>JAUPFN010000019.1:34701620-35301620 GCA_036924255.1 Apodemia mormo
TATTGGTCCCAGGTCCTTTGAAGAATAGAACAACTGCCGTTCTGCCAGGCAGGTCGTAAAAGACGGCAGAGTGGCTATGCGCCACACTACCATCGTGACTACTAGGTGGTAGAGTTCTGCATCGGCTCGACCGGGTCTGGTGCCACCGTCATACCTATTCCTGCCGCAATAGCGTCAGTGCTAGTCACTACCGTGTTCTAGTTTACAGGGTAAGGTAGCCGGTACACTTATGCATGTGGCATTAGACCTCGCCACAAGATAGCAACGCACCATTAACATCTTTGTTGTCTATAGGCGATGGTTGACTCTTTCCATCAGGAAGCCCACCTGCTTGTTTGCTATCTTATGATAAAAAACAATACTCTGTTCACCCGGAAAGCGTAACCAACGTCGTAACGGCAATTTAAAGAAACTACTTAAGTTCATTTCGAAAAACACCGGCATCCTAATCCTCTAAAACCGGGATACGACAGCAACGTGCACAAGCGCTATTGCGAGGAATAAGTGAGGTGGTGATAGCTAATCCTGGCAAGACGTTACACATCTCTACTACCCAGTATTCACGATGATGACGCTATTGCGGCAGGAATAAGTAAGGTGGTGACAGCAGATCCTGGCAAGACGTTACACATCTCTACTACCCAGTATTCACAATTATGACGCTATTGCAGCAAGAATAAGTGAGGTGGTGATGACGCTATTGCGGCAGGAATAAGTAAGGTGGTGACAGCAGATCCTGGCAAGGCGTTACACATCTCTACTACCCAGTATTCACAATTATGACGCTATTGCAGCAAGAATAAGTGAGGTGGTGACAGCAGATCCTGGCAATGCGTTACACATCTCTACTACCCAGTATTCTCGATGATGACGCTATTGCGACAGGAATAAGTAAGGTGGTGACAGCAGATCCTGGCAATGCGTTACACATCTCTACTACCCAGTATTCTCGATGATGACGCTATTGCAGCAGGAATAAGTGAGGTGGTGACAGCAGATCCTGGCAAGACGTTACACATTTCTACTACTCAGTATTCACGATGATGACGCTATTGCGACAGGAATAAGTAAGGTGGTGAAAACAGATCCTGTCAAGACGTTACATATCTCTACTACCCAGTATTCACGATGATGACGCTATTGCGGCAGGAATAAGTAAGGTGGTGACAGCAGATCCTGGCAAGACGTTACACATCTCTACTACCCAGTATTCACAATTATGACGCTATTGCAGCAAGAATAAGTGAGGTGGTGATGACGCTATTGCGGCAGGAATAAGTAAGGTGGTGACAGCAGATCCTGGCAAGGCGTTACACATCTCTACTACCCAGTATTCACAATTATGACGCTATTGCAGCAAGAATAAGTGAGGTGGTGACAGCAGATCCTGGCAATGCGTTACACATCTCTACTACCCAGTATTCTCGATGATGACGCTATTGCGACAGGAATAAGTAAGGTGGTGACAGCAGATCCTGGCAATGCGTTACACATCTCTACTACCCAGTATTCTCGATGATGACGCTATTGCAGCAGGAATAAGTGAGGTGGTGACAGCAGATCCTGGCAAGACGTTACACATTTCTACTACTCAGTATTCACGATGATGACGCTATTGCGACAGGAATAAGTAAGGTGGTGAAAACAGATCCTGTCAAGACGTTACATATCTCTACTACCCAGTATTCACGATGATGACGCTATTGCGACAGGAATAAGTAAGGTGATGACAGCAAATCCTAGCAAAACGTTACACAACTCTAGTACCTAGTATTCAGGATGGTAATGAGTCGAATAGCCACTTTTTCGCCTTTTACGAACTGCCTGGCAGAATAGGAGATGGTATATTCTTTAAAGGAGATCTGAACAAATCAGAAATCAGAAACCAGAAAATCTTTATTCAATACTACTTTTTACAAGTTATTTTGACACGTCAACATATTCTTAAAACTTCTACCGTATTGGAAACGTGGCCACACACATAGAAAATCCGGCGGAAGAAACTCAGCGGGCTTGTCTTTTCTCATATCATGTTTTTATACAATATCAAAATAATATAAGACATAGTTAAGCTCCTTTTGTCTTTCGATCACCTACTATTCGCCCGAAGGCTAGAACTATTATTACCGTGACTACTGTAGAATACCTGAAGTACTATTATACCTTCAAGAAGAGAGGTTTCATTCTTAAAAAGCCGGCAACGCAACTGCAAGACCTCTGGTATTGCAGATGTCCATGGGCGGCGGTGTTCACTTACCACCAGGTGCACCTGCTGCTCGTTTGCCCCCTCTTCTATAAAAACAAAACTCCATTTCAGCGTATGTCAGTAAAGGTGATATCTATTGAGTTGAAATAGTTCAATTATTACTAAACTCAATTTCCCTGCATGTTAGTTTAAGTGATATTTAGTTGCAATAATTTTATTTATTACTTAACTCCATTTCGTTGTATTTCAGTTGAAGTATATTCAACTTCATCAAATATCAATTCAATTCATATTGAGTTCAAATAGTTAAATTATTACTAAACTCAATTCCCCTGCATGTTAAAGTGATATTTAGTTGCAATAGTTTTATTTATTACTAAACTCCACTTCATTGTATTTCGGTTCAAGTATATTCAACTTCACCGAATATCAATCCAATTGAGTTGAAGTAGTTTAATTATTACTACAATCAATTTCACTGAATTTTAGTTCAAGTTAATATAAAGTTGAACTAGTTTAATTATAAATATACTCAATTTCACCGAATTTCAACTCAAGTAATATCGAGTTAAAGTAGTTTGATTATTACCACACTCAATTTCTCTGAATTTCAGTTCAAGTAATATTGAGTTGAAGTAGTTTGATCGTTACTACACTCAATTACACTGAATGTCCTCAGTAATAAAGGCAACCGCTAACTTATTTACAGTAAATTCGTTAAAATTTCCGCGCTCCAACTTCGACAATTAAACTTAGAACAAAGAAAAAAGGAAATAATTACTTTCTTTAATGATCGGACCCTCAAAGGTACGTTGTAAGTGGAAGTTGCGTTCGCTTGGCAAAGGCGGAAAAGAGCGAGACCTTTATTTTCTAAGGCTAAGAATATAAGCGGATTCTTTATTTGTTTAAGGAGTTCCCCGTAGTTTCAAGCAATGTCAGTTAATTTCCTCCACAAAATAATTTTATAATCTTCTTTGGTGGTCTAGTTATAAATAGATACAGAAAATGAGGTCCTAAATTGGATTCCCTGAGTAAGTTAATTTTTTTTACAAAGAAAAAAATTTGGCATAACTGGATTTGAACCAGCGAGCTAACCATTGAGCTCTTTTTACTGTCGATAGGGAAGCGCTTGACCATGATCTCGCCTGATGGTAAGCTAAGATGCGGCCTAAGATGGAACGCTCTTCCCTAGAAGGTACCTGTTCACTCTTCTCTTGAAGATCGCCAGGTTGTACCCGTTGGGGAACACAGACTCAGAAAGCATATTCCAGTCCCTTGCGGTTCGGATCAAGAAAGTCGAATCGAACTGCTTTACTCGGGTACGTGGACGGAACGGAAGATCAAGCTACGTATCGATGATTCAACTTGTCGAAATTCTCCTATGCTTTGTGATCGTTTGTACTTATCGCTAGATATATATTCTTTGACGTTAAATCGCCGATATGCAGCTTAGCGGTCAGAGCGTTTTCTGGCTTTAAGGCAACGTTGCTGCTTCAAACCGTCGTTAAGTATGTGCTTTAGCTTGGATTTATATTGTACTAGCTGACCCGCGTAACTTCGCCCGCGAGTATATTAATAAGTCGTCCAAATAGCTTTTAATAAAAATTTCATCCCCTATTTCAGCCCTCCAGGGACTGATTTTTGAAAAAATATTAGCCTATGTTTGACCCCGCATCTTCAACTATATCCATGCCAAATTTCATGAAAATCGGTCCAGTGGTTTAGCCGTGAAAGCGTAACAGACAGACACACATTATAGTATAATACACAAGATATTAGTATGGATTAAAAGCACTTGTACTCTTTTACTTGACTTTTTATTTATTAAAACCAACCGGTTTCGCGTTTTAACGCATCGTCAGGGCAAAAGTTAGTATTATTTAGTACAATTGTCAATTAGACAATTTGTCAAACAAATACGTTTGGTTTTAATAAATAAAAAGTCAAGTAAAACAGTACAAGTGCTTTTAATCTATACATATAATAAAATCGTAGGAAAGTCAAAACTGTACATTGAATATTTTTAAAAAAAAAATACTTGGGGCGTGATCTATAATCGATATCAAAGCCAAAAATATAGTTTTTAGAATTTTTGTCTGTTTGTCTGTATGTATGTCCGGGGTAAACTCAAAAAGTATTGCATGGATTTACTTCAAATTTTGCATGAATATTAGTAACAGGTCGGGTCCTATAGGCTACATATTATCACGCTATCACCTACAGGGGACGAGCAGTGCGGAGTAAACGAAGTCGCGCGGACGAAGTCGCAGGCAACAGCTAGTACAATATAAATCCAAGTTAACGTGGAGTTTTACCAAGTGCCGACGATATTCAGTGTTCAAAGTTTGTGTTTCAGCACTTACCTCGTCCATAGCACGGGATAAGTGCTAAAACACATATATAATTACTAGCTGCATTATATTATATGTTTATATAGGGTTAGGTGTTTATCAAATATATAACAGTTATATATGTGTACTTCTATGTATCAGTATCGTTGACTAAAGCCCATAACGCAAGAAATTAATTTGCTTATTTTGGGGTTAGATTGATTCATGTAATTTGTCTGGCAATATTTATTTATTTATAAACAGAAATGTCTGTGTTGTATGTTAATTCCTAAATGTTTGTTCTTTTCCAGGTGAGTCGGATTTCCGTTACTTCACGCCATCCCGTGTAATCAAGCCCTTACGGGTAAGATCCTGAGGGGGACCTTTAAAAGTAATCCTGTAGAAGAAAGGTTTAATGTTTTGTTTGTTTTTTAATGCAAAAACCACTCGACCGATTTTAAAAATTCTTTCACCTTTAAAAAGCTATATTATCCAGGAGTGTCATAGGCTACATTTTTACCCGACTGCTCAAAAGAAAGTAATGATATTTGATCATACAAACGAAGTCGCGAGTAACTAGTAACTGATAAATCCTAACTTATCTTCATCCTAAATTTGACAAACTCACAGCAATTTTACGATGATAATAGGTACTGGTTCTATAGCTCTTTCTATACTTAACTTTTATGTCCACTCCTCACGGCATCATATACGTAAGAGATGGGAGGATAGTTGTAATAATCTGTAACAAACGACGCAATTTGGGATCTATCCCCACATTTAGGGCGTTATCATTAATAACTAACGCTCGCGGTGCTGCCCCAAATACAACGGCCGGGATAATGTTTGAACATTTTGACAATATTTCGGGCAATTTGCTTTTACTTTAATACTGGTTTTTGGTTCAAATGGTGCCTGTTTGTTTGTTATAAGGGAATTAACAAACCACGAATACAAAAAGTAAAATAAATTTTTAATTCAGCTTTTTTTAATTCAGCGACGAGTAATGCTTAAATAAAATTATACAAGTGTTTTATTAGTGACTTATGTTTTAACTAATTTCCGCCGTGTTGGTCCCGGCCTCCTTTGAAGAATAGGCCAACTGCCGTTCTGCCAGGCAGGTCGTAAAAGGCGACCGATTGGCTATCGAGTCACTAACATCGTGGCTACTAGGTGGTAGAGTTCTGCATTGTCTCGCCCGGGTCTGGTACCACCGCCTTACCTATTCCTGCCGCAATAGCGTCAGTGCTTGTCGCTGTCGTGTTCCGATTTGGAGGGTAAGGTAGCCGGTAAACTATGCATGTGGCATTACACCTCGCCACAAGATAGCAACGCACCATTAACATCTTTAGTGTCTATAGGCGATGGTTGACTCTTTCCATCAGGAGACCCATCTGCTTGTTTGCTATCTTATGACTTAAAAAAAATAGTTTTACAAGGTTTGCAATCATAGTCATATAATGGCGTAATAATTAATTATTCTGAATTTTTTTTGCAGTATGAGCTTTAATATCTAGGTACTAGCGAGGGAGATCGCGTGTGACCGGAATTCGACCATAGACTAAGCAGTGAAATCTCTTTTAAGTTTAACAACTTTTTTATTAATTTAATGTATTTTTAATGTATTTTCTTTCAAAATCCTCCGCAAAATGTCAACTTTTAATGTGTTATATTTCATACTCCACGGTTTGCGCGATTGTCTTAAAAAGGGGTTTAAAGTGTTTTCTTCACCTATATAGCGCATTCCCTTATTGGTCCGGGCTCCTTTGAATAATATATCAACTGCCGTTCTGCCAAGCAGGTCGTAATAGACGACCGATTGGCTATACGTGTCACTAGCTTCGTGACTACTAGGTGGTAATGTTCCGCAACGTCTCGTCCGGGTATTTGGTACCACCACTGAGTGCTAAGTGTGAGTTTTTCTTTTCGCATTCGATCGTGAGCGCGTTTCGAGTTTACTAGGAATATGTATGTGATTTGTACAGCGCCACCTAGTGGTAAACTGGTTTCTCACGTTTACCACTAGGTGGCGCTGTACAAATCACATACAAATTCCTAATAAACTCCAAACGCGCTCACGATCGAATGCGAAAAGAAAAACTCACACTTAGCACTCTGATCAATGCATGTCAATTCTTGTTATAATGTATTTCGGTTTAGAGTGTAAGGTAGCCGGTAGACTATATGTCATTGCAATCGCATCACGTAGATAACAATGCATCATTAACATCTTTGGTGTCTAGGCCATTGATTCTCTTTCAATCAGGAGAGCCATTTTATGATATAAAAAAGTAATCATTTTCGTTCCCTTTTGCATCAGGAAGGCGGTGGTACCTCATTCGGCCGGGATGACGAAGTCTACCACTTACACTTAGTCAATAGTCATGACGTTAGGGACATGTATTAGCCTTCTCTCGCTTTTTACGAGATGCCTAACAGTAAGGCAGATGATTTATTTTTCAAAAGCAGCCTGGGTCAACACGAAGGAAGTAGGTAGACTGAATTCCGTTACAAATAAAGGTCAACTCCGACTTAGCTAGGGAGATTGATGAATATCTAATCACCACATATGGATAACTGTGGAACCGGAATTAACATTTTTACGAGCTCGTACGTACATACGAGGGTAACTTTTAAAGATCCGGCCAATTAATTTGCATTTCAGTTATTATTGTCTAATTATTACAAGATAATATAAAAATATTAAAAATATTTAGTTTAAAATATCCCACAAATTCCGTGCATTCGATGCACCGAGTCTTGTGAATGAAATTTTTAATGCTGGCAGTGTGTCATTTTACACTTACCTATAATTACGATAGTAATTATTATCTAATCTGTCACTCTAATTACATTACATCAATTTTAATTTGGTTGAAAGCACTAAAACATTTTAGTTCGAATTTTGCGTAATTAAAATTATATCCATGTGTTTTGTTTTTTGTGTCGGATTAAAATGAAATTTCATACTTTTTTATTACACGAATCGAACATATCATAGTCAAAAGTACTATTCCAAATAAGATAAGGCGGTGGTACCAGACCCGGGCGATACAATGCAGAACTCTACCACCTAGTAGCCACGATGGTAGTGACAGGTATAAATAATCTTTCGCCTTTTTGGAATTGCCTGGTATAATTACAGTTGGTCTATACTTCAAAAGGAGCCAGGATCATTACGGGGAAAATTGAATGGAATAAAACATTTATGACTTAAATTCTGTTTTTGATTGAATATTTGTAAACGCACACAAGCTCAGAAAAGTACCTGTTAAAATATTCACCAAATACAAATCAGAGTGATGTACAAATAACAGTTACAAAGTAGGAAATGATTGGTAGTAGCGGGCAACCCCTAACCTGCGGCCAGACCGCAAATGCAGTCATATCACAACATAAATCATCGCAGCTCGATAGATTAATTGCAGCTCTCTTGACACATCGCACAGACCTCTACACATATTGGTTTCTGCTATGTGATTTACTTGTGTTATATATCTGTTATCTAACCAATATCAATATTAATTTTAGATTGTTCAACATTCAGTGAAATACAAAATTAATTTTATACTCTGTGTTTGTCTAGATCAGTGATCCTTAACCGGTGGTCCGCGGACCACTGATGGTCCCTGGAAACCACCGAAGAGGTCCCGTGCTGTTATTGTAATTATTTTTATAGAACAAGCCTTTATCAATATACTGTACGATTACATTACCTCCGAATAGTAGGTGCTCCATGCCAGGACAGATATTTTGTGAAGTGGTCCATCATCCCAAAAAGGTTTAAGAATCACAGGTGTAGATCCTTTACGGATAATGGATTGAAGTTTTCATTTCAACTAGCGGTTACAAATTTCAACCAGGGGTCGAAATTCGACTGTGATTCTATGACTCCGTTTGACCATAGACTAAACAACAAAATCTTCTGAGTTTGCAAAAAGACATAAGCCATAAACCAAATAGTATAGGCAAGTTAACCAGATTTAAAAATCTGTTTAATACTTTACCTTATTAGATATAGTAACCAAAAAAATTGTTTTATAATATTAGACATTAATAATTATAATTAAAATTTCATTTTAAAATTTAATTTTAACAGGAAATCACTTTGGATTCATAAATACATTGTAATTGTAATTGTAAAAACATTGTTAAAAAAAATGTATATGCACAAAAAAAAGACAACCTGCTGAGTTTCTTCCGCTGGATCTTCTCAGTGTGTAGCCGCGTTTCCGATCCGGTAGTAACTCAAAAAATATTGACTCGTCAAAAGTGCCTGTAAAGGATAATTTGAATAAAAATGTTTTGACTTTGACTATGACTTGGATTGTCATATCGTCTTGAATGACATGACGCCGTGGTGATATTACGTACTTTGTAAGTTACATGAAAATTTCAAAAACATTATGCGGTCTTACCACGATGTGACGTAACACTTCGCGTGATGCTTCTTAATGCGTAGAAGCCCCTGTCATGCTGAAAAACGATGCATATTACTGCCAATATACAAAAAGTAGGCTGCAACAACTGCTACGATTTACCGCTTCACCTACATTTTAACTTCTGCCTTTGTCACAATTCGGTATGCAAAAAAACTTTTGGTTTGGTTTGGTTTGTGTGTTGGTGTTTTTTCTATCTTTGCCTTAAAGACATAGTCGTTTCAAGAATCCGTTTTGAGTTCAGCTAAGTATGCACTAGTTTTTCAATTGTTAAGTGATGACGTCATAAATCGGTCGAATAGCCTACTAATAGACAGTAGGTGAGCACAAGACGGTTACGCTGTTACTAAGATTGATTGATTGTCCCCTTATTGATCCCGGGCTCCTTTGAAGAATAGGCCAACTGCCATTCTGCCAGTCAGGTTGTAAAAGGCGACCGATTGGCTGTGCGAGTCACTACCATCGTGGCTACTAGGCGGTAGAGTTCTGCATTTTTTCGCCTGGGTCTGGTACCACCACCTTACCTATTCCGGCATCCGGTATCCCAAATGGTTGACTCTTTCTATCAAGAGACTCGTCTGCTTGTTTGCTATCATATGATATAAAAAATTGTGGATTTTGGAGAAACACTTTTGCTCGATTCAGGGATCGAAAATACAAAAAAAGGTCATATGATTTTTTAAGATTAAGTTAATATCTTTAAGGATATGAATTTTTAAATGTCTGAAAAATCCTAAATTAAGATGGTTTGACCGGCGAGTGGACAATTCTCTGGATTTGACCCGTTAAAAATATATAAAAAAGGATTAAAACGTGCAAATTATCTTTCAATATATTCTTTATGCAATAATTAATGACATCATTAAGCAAGTATGAAAAAATATCATTTTTATTCCTATGACTTAACTTTTTCGTTAAGGATAAAAACGGGTTTCACTGCGATTTCCAAAAACAGTGCGGATTAGGACGTCCCCTGGAGGCGACGTGTACCGATCCGCCCCCGTCGGTACGAAAAGCGGTGGTATGCGGCGATGGGGGCCGCCACCCACCACGCCAGGCCCAAATAGGCAAGTCGAGGGGACCAGATTGCCAAATTAGCACGTGGAATGTTAGAGGTGGGTTGGAAGATAAGATGCATGAATTGATAGATGTAATGAATGAGAGATGCCTGGATGTTTTGTGTGTAACAGAGACTAAGCGTAAAGGTAGTGAAACCACTGATCTCCCCGGTGGCATGATTACTCTGTGGTCTGGTGTGCCCCAGAGCGATCATGCTAGCGCCGGAGTAGGTATTCTTCTATCGTCACGCTTAGTCTCTGGTCTGAAAGATTATGGCTGGCTCGAGACTTCTCTGGGTCCGGATCAAACTGGGAATCACGAGAGACTTTTTGGTCGCATTATATGTACCGGTAAGCTCTTCGTTGCCCAGTGACCTGGAAAGTTTTTGGGATTCTGTTAGGGATGTTCTGGATATGGTTGATGAATATATACTATTATTAAAAAATTGAAGACGAAATATAGCTACGGCGCAGACGAATTACCGCCAGTATTAATAAAACACTGTGCCGAAGAACTAAGCGTACCTTATTGCATACTAATAAACCAATCCTTTCAAGAGGGTTGTTTCCCTGATCAACTTAAATTATCAGTTATCAAACCCTTACATAAAAAAGCATCAAAATATGACCCAAACAACTACAGACCAATAGCGCTGCTTTCCACCTCGTCTAAAATATTTGAAAAAGCCATGCAAATACGCTTAAATTCCTTTTGTGAAAAATATGAAATTTTTCATGACTCGCAAAACGGCTTCCGGAAAAGTCGCTCAACTTTGCTGGCTACTTATAAATATATAGATAAAATACTAAACATAATAAATGAGAAAAAATACGCCCTCGGTATCTTACTAGACATGTCAAAAGCCTATGACAAAGTAAAGTTCGATATATTATTAAAAAAGCTGTATGACGTAAGGATTAGAGGTGTACCTTTGCAATGGTTTACATCATATCTGTACAATCGTAAGCAGCTCGTAGAAGTGGAAAGTTATGACTTTAATACCGGGAAAATTAGTATGGTACGATCAGAAATTATATATACCGAAAACTCCATCCCCCAGGGAAGCGTACTCGGATGTATATTATTTCTATTATATATTAATGACCTTCCAAAAATATTAAATAATTATTGTGTATTATTCGCGGATGACATTTCTATCTTGACATCTTTTAATAATGATAATAATAATAATATTACTGAAATTTTTTTGACATCTTTAATAATATAGTTAATTGGATGAATGACCATAATCTCGACATAAATTTTTCAAAAACTAAATTAATGCAATTCAAACCTTATCAAAAAAAGACTCTTGACATAAATTTTAAATATAATAATACCACAATAGAATGTGTAAATACATTTACGTTGCTAGGCTTAGATATAAACACTAATATAAATTGGAAAAATCATGTATCTAAATTAAAAACGAAACTATCAAGCTTTACATATGCACTAAGGGAACTTCGAAAAGCGACCGACCAACATACAGCCTTATCTGTTTACTACGCCTATGCTTATTCGTGGTTAACATACGGCATTATACTATGGGGCAATAGTGTAAACGCAACGGATCTTTTTATATCCCAAAAAAAAGTGCATCCGCATTCTTGTTAACATTAAAGAACCAGAAAGTTGTAAACCGTATTTCAAAAAACTAAAAATATTAACGTTTCCTTCAATTTATATATTCGAAATACTAAAATTTGTTAAAAAATATCCCCAGTTCTTTAAAAAACAAACTGAATACCCACGAAAATTTACAACAAGATTCATACACAACCTAGAATTACCAATCTCAAACCTTAAAATGCACAGCTCGGGGCCAAACGTTATGGCTGTAAAAATATTTAATAAGTTACCCGAAAAACTTAAATCGGAAGAAAATTGTAAAAAATTTCTACGCGATGTTAAGAACCTACTGATAAATAAATGTTATTACACCTTAAGCGAATTTTTGAATGATAAATTTTAATAAGAAACAAATTTTAATCAGAAAAGTGAATCAGTCCGCCTCTGCATTGCTACACCCTATCAGGGTACATATGTTGTTCCTAGAATGTATACTTAACACCTATAAATGTATAACATATGATGCAATAAAGTATTGAGTATTGAGTATTGATGACAATGAAAGAATCAATTTGTGTGGTGATTTGAATGGATGGGTCGGGACTAAGCGGCCTGGTTTCGATGCCATACTTGGTCCGTATGGTGACAGTAGAGTGAACGACGCCGGTAAGCACATTGTGGATTTATGCGTGGAAAGGAATTTTCTTGTGGCTAACACAATATTCCCTCCTAAGGACATACATTTGTATACATGGGGAAGGAATGACCAAAAGAGTGTGATAGATCTGATTTTGATTGATAGTAGACTCCGCAGTTGTATAATGGATACGCGCGCCTACAGAGGTCCCAATCTGGAAACAGACCACTATTTGGTAGTAAGCCGATATAGGGGTCTGTTTAAGAAGTGGAGACATTGGCGACAGCGTATTCCATTCGGAGAGTTTGAAAGAATAAAGAGCGAAAAGTTGCAAGATCCGAGTATAAGGAGTATGTATGAGATTCAGGTTCGAGATAGGTTGGCGAAAGTGAACCTACCGGACTTGGTTGTAAACGAATTTTGGAAAGCTTTGAAAGATAGTATGATAGTAGCCGCGAAAGAAGTATGTGGTAGTGCAAAACTGTGCAAGCCAATGGAAGGTGATACATGGTGGGATGATGAAGTGAAAGCTGCGATTGAGAGAAAGAAGAAAGCATGGCTAGACTATGTATCATGTTTGCAAGCGAATGATGGTATGAAAGACAAGAAGAAAGAATTGTATCCTTGTTGTAAGTATGCCACTAAAACCTTAGTGAAAGAAAAGCGTGAAAGAGAATGTTTGAAAGCGGAAAAGAGACTGGCGAGCAACTTCGAGGCAAACACCAAACTTTTTTGGAGGGAGGTGAAGAAGTCTAGGAGTTATTCGGCAGCCTCCAGAATGAATAGGATTAAATCTAAGGATGGTGACATTCTTACAAGCACAGAAAGCGTGTTAAAACGATGGAGTGAATATGTTGGAGATATGTATGATGCAATTCAGGTCGCTGCCTCCGCCTCTGACTCAGTTAGTGATTCAGAGACGGTGGAAGCATGCCAGGACATTACTATGCAAGAGATCGTATGGGCGATAAGAAGTATGAAAAATGGAAAGGCTGCGGGAATAGATAAGCTGACAGCTGAGATGATCAAATACGGTGATCCTGCCGTCTGGGACTCTTTTTGGGTCCTCTGCAATACATGTTGGAGGACCGGTAGAGTACCCGAAGACTGGCGGCGCGCGGTCATCGTGCCCTTGTATAAAGGCCAGGGCTCACGTATAGACTGCAATAGCTATAGGGCCATCAGTTTGATCAGCTTAGCATCGAAGGTGTATGGTAAGATCATTGAAAGGAGAATGCATGGGAAGTCCGAGGGAATGTTGTGGGAGGCACAAGGGGGTTTCAGACCTGGAAGAGGATGTATAGATCAAGTTTTCTCACTTCGCAACATCGTAGAGAAGCATCTGGCTGTCGGCCAGAAGGTTTTCTGCGGTTTTGTGGATTTGGAGAAATCGTTTGATAGAGTCGTGCGAAAGGAACTTTGGGACATTTTACCCAGTTATGGGATATATGCACATGCTTTGCAATCCATGTACTGGGATTGCAAAGCATGTGTGCGGGTGGACGGCAACATATCGCCCTGGTTCGATGTCAATATCGGCGTCAAGCAGGGTTGTGTGTTGTCAGCTCGTCTGTTTATTCTATATCTGGATAAGTGTCTTCAAAGATTGAGGTCATTGAATGTGGGAATGCGCATGAGTGATCTAGTGTTGAACTGCCTGCTTTATGTAGATGACGCTATCCTTCTAGGCTCAACTCCATCTGAGCTGCAAAAACTGGTCACAGTTATGAATGAGAATTGTAAGATTATGGGCTTACATTTGACTGCGAAGAATACTAAAGTTTTAGTATTAGAAAGAGAAGCAACCAGAACGGACGTAAGAGTTGTGGTAGATGATGTAGTGCTGGAACAAGTGGATGAGTTTGTATATATTGGATGTGCTTTTAGCAGGGATGGAAGGTACACCGCTGATGTTGAAAGAAGAGTGTGTGCAGGGAACAGAGTGAATGAAGCATTAGGGAGATTACTTATTAGCACAATTTTAAGTCAGGGTGCCCGTCTAGCCCTGCATAATCATGTGCTTATCCCAACGCTATTGTATGGAAGTGAGAGTTGGGTATGTCAGAAAGGTCATGAAAGGAGAATCAACGCGGTTGAGATGAGGTCGCTAAGAAAAATATGTGGTGTGACACTCGCGGAACGGGTTCGTAATGTCGAAGTGAGAGAGAGGTTAGGTTTGAAAGAAAGTGTCGGTGTAAAGATGAGAAAGGGCATGCTCCATTGGTTCGGACATGTAGAAAGAATGTTAGACGAAAGGTTAACAAAACAGATATACAATGCAAATGTGGAAGGATGTCGGTACCGGGGAAGACCAAGACTGACATACCACGATCAGATTGATCGAGTACTGTCCGAAGGTGGTGTCAAGAGTCTTCGCAACCGGCATGTGTGTATGAAGAGAGTGATAAATGTGGAGGAAGCGAGACAAGCCTGCAAGGATCGTGATGTATTGCGTTAAATGCCTTTAAAATTGCATTAAATGCCTTTAAATTATTATTATATCTATACTATTAGTATGGACTAACATAGAATGGACTAACATATATATAGATTTAATTTTTTAGTGCTTCTAGCGAAAAGTAAACGCATTTGTGGCTACAGAACAACGTGAACACAATTTTTACCTCGATTTTTACTAAACCGATGAAAGAGATCTGAATTCAAATGACATCCCAACACGCCTTTGCATACAACATACCTTGTATTTTTTTGTTCCAAATTCATAAAACGCGCCGGCAATGACTTGTTTTTTTGTGTACGTAAATACGATACTTCGCATGTTCTTTATTCAAAAGTAATGACAATATTTTCGACAATAGTTCTACGCTTTCCTTTCATCTTACGAGTATAGTAAAATAACATAACAAACCGTAAACATATATAGATATAATTATAATATATACTAGCTATCCTAT
Source organism: Apodemia mormo (assembly GCA_036924255.1). Lineage (NCBI taxonomy): Eukaryota > Metazoa > Arthropoda > Insecta > Lepidoptera > Riodinidae > Apodemia > Apodemia mormo. Next base: position 34,716,779 of record JAUPFN010000019.1, read on the forward strand.
TTTTTAAATTGGACCAAACAGTAGATATCTACAATATTTACTTGAAATCAGTCTAGAAGTTTAGGAAATAAATATATACATAGTGGTATCAAGAGTTTTCGTAAACGGCGTGCTTGCAATAAGAGAGTAATGAATGTGGAGGAAGCGAGACAAGTCTGCAAGAATCACGATGAATGGCTTTCGGTTCTCTCTGCCTACCCTGTAAGGGATCTGGCTTGAAGATATGTATGTATTCATGTATATAAAATACAGCACTTTACCAAACGTAAAGGAGGTGTGATGCTTCTAGTCAAGCAAGCGCCACAACATGCGCTACTGTCGAGGTCCATGGCGTAAGCCCTAGGAGGCTACTGTCCTCCTCCTCCATAGTATTTGGTCTAGCCAGCATCTCAGCATGCACTGCTTGAGGAGGCCCACAGCTTCAGTGTCGTTAGCGCCTCAGCACGCGTTGACAAGCTAGATAGCGGCTCGGTAACACTAACCCGAGCTCAGCAGACAAAAGTCCAAACTGGCTTGATGAAGACCGGCGGAGGAGGCTTGCCGATGAGAGTGGTTATATATATCGCGGCTAGATAGGCAAAAGCCGAAACTAGCTAGGCCAGAGCTGGTGCACACCTACCGAGAAGATCGGTTACGTATACCGTGAATAAGCTTTAAAGCTTGAGGCCGAGTCTTATTCGCAAATGATTCCAAATTATTCTGGTCGGCTATTTGCTATTTAAAATGATATTTTCGATGGAAAAAATCTCCATTTTTGAATAAATTTCAATTACTTCAACATTTTTTTCTTGTTTTGAGTTCCTACTTCTTGAGTATTAAGTTAATTTAAAAAAAGTATAAAGAACTTCAGAACTATGTAGGGAATGACTAGTATACACTTTATTTATTTTTTAACTTGACAACGGATGCTAACTTCACCATATGTTTATTGCGAAAAAAACGTGCTGCTTTCCAAATCAGAGTTGACTCGGCAACCTTTCCTTCCCCACCTGAAATATGACACAACCCTGACGACAAGGAGGAAGGAGGGATCCCTAAATCACTCACTTTATTTATGGACTAAGAAACTAAAATATAATACATTTTCCCATTTAATCTCTAAAACCAGATGGCGCTAAATTCAAAATTAGATCCCATAAGTACAATAACGTGTTGTTCTGTAAATATTTTTACAAAACCCTGGAAATTTACTAATCATTGCGGGCTTGTTACGAGAAACCTCAGAAATTTTGTACTACTTGTGGGAATCAAGACTGTAATCTACAAGTAGAACAATGTTTTACTAGTTAACTACCGCAGTTTTGACCGCGAATAGATTAATAATTTACATTTGAACTCCTTAGGGATGGATTTATGAAAAGCCGGCCAAGTGTGAGTCGGATTATTTTTATCATAAGACAGCAAACAAGCAGATAGGTCTCCTGATGGAGAGTCAACCATCGCCTATAGACACCAAAGGTGTTAATGGCGCGTTGCTATCTTGTGGCGAGGTCTAATGCCACATGCATAAATTTACCGGCTACCTTACCCTCCAAACCGGAACACGACAGTGACAAGCACTGATGCTATTGCGGCAGGAATAGAAGAATACACCAACTGTCGTTCTGCCAGGCAGGTCTTAAGAGGCGACCGATTGGCTATGCGAGTCACTACCATCTTGGTTAGTAGGTAGTAGAGTTTTGCATTGTCCCGCCCGGGTCTGGTACCACCGCCTTACCTATTCCTGCCGCAATAACGTCAGTGCTCGTCACTGTCGTGTTCCGATTTGAAGGGTAAAGTAGCCGGTAAACTTATGCATGTAGTTTTACACCTTGCGACAAGATAACACCTTTGGTGTCTAAAGGCGATGGTTAACTCTTTCCATCAGAGTGCTAAGTGTGAGTTTTTCTTTTCGCATTCGATCGTGAGCGCGTTTCGAGTTTAGTAGGAATTTGTATGTGATTTGTACAGCGCCACCTAGTGGTAAACGTGAGGAAGGAGGGATCCCTAAATCACTCACTTTATTTATGGACTAAGAAACTAAAATATAAAACATTTTCCCATTTAATCTCTAAAACCAGATGGCGCTAAATTCAAAATTAGATCCCATAAGTACAATAACGTGTTGTTCTGTAAATATTTTTACAAAACCCTGGAAATTTACTAATCATTGCGGGCTTGTTACGAGAAGCCTCAGAAATGTTGTACTACTTATGGGAATCAAGACTGTAATCTACAAGTAGAACAATGTTTTACTAGTTAACTACCGCAGTTTTGACCGCGAATAGATTAATAATTGACATTTTAACTCCTTAGGGATGGATTTTTGAAAAGCCGACCAAGTGTGAGTCGGTTTTTTTTATCATAAGACAGCAAACAAGCAGATAGGTCTCCTGATGGAAAGGTTGTTAATGTTAACAACCGTTAGCGATGTTAACGATGGTTAACTCTTTCCATCAGAGTGCTATGTGTGAGTTTTTCTTTTCGCATTCGATCGTGAGCGCGTTTCGAGTTTACTAGGAATTTGTATGTGATTTGTACAGCGCCACCTAGTGGTAAACGTGAGAAACCAGTTTACCACTAGGTGGCGCTGTACAAATCACATACAAATTCCTAGTAAACTCGAAACGCGCCCACGATCGAATGCGAAAAGAAAAACTCACACTTAGCACTCAGGAGACCCATCTGCTTGTTAGCTATCTTTAATGATATAAAAAAACGTTATAGCGGGATAATTTAAATAAACATCAAAACTTTTGCATTGTAAATGCGAAAGTTTTGATGTTTGGATCTACTATATATGGATGCATGTTTGTTATTCAATCACACCAAAACTACTGAACCGATTTAGAGGAAATTTAGCATACAGGTAGATGATAGTCTGGAATAGCACATAACTACTTTTTATCCCAATAAAATAAATTATTCCCGCGGGATTCTCCAAAAACTTTTATAACGCAGCGGGTTGTACGGTGCAGCTAGTATTATAAATGCAAAAGTATGTTTAGGTGGATGTTTGTTACACGCAAAAACATGAAGGAGTGGCCGAACCGATTGAGATGAAATTTGGCATATATATAAATAATGACTGGAATAGCACACATAGGGTACTTTTTATAGCGGAAAAAAAGTTGTTCGCATGGGATTCACCAAAAACTATTATATTGCAAGTTCCAAGGCGCAGGTAGGCTTAAATATGTATAGTTTGTCATCAAATAAAAGCAAAATAGCTGAAATCTCCACGTTTAAGAATTCTGATCCCGACCGCACGTACCATGAAACACGCAATATTAATAATTAAAAACCCCTTAATATTTATAGCGCGAGTCATATGTTACGTGGTCGTAAAAATCTCTACGGGAAAGGCACACAGATGCTCTAAATGCGACAAATGTAAATTAACTTTTGTTTCGTGTATATTGCTGGCTTATTAACACGATTTTTTTTTTTTAATAATAAATATTAAAAACTTAATTAAAAAATCCTCCGTGCTGGTCCAGGCTTCCTCGTGTTGGTCCGGGCTCCTTTGAAAAATATATTAACTGCCGTTCTGTCAGGCAGGTCGTAAAAGGCGACTAATTGGCTATACGTGTCACAACCACCATTACTACTAGGGTACTAGGTGGTTCAGTTCCGCAACTCTTGCCTGGGTATTTGGTACCACCGTCATACCCATTCTTGCCGCAATAGCGTTCATACTTGTCATTGTCGTGTTCAGGTTTGAAGCGTAAGTTAGGCGGTAATATGTAAACATGTGAAATTGCCATCCCGCCACTCAGGTAACAAAGCACCATTTACATCTATGGTGTCTATAGACGATGGTTTCTCCTTCCATCAGGAGAGCCATCTGCTTATTTGCACCTTATGATATAAAAAAAAATGTTTAAAATTTTCTTTGTCAAGTTTTTAAAGTATAGAAGATAAAACTTTTCAAATAAAATTAGGTACTTGTAAAATCGGCAATGCTATATTATAAGGCACAATTAACCACATGTGACTTTTCATTTTAAATATTTTTTAATTTGTTCTTATGTTTCAATGAAAAGGCATATTTTGCATTATTCTTTTAACCTTGTGCTATTTATTTATAAATATTAGATTAAGTAAATATCTTTTATAGACTTGGTTTATTATTAATATTAAAATGATGAAATATGAAGAAGTCAAAAATCATTTATTAAAATACATGATAACTCATTATTCAAGAATACATACATATATATATGTTCACGTCAAATCCCTTACAGGGTAGGGTAAAAAAATTAAGTGCTATATAGCACTTAATTTATTCCCCCTCCACTTAAAGTCAAGAAAGATTTGCCTTGCTTCCTGCACATTTATATCCCTCTTCATAAAAACACGCCGGTTTCGAAGACACCAACTTCAGGCAGCACCCAATCAATTTGATCATGTCTTGGCCTCCTTGGGTATTTATATAAATTTGGAAAATCCAAAAGTGCATGCCGCAACGTATATCTTTTATTTAAATTATTAATTATAATTAATTATAAAAGATAGTGTCGGTGTAAAGACGAGAAAGGACATGCTCCGTTGGTTTGGACATGTTTTGGATATCTATAAAGAATGGTAGATGAAAGGTTAACAAAACATATATACAATGTGAATGTAGAAGGATGTGGGTAACGGAGAAGGTACTGTCCGAAGATGGTGTCAAGAGTCTTCGCAACCGGCGTGTGTGTATGAAGAGAGTGATGAATGTGAAGGAAGTGCGACAAGCCAGCAAGGATCTTGATGTATGGCTCTCGGTTCTCTCTGCCTACCCCGAAGGGATCTGGCATGAAGATATATATAAGGATTGGTTAGTTTCCCATTTTATAGAAACTAGCGAACGCTTGACCCGCAATTCAACCATAGACTAAATAATAAATTCTAAAAGAATTTGACAACTTACTTTAGCCGTAAAAAATATAAATATATGTGTGTATCACGTATGCCACATGAATGTAGTGTGTTTAATATTTATGTGTATTAATCTAATGTATTTTTTACGAATTAAATGGATACGCCTTCCAAAACTGTTTTTTAGTTTGTTAGTGTAGCTTGCATTTACACACTGAAGTACAGTCATACCTACTACTTACCAATGAAATAAAATCACTTCAAGGATAATTTTTAAACCATGTCATCTCATTCGGTACGATAAAACAGTATAACGTCTCATACCGATCTCATATATATTTTTTGTAATATTGTGATAATGTAAAAAAAATCAATGATATGAAAAAAAAGACAAGCCCGCTGAGTTTCTTCCGCCGGATCTTCTCAGTGTGTGACCGCGTTTCCGATCCGGTAGTAGTTTTTAAAAAAATATGTTGACGTGTCAAAATAACTTGTAAAAAGTTTTATTGAATAAAGTTTTTCTGATTTCTGATTTCTGAACATGGTTTATTTATATTTTTTCACAATATAACCTACAAATGTATGACATTTTTGACAGTAATAGGAGCGATTGCTCATATTCGCAGTGACACATTTCCTTCCCAATGGCGTGTCTATTAGTTTTCATGTGGTTCGTGGTATTTCTAACGCGTTTTATTTAAAAATATTAGGTTTCTGCAGTCGTCCGCCATATAAACATTACCTGTGCCAAATTTCATACGACGGTGGAGCCGTTCGCGTAGTTGTCTTTAAAAGGGGTCCAAAGTTTTTACTCTACTCATTAATAAATAGAATAGATTGGATGTAATATCGATGCTTAAGCGATAAACAAATGTCATTGCTAACTTTTTTGTTTATTTGTAGAAGAGAAACCATTGATATGAAAAGCCAAGATACACAATCAGTGTCTGAAAAGCGTCCTCCAAAAATGAGCGCACAATTTTAAATTGTGCGAAATTTTCAAATAGCATCGCGTCGGTCGTGACACTGTCAATTTTATTTCTTTTTTGTACATTGCTTTGTAAAAACAACTATAAATCTTATGCTTAAGGCGAGGCATCGCGACAAACGGGAAAAAACTGGTTTGTTAAATCACGTTTTTTTGTATTAATTGTTAAATAACAATTTTACAAAAATTACAAGATATACCTGAAGATATTATCTAAAGAATATGATAACTCATTACATGATAGAATGTTCTTTACTCGATCATGTGAAATTCCGAAAACAGGCTAAAAAAATCTCTAAATCTCTCTCTCTAATATAATGTAACACCCGCCCGGCGATGTATCGGCCGGACGTGTTACTCCACCAATCGTACCGCCTTTTTCTAGGGGGTTTTCCTTTGACTCGCTTGGCTGCTCGAGGATCCGAAGCTCGACAGGATTTTTCAGGATTTTTAATAATAAAGTCTCATAATATATCTTCGTTTATTTCTCGGGGATCTGTCTATTCCCCACCGAATCAAAAGGAACACTCTTATTCTAATACATTTTTTCTTCTAAACAAAATAGTTCTACATTTGAAAGCAGACAAAGCTGCCAGTTTATATGTAACACCATAAAGGTATTACAATAATATATTATATAATATAAAATAAAAAAATCTCTCTTTCTAAAACAAATAATTTGTTAATAATATTTCTAATCTTCCACATGATTTTTATATGGTGATATTTAGTTGTAAATACAAAAAAATGTGCTAAATTTTAGTTTTCAGCTGATGTCCTATATATATTTATTCGCAAATTAACACGTTTCACAGCGGTTTCAGAACATACCGCGCCACCCATTTTCTATAGAATTGGCGCGCGTCGAAATACCTCGCCTTAAGGTTGCATATGCAGACATATGTTTTTGCCACATCTAGAACTACTTAAATGAAATTAGCGACACTTTTGAGTGTCAGTTTTGTTCGGGACTGTGCATCTAGGGTTTTTTATATCAATGAGAGAAACGATCTCGCCATAGTATTTTTTCTTACTAATAGCAAATAAGCAGATGGTTCTCAAGATGAAAAGAGAAACCATCACCTTTAGACACGTTACTATCCGAGTGGCAGGATATCAAAGCTACCTACATAAGTTTACTAGCTATCTTACCCTTCAAAAGGGAACATGACAGTGACAAACTTTGACGCTTTGCGGCAGGAATAGGTAGGCAGTGATAACCCAGGCGAGATGTTGCAGAACTTTACCACCTAGTAATCAGGTGAACGTAAAAATTGCTTTTTTACAAACTGCCTAGCAAAATGAGATATGGTCTATTCTTCAAACAGGGCCTGGAACAACACAGCTGCCTGAAGATGTCACAGTGTTTCCGAAATCTGTGAGTTGGCATAAAGAATGTTATGAATGTGGAGGAAGCTAGACGATTTGGCCTGAATCGTGATGTATTCCTACTTTAGCTACTGTGATAACATATACATAGCAAAGATGTTGATCTTTGAGATTAATTCTCTCCGTACGGTACATAAAGGATTTGGCATTAATATATGTATGTTAAGGCTTCCTTTTACACTGTGAATTGTAATCCTGTTACTTAATTTTGGGTTCACAAATCACATCTTTTTTACTCCTCCTGAAATAATATTGGCGGTATTAAGGCTGGTTTTAGTGTCTCCCTGATCGAACGCTGACTGTCGACTCTGGTGAGTCAATATGTAGGTTACGTTAGTTATACAAAGGTAGCGTTTTTTAGTCGTGCTGACCACTCAGCGCTGACGGCCATAGGCTACATACATCAGCGCCTACCGTCAGCGTGCGATCAGCGTGACACTAAAACCAGCATAAAACTAGCGATTGCTTGTGTCCGAAATCCGACCATAGACAACTATAGACCATAGATCATAACCATGGATCATAACAATATAATCCTTTTTAAGTTTGACAACAGGCTTTACCCGTTAAGAAAAAAAGTATTAATTTGAGTAAATTACTGTGTATGTCACATTAATGTAGTGTGTGTAATGTTTATTTTTAGTAATTTATTATATTTGTAATGCATTTTATTGCAAAAAAATATTACGGTTCCAAAGGTTTTCCTTCACGTATTTATATATTATACATTTAACTAACTCAATTACATAGCAAGTTAATACGCTAATAGAGGAGAGAGCCTCTTGAGTTTTCCCCAGCCCCGTCATAGACGTGGTTGACAGTCTGTTCGCTCATTTGAACTCGTCTCTACTAAAGACGACACGTGGCCTAAGGGTAGCGATACACTAAAACACAAACTTCAGGTTTAAAGAAAATTTATTCTCAAAAAAACATGACTGTCACACGTCAGTGGTGGGCGATTATGAATAATTGGTATAATTGTTTAAGAGTTTTTACGAAATAGCTGCCATTTACAATTTGATTTAGAAGATGCTAACTCAATCCACACGCACGAATTGATAAACAAAATAGTCTTACTTTTGATTTCTGAAACAGACTGAAAATTATATTAAGGTTTTCTGATAGAAAAACTGCTGCCATTCCGAAGTTTGGAAATTGCTGGTATTTATCCCATTCCTTGAAGAATATATTAAGCAAACTTGTAGATTCTGATTATCAAAAAAATATTTGTTTGATATGGAAAAAATGCCGATGAGGATTATAAATTCGTCTCACCAGCCGATAACCTAGTAAGTAGTGGGAACCAGCAAGTCAACAAAATTTAAATCACCTTTTTTATTAAGCGAGCTTTACAGAAAATGTTTTAAAAAATCAAAATTTAATAGTTTCATTTATAAATTTTAACTTTCCAATTCCCCACGTTGATCGGGGCCCCTTTGAAGAATAGGCCAACTAAAGGCCAGGCCGTTTTGCCTGGCATTTTTAAGTGGATTATAATTCATCTAACCAGCCGATAACTTGTTCAATTGTGGGGAACCACCATTTTTGCCAAACAAGCTTTACAAAAATTGTTTGAAAAAAATCAAAATTTAAAAAATTTAATTCATAAGTTTTAGCTCTCAAATGCACCATGTTGGTCCGAGTCCCCTTTGAAGAATAGACCATCAGCCTGGCAGTTTGTAAGTGGTGGACTATTAACTACGCGGATCACTACCATCGGTGCGAATAGGCGCTAGAGTTATGCGTTTTCTCGCCGAGCTTGGTACTTTTTTACATTAGTTGGTTAGGGAAACTGGTGGACGTGCCACCTGATGGTAAGTGGTCGACGTCGCCAATGAACATAAACTAGTTTAACTGGATCTAGCCCAACTCATTTAGGTGGTTCCTATCTTGCGACATAAGATGTTAGGTCTCGGTGCCAGTAATTACACTGCCTGTCTTGCCCTTCTCTCCGAAACACAGCAAAGCTGTTTCACAGGAGAAATAGGCAAGATGGTGGTACCCATGCAGCCGGGAGCGCGGCCCAGCGCACCCTCCCACCAAAACCGCCAACCGCCTTTTTTATTCCTGCTGCAATAGCAGCAGCACTTTACACTGTCTTGTCCTGATTTAAAGAGTAAGGTAGCTAGTAACTTTTGCATATGGCACTAAGACCCGGCAATAAGGGTTACAAACACACTATTAACATCTCTGGTGTCTATAGGCGATAGTTGTCTCTTTCCATAAGGAAATCCATCTTCTCGTTGACTATTTTTCATTTGAAAAAGGACTCGTTTATTAATAAGCACCCCAGTGTAACTCCACCTTAGTACCATATGTTAAATCACTGCCGGATGAGTTATAGAAGTAATTAGGCGTCTGTATCAACGAGCACCTCAGTTAATTAGCCGTCAGTGTTGATGCACTGACATTTATTGTTCTCAAATAATACAGAACGTGTAAACTGAAGACTTGCAACGAGATATGACTTTGTCTATGAGTTTATTGCATTATTTATTTATTTGTACTTATTTCTCATTTTATCACAAAACGACGTTTTTTATCACAAAACTGGAATTTGGGATTGCCTGACTCGGGATTCATACCCTCATGTGGTCAACACCGACACCGGACCACTACACAACAGAGGCGATTAATATTTAGAAAAACCCGAAAAATTATTTTGGCTTATTTCCGCCATTTTCTGTGTAAGATTTGAATGTCATTTCTGTGTCTAGCAGGGCATGGTACCGGTGTTGATATAGAGGTTAATATCGTTTATGTAACCGGTTAACTTTCACTCAATTAACCGGTTAATAAAGATAACGGTTCATCACCCTTTAAAATTCTAATGATTACCGACTAAAAGTATAGGTATATTTCAAGTCGCGCCCGCTATTTAACCAGCTAATAGGAGGCCGCAAAATTTTAGTATATTTTATTTTTTACATATTTTCTAAACGTATTTGTTTTTTTTTCAATTTGTTTTATTTGTCAAATTTATTTCTCCTAATGTAACGTCGACTTCGTATTTCATCAGATACTCTTTAATCAGGAGCTCTCGTTGCCTTTTCCGCATTGACGCGCTTGTATAAACTTTCAAATTAACCGGTTTATTTTACTTAACAGTAACAGAAATAGTAAAATATCGATTTAACCGAATAAATATAGATAACTGTCATCTAAACCGCAATTACTTCAAGTATGTGGTGAATGACCGAAAACCGGTTTTTACAAAATAATCAGTTTTTTATAATGGTGTTTAGCGTTAGCCCTAATTTTATTGTATTTAGATAAAGGATAATGCGCCATGCGGTTGTATGATTTGTTTCTAACCGTTGCATCTGCTTTATGTAGCAGGTTGTTTATATTTTAGATGTTATGGTGAACTCTATTCATCATATTTTTCTAAGCTTAGAGAACTGACCGCAGCCAGTAATTTCTGCGAGGTTAATTTAAGTCTTCTTGCAGACATGTAAAGAGCGGTGTCATCCACGTAGAGGGTTAGCTCTCGATCTGAAGTTTAGGGAATGTTTTGAATATAAAAAAAAAATAGATTAGGAGAGAGGATAGATCCCTGCGACACCCCCAACTTTAACTGACTGCCAGAAATTAGGATGAAATCTAAATTGCAACTTTTCACTTATAAAATGTAAAAAAAACTTTTATTCCAACCTATTTTTAAAAAATATCAGAACCAAAACATACTTTCAAAAAAGCCTGGGATTAATTGCTCCTCATGCCGATCTCATATATATTTTTTGTAATATTGTGATAATGTAAAAAATCAATGATATGAAAAAAAAGGACAAGCCCGCTGAGTTTCTTTTCTTATCCTTTGACGGACGGACGGACGGAATTTCTTATCCTTTGCGGGCATATCTACCTCGACATGGGGTTTGACGTTTAACACTTTAAAGATAATTTATAACGCCACGTATTTAGGTTGTATCTGTTATGCTTGTTCAGCGTGGGCTGATAAAGTTACGAGTGGTGCGATCCGGCGCAAACTACTTCAAAATCAGCGTCTAGCACTAATATTTCTATGCAAAGCATATCGCACTGTAAGCTCCGAAACTTTACCCGTTTTATCAGGCGTCTTACCATTAGATTTAGAAATTCAGCGTCGGGCTTCAATGTATTACAATTCTAGGAATTTTACTAACCCAGAATTTATCAACTCGCAAGCCCAAATAAAAATACGTCGCTTTTTTAATCCCGTAATTGACGTTACTAATGAATTAATTGATGAATGGCAGTCGCGTTGGTCTTGTTCAACTAAAGGACGGCATTTATATAACTTTTTCCCGTGCATCCGGGATCGCTTAAGTAAAACTTGGATAGAAATAGATCATTGTGTTGCACAGTTTCTCACTAGCCACGGTAATTTTAAAGCTAAATTATTCTCGTTTAAATTAGTTCCTTCTCCCTTTTGCGAGTGCTCTACATTAAACTGTAAATATGAACAAACTGCACATCACATTCTTTGGGAGTGTAATCTTTGGCAAAACGAACGTCGTCAAATGCTTGATAGTATCCAATGTATATCCGGTGTAATTTATTACTCCGATCTTGTGGGTACACGTGGGAACTTCCGTGCCTTCAAACGATTTTGTCACACTTACTACTGGAAGCAAAATTAAGTAGGCCATTCTGGTAGGTCCCTAATTTCCAAACTTCCGTGGTGCAATAGCAATCAGGCTTAACCTGATTGTAAAAGTCTCATTTCGTAGCATTTTTATGCTTTTAACATTTTGCTGTCTCCTGCTAAAAAGGGAGGGAAACAGGATGTATTTTCCTACTCCTCCTATATACTTCTGATTAATTTCGTTGCGGGATCCAAGACAGCTTAGCTTTTCCCCAGGGCACCCTGAGCTCGCAACTCAGAGGTTATCAGGACGGTTGCCGCTGTTGATTCTGGTTTACAGAAGTTACAGTGGTGGGAACGAGAGGTGGGCCCATTGCCCTTTAAAAAAAAAAAAAAAGCCCGCTGAGTTTCTTCCGCCGGATCTTCTCAGTGTGTGGCCGCGTTTCCGATCCGGTAGTAGTTTTTAAAAAAAATATGTTGACGTGTCAAAATAATTTGTAAAAAGTTTTATTGAATAAAGTATTTCTGATGTCTTGTTTCTGATTTCTGACTTTTATTTTACATATTTTTGAATTTATTTCAAACATTTGTTTTTTCGCGATTGTGGTGTTTACAGCGATTAACTTTTTAATAATGATGACTAAATTTGACATTGTCTAGGTTCGAACCTCCATTCTATGCCAGGGCGATGCCAAACCGATAATTTAATAGGCACGACTTCAATTTAGCGCATTTTTTATATTATAAGATAGCAAACAAACAGATAGCTCCCAGGATAGAAACAGAACACCATCGCCTTTAAACACCAAAAGTGTTAACGGTGTTAAAGTGTTTTTCATGGCGGAATGCTAATACATGTATAAGTTTATTGGCTACTTTACCTTCCAAACCAGAAGACGAAAGTTTGCATTGACGTTATTGCGGCAGGAATACAGGCACAGTATAATATTTGGGCAGAATAACGCCCTCAACAAGCGATGGAATTACAATGACTCCAAAACATGTTTTCCCCGCCGAGTCGTAATTACCTCTTTCTCCGCTACTAGGCAGTGGAAGGATGCCGGGGCCTAGGGCCCCTTCTCTTGGCTTCCACCGCTAGTCGTTACTACGGCCTGGTCTTGGGTTGAGGTAATTTCACCTCTCTGTCTTCTCCTGGATGTGGTCTTCGCCGGGGAAAGGTCTGAAGTGGTGGGTGTGCGTCCCCCTCCCCTCCCGTTTTCACGCCACGCCGGGCGATCAATCCCTGCCGGGGGCGAACCCGTTCGAGGAGACCCAGCAGGAGCGATCAGCGACTGAAACGGAGATACTATTCTTATTTATATTTGTCCATTGTTGTTAATAATGACGTCATTCTCTTACAATAACAGATGCAATAATCACACAGAGCGCCACATATCTGGCTGGCTAGTACTTGTCGTTAAGGGCGGTTGCTAACATATTAAAATGGATAGTATACATTCATACCATAACATATCACAGCTATTATGATTGTGCATGTGATGTGACGTTAAATACAAGTGACTACAAAGCGACTTTTCCACAATAAATCATTCCTGTAAAGTGCAATACCTAGTCTAAATTAAAAGTTGATTTATAACTTTTTATAGCCATTAAGCGATATTTCCAGTTCGTCTTGCCCCCAGGGGGCAACAGGAACACCACGCATGCATTACTACGGCGCTCGAGAAATACTGCCCGCGAGGACGCGACATGGACAATGTTTTTATGTTTTTTTTTATATCATAAGATAGCAAACAAGCAGATGGGTCTCCTGATGGAAAGAGTCAACCATCGCCTATAGACACCAAAGATGTTAATGGTGCGTTGCTATCTTGTGGCGAGGTCTAATGCCACATGCATAAGTTTACCGGCTACCTTACCCTCCAAACCGGAACACGACAGCGACAAGCGCTGACGCTATTGCGGCAGGAATAGGTAAGGCGGTGGTACCAGACCCGGGCGAGACAATGCAGAACTCTACCACCTAGTAGCCACGATGGTAGTGACTCGATAGCCAATCGGTCGCCTTTTACGACCTGCCTGGCAGAACGGCAGTTGGCCTATTCTACAAAGGAGGCCGAGACCAACACGGCGAAAATTTGTATTTTTATACATTCATAATAACCACAACTCTTTTATTCTGGTTAATTTCTTTTCAAACATCTATTTAGTTAAAATTTATGCACAAACATGTAGAAGTGACTTTATTCTACATGGCAGTCTCTATTGCGGCAGGTGAGACCAACTGTTGGATTGGCGAGATATCGCCACGCACAAATAACTACGTCTCTATCGTTTTCGCGCCATCTTTCCTTATCTTTTGAATTACAACAGCCGAACTATAGAAAGATTGTATATCATAAGGTATTGAATTTTTAAAAGTTTTATTAATGATTTTTATGATATTTATTTTATGATATTTATACCCTATAATAAAACATTCTCTCAGACATATTTAAAAAAAAATAGTTTAGATGTTTCACAGGATTACAGATTAATTAGAGATCAGTTATCTTCCTTCCTTTAAAGAATAGACCCCTTCTCCTTTAAACAATAGATTTGCTTCTCCGTGTTGGTTCCGGGCTCCTTTGAAGAATAGACTAACTGCCGTTCTACCATGCATGTCGTAAAAGGCGACCCATTGGCTACGCGAGTCACTACCATCGTAGCTACTAGGTGGTAGAGTTCTGCATTGTCTCGCCCGGGTCTGGTACCACCGCTTCACCTATTCCTGTTGCAATAGCGTCAGTGCTTGTCACTGTCGTGTTTCGGTTTGGAGGGTAAGGTAGCCGGTAAACTTATGCATGTGGCATTAGACCTCGCCACAAGATAGCAACGCACCATTAACACCTTTGGTGTCTATAGGCGATGGTTGACTCTTTCCATCAGGAGACCCATCTGCTTGTTTGCGCACACGTTTCAAGACGAGGCAGCCAGTCCATAGAGCGTATCGTTGTTCAGGGTAAAGTTGAAGGTACTAGACCACGCGGAAGGTCACTAATGCGTTGGACCGACCAAATCAAGTCAGCCTTGGGCAATACAGTGCATGATTGCACGAGGATAACGGCAAGCAGAGAGAGGTGGCGGGCTGTCGTGAAGCGTATTACATCTGCCACTACTAAAGTACAAGCATGACGATCACGACACTCTGACAAGAGTATAGCGGCAAAGAAGAACATAGGTGTTACTAAATAAATAAATATTAAAAATATACAGTACAGACAAACTTCATAAGTTTTTTAAAAAAAAAAAGAAAAAACGCGTCGTTAAATTACACATGTCTACGCGATGTCTATCCTCCAGCGCCTTATCCGAGGGCATTAAAAAAGATTTACAGCCGCATATAACAGGAACGGTACGATTAGTCCCTGGTAAGTGTTTACGGTGGGTGTAAAAGTTCGCGAGGGAACCCTCTGGCTGAATTGCTTAGGACCGTGTGTACCGCTTGTAAGGACGACATTGTTGCTGATTCAGTGACCAGTTTTTTGTATATCATAGGATAGTAAACAACTAGATCATTCTAATAGAAAGAAAAAAATACCTTCACGCCCTTATCCTCAAAGAAGTAGACAGTAGGCAGAGGGTAACGAAATGCACCCACAATTAGCCAAAGCTACTTAATCCCATTGATTTTGTCAAACTCTTGTACTATTTCACAAATAATGTGAAATAGTACAAGAAAAAGGATTTATAACGTTATAATACTGAGTGCTAAGTGTGAAATAGTACAATAATGTGAAACGTGAGAAACCAGTTTACCACTAGGTGGCGCTGTACAAATCACATACAAATTCCTAGTAAACTCGAAACGCGCTCACGATCGAATTCGAAAAGAAAAACTCACACTTAGCACTCTGATATGTTTGCGTCGTCGTGATTGGTTATGATATATGATATTATGACGTTGTTTTCTAGCGCTAGTTGGCGAACCAACCATGAAACGCGGCGAACCAATTCCGAAACAGCAAACACATCGATATTATAAAGTTTTAAATCCTTGAGTGTAGCTCATTTTAAATTAATATTTTAGCCTAGGAAATAATACTAATGTTTTTAATTTTAAAATAAGTAACATTAAAATCAGTCGCATGAATATGATTAATATGATTCGTATTTCTAGACTCTAGTAAATAAGCAAGCAAAAGAGCTTTTTGACGACATTCTTTGGCACAGATAAAGTTTACATCGCGGAGGAGAGCAGAAACTTAATATTTTTATGCATTGCTTCTCTCTTATGAAATTAGCTGTGTAGAATGGAACGGGTTCCGATCCTAACCGTAGAAGCGGCCCTTGGTCTAGCGAGCTATAATAGACTCAAGAGTGGATGGTCCTCCCCTGATGGCATAACGTAACGGGCTGTCGCCCATCTGACGAGTACTTGAAGTACGAAACGTTTTGTCATAAGACGATGTTGAAATTCGGCTCACGCTTAAAGCAGCACAAGGCTAGATGACCTATTTGTCTCGACTGACAAAACCCAAAACAACTCAGTCCGGCCTTGGAGAGGGGAATATATATATATATATATATATATATATATATATATATATATATATATATATATATATATATATATATTTCAGCTTGGGAAACTAGTTTCATCACAATCGATTTAGTAGTTTTTAAGAAATGGGTGTAGTTAACAGGTATTTGAAGTCGATTGCATTTTTAAATTACTTTTATGTTATCTACATATATATTAATATGTGAAGGAAAGTCTTTGAACCCCTTATTTTTAAGATAATTGCGCGAACGGAGGAATATGAAATTTGACACAATTAAACTTTGGCCGGTTGGCGATAGGCTTGCCACCTATCACATTTGTGGGACCAAGTATCTTCGGCTAATCGTGGGTGCACTTGTTGTGCCTCTGCCTACGCCTTCGGGGATATGGGCGTGAAGATACTTAAACTTAACATTATGGAGGACTGCAGACACCTAATATTTATAAATAAAATGCATTACAAATAATATTAATAAAAATAAATATAGCACACACTACAATCATGCGATAAGATACACACATGTATAATATACTATTTTCTTTACGGCTAAAGTCAGTTGTCAAATTTATAAAAGATTTTATTATTTAATCTATCCTCGAATTTTGGACACAATCGACCGCTAATACTATTATATAGACAGCAATGTTTCAAGGTAGCTGATAAAATCTTGTTCAAATTCTAGTAACAGTTTTCGCTTATCCCAAACCATAACTTGCCATTGAACAAGACATTACATAACTTGTAAGGGTATCTCAGTACCACCTCACGTAACCGGGAGACGTCGCCGCTGACCCGCCAATAAATTAGCATGCATAATGTATGCGCACGCGTCGCAGAACCCTTCTGCTGCTTATAGACTGGATCGCGAGTACGAAACCGAATTAATAATTGATGCGGTATAATATACTGCCCCCGTTAGTAAAAAAGGCGCATCTAACAAGAAGTTAAAACGGAGAAAATAATTTCCAAGCGAACTAAACGGGAAATCGTGTACAGAGTGCTAAGTGTGAGTTTTTCTTTTCGCATTCGATCGTGAGCGCGTTTCGAGTTTACTAGGAATTTGTATGTGATTTGTACAGCGCCACCTAGTGGTAAACTGGTTTCACACGTTTACCACTAGGTGGCGCTGTGCAAATCACATACAAATTCCTAGTAAATTCCAAACGCACTCACGATCGAATGCGACAAGAAAAACTCACACTTAGCACTCTGTTCTTAAGTTACGAATAATAAATGCACACTAAAAACTAAAACTAGTGACCGCAAAATTTTTCTTCGATTTGGGCCACTAAAATTCTAATACTTTATATTATTCGTTTATAGATATTTTAAAATTAATAGTCTAAAGAAAACGCGCCTTTTTATTTTAAACCGTGTATAAAAAAAGTGTAGAAAAGGGCCATTTTTTTTTGTGATATAATCGCAATGGAGCTAGATACAAAAATAAAAAAAATATTTGCAGATTTGTCTTTTCTTCCTGATTTTGGCAATATATGTAACTCAATTAAAGAAAAAATGTTAGATGCGCCCTTTTAACTAACGGGGGCAGTATAGATATTTGATGGGTATATCGTTACGATCACTTGTGCTCACATAAACTGGTTTTTTTACTAACCTGGTATACGTTGTTTTGTTATATATTTGTAGTGATAATTTTGGTGGGGTGGAGTTTGTGACGCCGAGGGTCGCTGTTAGTGGTGGTGATGACATCGGGATTTACAGGCAGTAAAAATTCAGTAAAACGCCTTCAAAGTAAGTAAAATGCGCAACTTCTTCATAATATTCAAACTATCACGGCAGCTAATCCAGCATACGTCAAAATCAGTACTCGACACACTCGTGGGTAGCGTTTCAAATCGACAAAAATTTTTGCTGTCATTATAATAATAATAATAAACATCCCTTAACAATTTACACAAATTGATCTAATCCCAATGTAAGCAAATTATTTGCTTGTGATATCAGTTTTATTCAACGTTATCAATACATAGAAATACATATATGGATACCGAAATATATATAATAAATAACCAAACCCGGAAATATAAAATCTATGCTCATCACAGAAATGTTTGTCCCTGTCGGGAATCGAACCCAAGCCCTGTCCATTGCGTAGTCAGGGTCGCTAAACATTCGACCAACAGTCCAATTTGTATGGCAAAGCCTGTTCAGTCGTAATAATTAGACTTTATTGTACTAGCTGCACCGCATTTAAATACATACACACACACACACTTCACACTAAATTCATGTGACATGTGGTTACTATACATTTCGGATGAATAATATACAGGTACATAGTTCCATGCTATACATAATATAAGTCTATTACTTTTTGCGGCTAAAATCAGTTGTCAAACTTAAGGCGATTACACCTGCGAACGACCTTGAGTTAGTGACAGGCGCAGCGTAAGTACTATTCCGCACGCCGACATCTTCAAAAGTCAAAGAGTATATACAGTGGGTGCAGATACGTTTTAACATTTTTGTTTACCATGTATGAACTTTTATCATCATGAATCAAATGAATGTTAGCAAACTCAAAACCCATAACCGACAAACGGTCATTTATCGATTCATTTTATAAAAACGATAAATATCGAAAGAAAAAACAGTAAATATCGAAAATCGACAGAAGAATTATATGACAATTTTACACAATAATGACTGTTAACTATCCTATTAGCTTATAATATACAATACATCTCGTGTAGCACTTTATTTTAATACATACAATTAACAATTTTAACAAAACCTTTGAAAATGTGATTTTGTAAAAAGTGATCTCTTAAATAACCTTTAAAAATTTAAGTTTTTGTTTCGAAATCTCGTAAGAAAAAGTAGAGATTTAATTTAATTGAAACCATATCTGTATGCTTTCAATTAAATTAAAAGGAAAGTTTTAAACAGGTTGATTAATTTAGACTATTTTATTAGAGATTTTACTGTTTAGTTTGTGGTTGAATTTCGACCACAGGGCTATTGCTAGTTAGTACACATAACTAGCAAACCAAAATCACTACGAAAACCATTCATTTGATCCAACTCAAACTAAGATATCAATATTACTTTTACTTATATATAAATGTCTCTAATTTGATGAAGGAATTCTGAATATTGCGAATTTGCGAATAACTTTATTAATAAGATGTGAAAGTAAATTCTGGAGACATATTAGCAATTTGTTTCCTTTCCTTCACTGTCTGAATTTTTCTTCCGACAAATAAAATTAATTTTCCACCGACTTTCCAAAAAGGAAGAGATTCTCAATCGGTCATAATTTTTCCTTTTTCTTTGTTATCACTTGGCAAGAAGAAAAATCGATTTCTAAAATTTTCATCATCTGCACTTGGTGAATCTCTATTTTAATGTAATATTTTATCACCATCAGGGCAATTTATAGTTACAAACTAAGTTTAACTTAGTTTAACTAAGTTTAACTTAGTTTGTAATTATAAATTGCCCTAATAATGCTTGTGTGAGCGAAACCGGTTGGTAATAAATGATTATAGCTTTATCGTGAAACAGTACAAGTGTATAAGTGATAAAATATTAGATACATTATAATCGATTTCAACTAAATCGATTATAATATTTATTTATTTTTTGTTATCGCTTGTGCGTCTAGTGGCCTGATGATTTATTACATGAGGACTCGGGTTCTATTGTTTTCATATACCATAAGATAACAAACAAGCAGATGGGTTTCCTGATGGAAAGAGTCAACCATCGCCTATAGACACCAAAAATATTAAAAGTGCGTTGCTATCTTGTGGCGAAGTCTAATGCCACATGCAAATGTTTGCGGGCTACCTTATCCTCCAAACTGGAACACGACAGTGACAAGCACTGACGCTATTGCGGCAGGAATAGGTAAGGCGGTGGTACCAGACCCGGGCCTGGAGAAGTGTACCTCCTAGTAGCCACGATGGTAGTGATTTGTATAGCCAATCGGTCGCCTTTTACGACCTGCCTGGCTGAACGACATTTGACTAATTCTTCAAAAGAGTCCGGAAGCAAACACAGGGAAAAAAATTCGGATCGGACAATTAAAAAATACATATTTCAGTTTTCTTATAAAAAACAACATTTCTCCAGATTGAAAAGAGCCCGGTTGGCGATAGGCTTGCCACCTATCACATTGTGGGGCCAAGTATCTTCGGCTAACCGTGGGTGCACTTGTTGTACCACTGCCTACCCCTTCAAAGATATGGGCGTGAAGATACGTAAAACAGGTATCAAAATCACCCTGTAAAAATTATGCGTGGTCATACATTAAAATCGAACGAATTGCCCTATTCAGGAATCGAACCTGGGACCTCATATGGTCGACCACAAAGGCGACTAGATACTTCTTTTATTGAATAGAATATACCGTGAGGATTCTCACATAACTTTTGAAAAAAACCACTCAAAAGTAAAAAAAAAAACAGAGAATTTCGGTGCTCGTCACTGTTATGTTACGATTTGAAAGATGAACTTAAGCGTGTGGCGTTTCCATCCCACCACACAGATAGCAACGCAGCATTAACACATTTGGTGTCCACCCCATTTGTTAAGTGTTTAGCGAATCTAACTACAAACCGATAGGTCTCGGGTTCGATTTCCGGTAGAGACAAACATTTGTAAGATGAGCGATAAATGATTGTATTTCTGGATTTGGGTGTTTATTAAATGTGTTACAGTATTTATACTGACTGACACCTATATAACATGCAAATAATTTGCTCACTTTGGGGTTGTTGATTTCATTAAAGCTACATCAAGTTAGATTTTATAAGAATGTTAGATCAATTTGTATTATTTACCCTTTGATATTTACAATTAATTTATTTGAAGTCCATAATGATGATATTGATACAGGACAGGTGATAGTGACACATAGGTGACAGACAGACAGACAGCGGAACCTTAGCAACAGGGTTCCGTTTTCAGGTACGGAACCCAAAAAAAACCGGGCAAGTGCAATTCGAACTCGGACACGAAGGGTTTCGTACAATTATCTATAAAGAAAGCAGCAAAAACTCACGTTTTTGGTATGAAAAATGAATTTTTGAAAATAAAATAAAATACTTATTTTATACCGTTTTAGTAGGTATTTGTTGTTATAACGGCAAGAGAAGTACATCATCTGTAAAAATTTCAACTGTCTAGCTATCACGGTTCATGAGATCACGGCCTGGTGACGGACAGACGGACGGACGGACGGAAAGCGGAGTTATTAATAGAATTCAGTTTGTACCCCTTATGTATGGAACCCAAAAAACTAGAAGTACAAGTGATTTTATTTTTACAAATGTTAAAACAATAATACCATATCTGAGTTTTATAGCGTGTTGATGTGTTCAGGAATGCCCCAAGCTAACACTCGACGTCCGACTCGGAGCCTTCCCCCGGTGAAACCGACCGAATTCATTATTTTTCTACTCGTCAAGGATCACTTGAATTAGGCTCGGCTACGCATTTTTGTCGCCGAAATCATTTCAAGGGTTGCGCCGGGAAACGTCAGCGTTTATATTGTGATAGCGTACAGCTTCTTAAACTCCAGGTGATAGAGTATTTATGTGCCCGGGTTTCCGATCCGGTAATAGTTTGAAAAATTGTTGGCACGTCAAAATAACTTTTAAAAGGTGAATAAATTATTTCTGATGTCTGATTTCAACTATTAAAGTACGGAAAATTTCGATATTTTTTGATGAAGCTAAAAGATGTAATAAACAAGGCTTCTCTATTGTCGTCGATAAAAAAACTTATGCTTGTATCATTAGATCTTTCCCATATGGATGGCCGTGGTCACGGATCCACTTTAAGGAATATATCATCTTTCATTCTGCAAGGTGGTTAATAAAAGTCGAACGATGAGCCAAACGTAATACTAAAAAAAAGGTGAAATTTATTAAATTTGCTATTATCCGCGAATGTTCTATCTATCTTCCGCGATGGAACGAAAAGAAAGACGTCGTCGGTTTAATAAATGGGTAAGACTGACCGGAGGTCCGATTAAAAGAAACCCCAGCGGCACAATTATCCACCCACATCTACCACTACTACACCTACGTCCCACACCGTCCACGTCCTAAGCTGTGTTATAAAATAAATATATAAATACTGTAACATCTATACATATAATAAAATCGTAGGAAAGTCAAAACTGTACATTGAATATTTTTTTAAAAGAATACTTGGGGCGTGATCTACAATCGATATCGCAGCCAAAAATATAGTTTTTAAATTTTTTGTCTGTTTGTCTGTCCGCTTGTCTGTTTGTCTGTTTGTCTGTTTGTCTGTTTGTCTGTTTGTCTGTTTGTCTGTTTGTCTGTTTGTCTGTCCGCTTGTCTGTTTGTCTGTTTGTCTGTTTGTCTGTCCGCTTGTCTGTTTGTCTGTTTGTCTGTTTGTCTGTTTGTCTGTTTGTCTGTTTGTCTGTTTGTCTGTTTGTCTGTTTGTCTGTTTGTCTGTTTGTCTGTTTGTCTGTTTGTCTGTTTGTCTGTTTGTCTGTTTGTCTGTTTGTCTGTTTGTCTGTTTGTCTGTTTGTCTGTTTGTCTGTTTGTCTGTTTGTCTGTTTGTCTGTTTGTCTGTTTGTCTGTTTGTCTGTTTGTCTGTTTGTCTGTTTGTCTGTTTGTCTGTTTGTCTGTTTGTCTGTTTGTCTGTTTGTCTGTTTGTCTGTTTGTCTGTTTGTCTGTTTGTCTGTTTGTCTGTTTGTCTGTTTGTCTGTTTGTCTGTTTGTCTGTTTGTCTGTTTGTCTGTTTGTCTGTTTGTCTGTTTGTCTGTTTGTCTGTTTGTCTGTTTGTCTGTTTGTCTGTTTGTCTGTTTGTCTGTTTGTCTGTTTGTCTGTTTGTCTGTTTGTCTGTTTGTCTGTTTGTCTGTTTGTCTGTATGTATGTCCGGGGTAAACTCAAAAAATATTGCATGGCTTTACTCCAAATTTTGCATGAATATTACTAATAGGTCGGGTCAACATATAGGTTACATATTTTCACGCTATCACCTACGAGGGAGGAGCAGTGCGGAGTAAACGAAGTCCGCGCGGACGAAGCCGCTGGCAACAGCTAGTACATAATAAACACCCAAACCCAGAACTACATACATCTATGCTTATCACACAAATGTTGGTCCCTATTGGGGATTGAACCACAGCCCCATCGAATCCTAGTTAAGTTCGCTATCACTCGACCAACAGGGCAGTCAACATTGTTTATAAAATAGTAGTAAGAGTAGTAAAGTAAGTCGAATGGTATTACCGACAATTTTAACAGTCGTTTTACGATTGCGAAACAGCGGCTGACTGAGACCATAAAGTTTATGGACAGAACTTAACTTTATTGCACATGTGGGCCTGCCTTGGTGTTACTTACTCTAAAGATGGATACGTGACTTCGTGTGGAATTAAACTTAAATGCACGATAATTCGTGGCTTGCAATTGACGCTATTACTTGATAACTTATATTAACGTGAAGCAGTTTGGCCGAATAAAACACTTGGATCACTTTTACACGCACAATATAATTTTGGGCAGAGTAACGCCCTCAACAAACGATAGAATTACAATGAATCGAAAACATGATGTCCCCGCTTATTTATACCATCCGTTATCTATTTTATTATGACGTCATAACACAGGTGTGCCGCACTTCTGGCCGGCTAGTAGTTGTCAAGCGCGGTTGATAACACTTATAAATAAATTACATTTTATTCCAATTTGGTTCGACCACTGTGAAGGATAAGAAATGTGCCATTGATCACGGCAGTTCATAAAATGTGAACGATTGACCATTTTACACTACCATCGTAGCACAGTGGTTTTTTTGTAGAAGAGGGGGAAACGAGTAGGAGGTGCACCTGATGGTAAGTGATTATCACTGCCCATGGACACCCGCAACACCAGAGATCTCGTTGTATCTTACTTCATCACTACATAGTATAAAACAAAGTCGCTTTCTCTGTCTGTCCCTATGTCCTTATGTCCCGGCCTCCTTTGTAGAATAGGCCAACTGCCGTTCTGTCAGGCAGGTCGTAAAAGGCGACCGATTGGCTATCGAGTCACTACCATCGTGGCTACTAGTTGGTAGAGTTCTGCATTGTCTCGCCCGGGTCTGGTACCACCGCCTTACCTATTCCTGCCGCAATAGCGTCAGTGCTTGTCGCTGTCGTGTTCCGGTTTGGAGGGTAAGGTAGCCGGTAAACTTATGCATGTGGCATTAGACCTCGCCACAAGATAGCAACGCACCATTAACATCTTTGGTGTCTATAGGTGATGGTTGACTCTTTCCATCAGGGGACCCATCTGCTTGTTTGCTATCTTATGATATAAAAAAAAACTACGCAACGGATTTTGATGCGGTTTTTTTTAATAGATAGATTGATTATTGAGGAAGGTTTTAGTGTATAAACCTTTCCAATATTCCCACGGGAGCAAAAGCTGTGCGGGTTAAACCGCGGGCAGGTCGCTAGTTTTATAATAATGTAATCACTGCTTAGTAAAAAACAAAGTCGCTTTCTTTGTCTGTCCCTATGTCCCTATGTCCCTATGTATGCTTAAATCTTTAAAACTACGCAACGGATTTTGATGCGGTTTTTTTTAATAGATAGACTGATTCTTGAGGAAGGTTTTAATATATAATTCTTTCCGATATTCCCACGGGAACAAAAGCTACGCGGGTGAAACCGTGGGCAGGTCGCTAGTAATTAATAATTTTGTGTCAAATTTCTTTTATACAGATTCTTTATGATTTATCATAAGTTGCAAATTATTGTAGTAGATAGGTTGCATTCCATAATGTGTATCATGGAATTAACAATATAATTTTTTAAATTATGTTTCTTTTTTAAATTATGTTAAAATCTATCTGCTAAAATTCATTTTAATGTATTATTATTTGTATTGTTGTAAGACAAATTAGTTTGTCAGTGTAGCTTGCAATTACACACAGAAGTACAGAATAACACTACTTACCGATGAAATAAAATTAATTCAAGGGTAATTTTTAAGCCTTGTCATCTTTTTCAGTATAAAACAGTATCATAAAACAGTTTTTCACGATGTAGTATATCTACAAATGTAATTGTAATCCATTTTTGACAATGATAGGTGCGTTTGCTCATATGCAAGATGACACGTTTTCTTCCCAATAGCATGTCTATTAGTATTCATGTGGTCTGTGGTTTATAATATAACAAAATATTGAAAAGGTGAAAAATATAATAAAATAAATAATTGACCGTTACTGCAAAACCGGACAGAGTGCTAAGTCAAAGTTTAAGTGAACTCAGGGCCCGCCCTAAGGGTGTCTCTTGTGAAACTAAATCTCGAATATAGCAAGATCTTGATTAGTGAGAGAGTAAATGACATTAGGAATTCGACTCGACTCGACCACGAATTCGAGTGTATATGGACCGAAAGAGTGGATTGCTGATTTGCGGTCCCAAACATAAGCTACTTAGTTTTTGAAATCAATCCATAGGGGAATAAAATAAACGATAAAAGTTTGTATAAAATATAACATTGATAACATCTGCTCAGCTCGTAATACCATAAATAATAACTAGCCTTAATATTATTGAGACGACATCTTGTACATCACAAATATTCAACTACAGGTATTGTATTATTCACAAACAAATTACAAAACATCTACAAACTTTATCGTATTCATTTTCGTTTAGTTTTCAGGGTCTATGCGCACTTGTGTTCTGTATCGCAATGTTTTTTTTAAATCAGAAATTTACTAGCAAATTGACAAATGTGATAATAGTAAGGGAGCCCAAGAGGGGATTTTAGTATTTACTCGAGCGCAATAGGTTTTTTTTTCTTTTTTTTTTTTAATTATAGAAGAGGGGGCAAACGAGCAAGAGGTGCACCTGATGGTAAGTGATCACCGCCGCCCATGGACATCTGCAATACCAGAGGTCTTGCAGTTGCGTTGCCGGCCTTTTAAGAATGAGTAAGCTCTTTTGTTGAAGGTCCCTATGTATCCGTTCGGAAATACCCCTGCCGGTAATTGGTTCCACAACAGAGTGTGCGAGGTAAAAAGTGTCGGGAGAAACGCACAGTTGTGGATTTCCAGACATCGAGATGGTGAGGATGGAACTTCAAGTTTTGACGCGATGTCCGATGGTGGAATTCGGCGGCAGGAATTAATCCAAACAACTCGTCGGAACACTCTCCATGATATATACGATAAAAGACACAGAGAGAACCTACATCTCTGCGCAATGCCAAAGTGTCAAGCTGTTTCGAAATGGCCTGGTCGTCAACGATTTGAACCGCTCTACGCTGAATGCGATCAAGAGGAAGAAGCTAGTACTGAGGAGCTCCGGCCCAGAGATGCGAACAGTACTCTATGTGAGGCCGAACCTGTGCCTTATAAAGTTGAAGGCGATGGACCGGCAAAAAGTACTGTTTCGCTCTGCTGAGCACACCGAGCTTTTTGGAGGCTAGTTTAGCCTTGCCTTCCAAATGACCGCGAAACTGAACGTAATTCGATATGTCAACTCCCAGGATTCCGACACTAGCTGAGGCTGTCAGGAGAGTATCCTCAAATCGAGGTGATACGACAAAGGGCGTCTTTTTTGCGGTAAACACGCAAAGCTGTGTCTTCTTGGGGTTAAAAGTAATCAGGTTTTGGCGACCCCATTCCGAGACGGTAAGTCGATTCTCGACTTCAGACACAAGCTTGTTTCGGCACTCTTCGACGTGTTCCCGAGAAATACTGCTTCGGCCGGAGTATGTAGCATCACCAGTATTGTCATCCGCATAGCAATGTATGTTGCTAATTCGCATCATATCATTGATATGCAGAAGGAACAGTGTCGGTGATAGCACGCAGCCTTGGGGAACTCCATCATTGACAGATTTAAGGTCGGAACACGCACCGTCGACAACAACCTTGATGCTCCGGTCAGCCAAAAAACTGGTGATCCACTCGCATAATTTCTCAGGAAGCCCATAGGAAGGCAGCTTCGCGAGAAGCGCTTTGTGCCATACCCGATCAAAGGCCTTCGCTATGTCCAAACTAACTACCAATGCCTCCCCCTTGGACTCAACTACTTCCGCCCATCGATGAGTTAGGTATACTAGAAGGTCACCAGCTGAGCGGCTGCGACGGAAACCGTACTGACGGTCGCTAATCAGCTGGTGCTCTTCTAAATACTTGAGGAGCTGAGAGTTGATGATTGTCTCCATAATTTTGGAGAACAAGGAGGTTATGGCTATGGGCCGATAGTTAGACGGGTTAGAGCGATCTCCTTTTTAGGGATGGGATGCACCAAAGCTGTCTTCCACGAATTCGGTACCACGCCGAGTGAATAGGAGAGCCAGAATAGGCGTGTTAATACTGGTGCCAACTCTGGAGCACACATTTTTAGCACAATCGGAGGGATGCCATCCGGCCCACTCGACTTGTGGATGTCCAAGGAAAGTAGTGCTTTACGCACAGATGTTACCGAAATTGTAGTTCTGGCATACAACTATCACACTGCGGGATGGTAGGCGGTGCGTTCCCTTGGTCATCCAGAGTCGAGTTGGCCGCAAAGAAGGAGCCCAGGAGATCGGCCTTCTCCTTTGCGGTATAGGCCAGAGAGTCATCGTCTCCGTGCAAGGATGGAAGAGAGGGCTGTGAGAAATTCCCTAAGACAGCCTTGGCGAGAGACCAGAACGCACGAGTGCCCGAAGGAAGGCGAACTAATTTCTCACCAATTCTGCCAATGTGTTCCGATTTTGCCTTGGCGATAGCTCTTTTGAAATACCTCGAGGCGAAATTGTACTCCTTACGTAATGTGCTGGTTTTTCCATCACAAGATGCGGACGCTGCAGCCCAAGCCCGGTAGCACTCCTGCTTGCGGCGCGAAGCCGTTTTACAGGAGCGACCAAACCAAGGCTGAGACTTACCACCAATTGGTACCGCAGAAAATGGAATGAAAAGTTCCATGCCCTGCAGCACCACATCGGCAATAGAGTCAGCGACGACATTCGGATCATCCAGCGAGAAGCACAACCGCCCCCATGGGTAGGACGCAAAAAAAGACCGCATCCCGTCCCAATCTGCTGACCTAAAGTGCCAAACGCGACGACAGCCTGCTAAAGGAGGCCGTGATATGCGCGAAACCGGCACTTTACTCCGGATCAGGCAGTGGTCTGACGAACCAAGTGGGACGTCCACCGATACCTGATAATGGTCCGGATGAGAGGTCAGCAGAAGGTCCAACAGTGAAGGCATATGGTCATCCACATCGGGAACTCGCGTGGGCGGAGTTACCAGTTGTGTAAGACCATACGCCAAGGCAAAATCGTGAACAGACCTCCCCGCATGATCGGTGGTGCGCGAACAAAGCCATTCGGCGTGGTGGGCATTAAAATCGCCCAAGATCACGATCTCTGTGGAGGGGGTCTGCTCTAACACGGAATCTACAGCCGTTTGTAAATGCTCAATGAGCCGGTCAACATCAGTATTCCCGCCATGGGACCTGTACAGGCACGCGTAGCTGCGTGGATGGTTGTCGCAAGCTACGCGTAACCAGAGGATGGATAGGTCCTGACCTTCAAGTCTGCCGAGGCGCCGGTAACAGATATCTTCTCTGACGTATGCGCACACCCCAGCCCGCGGTACAAAGGAATGTTCCAGTTTGTACCCCGGGTAGGAGAGGTAAGAAGTATCAGCCGGAGAAGATATCTGCGTCTCGGTCAAAAAGAGCAAAGCTGGCTTCGCCGTCTCGAGATGGTAGTGGACGGCGTTCAAGTAGGAATGAAGCCCCCTGACATTACAGAAATCCACAGTAAGCGCGGTAGGGGGTGCCATGGCTTTCTTGCCCTGTTTGCCCCGGACAGGATGCCCCAGACAAGGAGGACGGAAGGAGCATCCATGACCTGGCAGGAATCCAGAGCACGGACGCTCAGGGGGGGATTCTCCACTGCTGGTGCAAGTGGTACCCCCCTGGGGTAGATTCTCTTTTGATTGCGTATTCATAGTGTGCGGGGGGGGGGGGGGGTACCTCGCATACTGTTAAGTCTCTCCACCAAATATAAGCCCTTTCTATAGAGGGGGGTAACTATGGCAGAAAAAAAAACAAAATTAAGATAGCTTTGGCTTGTGGAAATTGTCAGATTATACTTTTTTGTAATTCTTACATCATTTCCTTCATAATATAAGAAAGTTCAGACGCGCTCAAGAATGTCAAGACATTTTCTTTGCAACTTTGTGACCCTCCCACTCCCTTACGCTACACCCGAATCGCCAGATTTTCCAAATTTTATCTGGCTATTAACCCACCATATCCTAATCTAACGCGCTTCAGTGTTTTCATTATACTGATTTTTTTCAACATTTTTTATCTGTAGATTTTTCCACCACCATTGAAATGAAAAACATTTTATAACCTTTTATTTTTCCTATAATATAATCTACAAAATCCAATAGGTCCCCTACTATAAGTTAAATTAAATAATAACGAATTTACTTCATGATTGTGAGTAAATGTGGAAATTAAGTAACTCAAAACTAAAGCTGTTGAGAAACAAATGTACGATATATATTATTATTGAAGTATAATGCAGTATGAGTAAACTTACTAAAAAGCTCAATTGTTTATAGATATTGATGAGCGGAGTCCCCTGGCATAAGTAATTTTATACTTAAAAGGCCCCAAGAAATATATAATTATGTTTTAAATGTAAATGTAAATGAAATAAACGATTTTTATTGTTATTTTTATTAGTTTTTATATAAACTTAACACATTGAAATACATTATAATTGAAATTTATTTTCAAGCCTATATTCTCGTATATAAGATGTAAGCAGAGGTACAACAAGTGCACACACGATTAGCCGAAGATAATAACGGCCAGTTTCCGAAACGCAAAACAATTTTCACAAGCAATTAATCTGTGTTTATCATAATTTCCACAAGCAAATGATCTGTCAAATACAGATTAATTGTATATTAAAATTAATTTGCGTTTTGAAAACCTATCGTAAATTCCACAATGTAATAGGTGGCAAGCCTATTGCCAACCGGGCACTTATCCAATCCTAAGCAACGTTGTTTAGCACGGGCAGCGGGCTGCATGGTCTGGCTAGTTATTAATAATCCTAGTTGTACCAGCGACTTCTCCGCGTGGAAATTACTCCTTATTACCATGCTTTAAAAGATAGTTCCGGGGTTTTACCCGCATAGTTCCCGTTCCCGTGGGATATCCGGACTATCCAATGTCAATAAACTGTCCAATGTCTTTTCTCAGGTCTCAAACTATATTTGTACCAAATTTCATTCAAATCTATTTAGCGGTTTAGGCGTGAAGAAAAATCGGACAGACAGACAGACTTTCGCATTTATAATATTATTATAAATTATCTTTCTGTGCTGCTTCACCATATAAATTTTCACTGTGTAAAATTTCATATTCCTCAGTTCGTGTGATTTTCACAATCAAAAGGGGATATAATTTCACGTCTTCAAGTGAACACTTATGCGAAAATGGTATCAAGTACTGACTTGTTTTAATGACGAAATTAAGACTATAGAGAAAGCAGAGTAACCAAAGAATTTGGCAAAATAAGCAGAAAGATCTGAGTCCTATTCTATGTCATTATTCTTGCAGATTTAACTTGCTTCTTCCACATTAATTATTCTCTTCATACAAACACATCGGTGGGTGAAACTCTTGACAACACCTTTGAATAGCACCCGATCAATCTGATTATGGATTGTCGGGATAATACTTACAATCTTACCAAATCATTTGCTTCCTCTCAATTCTTTAGCATTTAACTGTACAGTATTTGGATTTAAAAAATGTTGCTTCACTAAATCCGGAGTGTGTGTGCACCAGAATTTTACCTTTGTCAATGTCAAATATTTTAGTCATCAAGTAACAGAAACAAAAGAAGTGAAAAGCCTGACAGATAGGGCTGCCACATTAGAAATGTATCACTTGGATAAAGCAAGAACGGCTTGCGCATTCGCGAATTCCTGAAATTATAATATTTATAAATAAGTGTACGAAAAACACCACTCAATTTTTTTTTGTTTTTTAATACTTAAGCAAAATTAAAGGACACTAAATTGCACAGTTATTTGCTATAAGAAACTGCATATTGTAAGTCCAAAACTAATAAAAAAATATCTTGATAGTATGTTAAGTTTTGAGGCCAAATTCATACATAGTGACATCCGGACAGACTCGGATATTTTATTTGTTTTTTGACATAAAAGGTTCTACACGTTTAGTCAGAGTTTTACATGCAAAATTTTATCAAACATTACTAAACATGATGCTGTTATACATTCACAGATATAAAAAATTTAAAAGAATTAATAGTGCCAATTCCAAAAATGTTAACAAAATCATTCCAAAATGTAGTGTGCTATTTGCCACATATTAAGTATATTTTTACCTGTATGTTATTAAGTACATGTGTTATAGTATGTTGTATGATATGATGTAGTTATGTAGTATAATAATATACTTAATACATATATAAGTATATGTATTAAGTATATTATTAATTAGTAATAAAGTGCAAAAAACCATGTTCGATTACACTACTTATTTTACGTTCTTTTTTTATGTTATAAGATAGCAAACAAGCAGATGGGTCTCCTGATGGAAAGAGTCAACCATCGCATATAGACACCAAAGATGTTAATAGTGCGTTGCTATCTTGTGATGAGGTCTAATGCCACATGCATAAGTTTACCGGCTATCTTACTCTCCAAACCGGAACACGACAGTGACCAGCACTGACGCTATTGCGGCAGGGATAGGTAAGGCGGCGGTACCAGACCCGGTCGAGCCGATGCAGAACTCTACCACCTAGTAAAATTTTGAATTTACCATATAATTATTATTTATATAATTTACCATTCAGTTGAAGTTTCTGCAACAGACTTACTAAAATCACAATATGCACCATTCAGCAAAAAAAACGTTTAATATTTGTGCACTTCTATTTCAAGCGACCAGACATATATTTATTAGTATACTTAAACTTGTTTATTATTGTTAGTATTTAACCCAACTTATCACTAAAATGTGTTAATATGAATCATCGCCGCGCTTTTCCTCCATACAACCTCGCATCAATTACTCAAAGCAGGCAAATCTGTTCGCAGTCACATTAACACAAGCTCACCGACTTTGGAATATACCCGTTTTGAAGATACTTGTGACAGCCCTAGCAAGGGCATATGAAATGGAAGCGCTCGAAAATACTCGAACAACAAAATTTACTCTCAAGCTAAATCATAATATTGTTTTTTCTGCGCTAACTTATAATGGTCCGATTTGCTTTTACTTCAAATATTTCATATTGTTTTAAGAACAAAGCTTCTTAATAATGATTGTATTTGCTTATTGCAAATGAATCTGAAATTCTATGTCCAATATTTCAAATAACAATTAACATTAGGTATTATAGGTAGGTAGGTATTATATTAGGTAAAATATTCATCAATATTATAAATGTGAATTTCGTCTGTAATGATAAACTCATTAAACTAGTATATATATATATATATATATATATATATATATATATATATATATATATATATATATATATATATATATATATATATATATATATATATATATATATATATATATATATATATATATATATATATATACATATACATATATATATATATATATATATATATATATATATATATATATATATATAAACCTAGATAGTAGCTGACAGAGACGTAAACAATATGGCTTAGTGTAAATAATTAATAAATCATCTTATCCAACCAGAATAATTTGTAAAGTACTTATGGAGACCTATATAGTGTAATTTCGTGAGACGTGAATAATGAGGAGACTTAGTGTAAATAACGCTGATCTAACCAAAACAATTATTTATAAAGTATTTATAGAGACCTAGATACTGTAATTTCGTGAGGCGCGAATAATATGGAAACTTAGTTTAAATAACGCTGATCTAACCAGAATAATTTGTGAAGTATTTAAGGAGACCTCGATAGCGTAAATAATGCTGATAGAGACGTGAATAATATGTGAAATGCTTATGGAGATAAAAATAGTGATGACCAAAATAATAGAAACGTGAATAGTATTTTGTTTTCTACAATTGTAGGACAATCCGTGCCGTTAGTTATAGGTAAATGATCTATTTCTCATACTACTCCGAACAATATGAAGAAAATTCCCATTCTAGGGCTATTAATAGAATAAATGACACACACGGCAAACAGAAAGAAAACAGCTGTAATATTATTTCCAATGGAAGTCATTAATATAATTTTCCCGTGAAAGGTGATAATGCCGGATTATATCCATTAGCGAACACGGACGAAGTGAATTCGCAAAAATGCCCTAATAACGTCAAATATACGCCTCTCCAACTGACAAAAGGCTTAAATATATATTATATAAGCGTGAATTGTGACGTTGAAAATACGTTCCGTATATTTGAGGTATTTTTCAAAAGCAAACATACAGTTTTCTTAATGAACGATGAAGTTTTTTTTTAAATCATTAACTAGCAAACACACAGATTGTTGTTCTGATGAAAAAAGGCCACCATCGCCTATAGACACCAAAAATGTTAACGGCACGTTGCTGTCTTTGTGGCGAAATCTTTATTCCACATGCATAAGTTTGCCGGCTACCTTATCTTCCAACCGGAAAATGATAGTGATAAGCACTGAAGCTATTGCGGCAGAAATAGGTAACGCAGTACCAGAGCCGGCTGATAATGCGGGACTCTACCAATTATAATACATATTCTTGTCATAGTAGCTACGAGAGTAGAGTCTCGTATAGCTAATCGTTTGCGTCTTACGACCCGCCTGGCATAAAGACAGGTCTATTATTCAAAAGGGCCCCAGATCAACACGGGGATAATGATTGCATATAATAATGATGAGGCAGGATCAATCCACGTGGTGCGAATGTATGGTCATATGCACAAATGTCACAATCTTCCCCGTGTTAGTTCCGGGCTTCTTTGAAGAATAGACCAACTGCCATTCTGCCAGGCAGGTCGTAAAAGGTGACCGATTGGCTTTGCGAGTCACTACCATCATGACTACTAGGTGGTAGAGTTCTGCATTATCTCGCCCGGGTCTGGTACCACCGCCTTACCTATTCCTGCCGCAATAGCGTCAGTGCTTATCACTATCGTGTTCCGGTTGGGAAAATAAGGTAGCCGGTAAACTTATGCACGTGGGATTAGACCTCGCCACAAGATAGCAACGCACCATTAACATTTTTGGTGTCAATAAGCGATGTTTGACTCTTTCCATCAGGAGGGTCTCCTGCTTCTGCTTGTTTGCTATCTTATGATATAAAAAAAATGTACCGACTACCTTACCTTTACTCCGGAATACAAAACTGAAATAAATACCTCTCTATTTATATCATTAGATAATTCCGCAGGCGTATTACCTTCAATTTTAGGTAATGCCATCAAATAAGATCAATATTATGACTCTTAAATATAACAAAAAAAAACAATTACGATAATTGTGCATTGTAAGATACGTGATAGCCCCGCCGATCTGGTAATAATTTATTTAAAAAAAAAATGGGTTTTCTCGCGCAGTTTCGCCCGCGAATAGAGTAAACACTTCATAAGTATAACCTATCATACAAATTTTCATTTGTTTTTTTTTATTTTTGAAAAAAGTAACCTAAGACCACGAATCTTAAACTATTTCCATACCAAATTTCATAATAGTCGGTTCAGCATTTTAGCCATGAATACGTAACAGACAAACAAACATACCGATTTTTACACTTGTAATATTAGTGTGGATGTTGACTCATCAAAAGCGTCTTATTTTGAGTTAGAGTTTGAATTAGCAAACAAGCAGAAAACTCTGTCGATGAAAAAACAAAGCATATAGACACCAACGATATTAATAGTGCGTTGTTATCCGCTGACAGGTTGATAATGCCACATGTAAAAGCTTATCGACACGATAGTAACAACCAATGGCACTATTGCTGTAGGGATAGGAAAGGTCGTGGTAATTAATGCAGCGAGCTGTTACAGAAGTCTATAACTTAATAGTCATGGTGGTTTTATGGAAAGGCCTATTCTTCAGAGTCCCGGGCCAACAAAGAGAATTTTGCAGATATTAAAGACTAGCTGCGCCCGCGACTTCTTTCGCGAGGAAAAATTTCTAAAATAAAAGTCCCAGGGTTTTACCCATATAGCTTCCATTCCCGTGGGATTTTCGGAATAAAAACTTCCTGTGTCTTCTCTCGGGTCTAAAACTATTTTTGTACAAAATTTCATCCGAGTCAGTTCAGTGGTTTAGGCATGAAGAAGAGACAGACAAACAGAGTTATTTTCGCATTTTAATATTAGTATGGATTTTATAAGTATAATTTTATCGTTCAAATTTAGATTATAGCTTAATAAAGATTCTACATAGATATTTATATTTACGCCAAATCTCTACGTTCAATATTAGTTTAGTATTAATATTAGAGAGAACTAAGTGCCATATTCCACGGTCCAGACGGACTTGTCTCGCTTTCTCCACATTCATAAACTTTGTTAACACTCATTAAAAAGATTCTAATTAAACTTAAATTATGCAAAAGTAATACAGGTCGCTAATTTATGCCAAATATAGGCTCAAGGAATAATAATTATAACAAGGAACCCAAAAATAATATGATTCCCACCATCCCAAGGGTGAAACGAAGGGCTCATTATATTTGGGATATATTTACGCGGGGGATCAGTTAATTCGAGGACATTTACCTACATTACCCTGGATTTCCGCTCATTAACTTCGCTTTAGCGCTACCATTTATGATTTTCATATCAGTCGTGCAAAATATTTTTATTGAATACATTTTTCATGTATTTCAGTTTTAATTGCAAACAGATGGTTGTACTAGTGTTTTTTTATATATCATAGGGAATCAAACAAACAGATTATTCTCGTAATGATCTTCAGTGACTAGCACTGATTTAATTAATTTTTTTTCATCAGTCGCTTCTGTGGTCTGGTGGTCTGGTGTATGTGTTGACCACATGGGGTCTCGGGTTTGATTCCGGGGTCGGGCAAATCAAAAATGAGTTTTTCCAGTTTTCTGATAAAAACAAAGTTAGCGAGATTAGATAGTGATACGCTTGACACCTATCACATTGTGAGACTTTGTGTTTTGGGCTAATCATGGGTGCACTGGTTGTACTTCTGCCTACTTCTTCGGGGATCCAGGCGTGAAGACACTAAATTTTATTTCATACCAGTGGACCCGCAGAGCCGTGCCCTTGCGTAAAATTAACATATCGTCGATACAGTTTTGCCGATTCCCGAAGTGAAGCACAGTTTTGAAAAGTATGCTTCAGTTCGGGTCTTCAATTATTTTCATGTTAAAATTCATTAAAATCGACTGTATGGTTTAGCCGTAAAAGCTTACAAACGTACACGCTCATTTTCGCATTAAAATAGCGATCGCCTGCGGTCGAAATTCGACAATAGCTTAACAGTGTGTAATGTTGTAATGTCTATTGTTATTAATTTAATGTATTTCCAATGTATATTTTATTTTGTTACAAGTGTTTTTATTAGTGACTTATTTTTTAACTAATTTACATTTACGAGGTTTGCAATAATAAATAATAAATAAATAATAAGAAATAATAATAATAAATATTCACGAGACAAATAACACTTACTGATCTAACCCCAAAGTAAGCAAATTATTTGCTTGTGTTATGGGTGTTAGTCTACGATACTAATACATAGAAATACATGTATAAATACCAGAATATATTTAATAAAGACCCAAAACCGGAAATACAAACATTTATGCTCATCACACAAATGCTTGTCCCTGTCGGGGATCGAACCCGAGCCCCTTTGATTGCGTAGTCAGGGTCGCTAACCACTCGACCAACGGGGCGGTCATAGTCATATAATGGAGTAATAATTAATTATTTTGAATTTAAAAATAATAAGTTTCTGCAGTCTTCCGCAATGTAAACTTCAACCGATTATGATGTATAAACGATTATGATGTATGTCAAATGAATGTGGTGTTTGTGATGTTTATTTTTATTATTTTCATATATTTGTCTATAAAATGTGGTATTAGTGATGTCTATTTTTATTAGTTAAATATATTTTAATGCATATTGGTTACAGTATTAGGTTTCTGCGCTCCTCCGCTATGTAAACTTTAACTTTTAATTTAATTCTTAAAAAGCCGGCAACGCAACTGCAAGACCTCTGGTATTGCAGATGTCCATGGGCGGCGGTGATCACTCACCATCAGGTGCACCTCTTGCTCGTTTGCCCCCTCTTCTATAAAAAAAAAAATAAAACTGTGCCAAATTTCATACTTTCCAGTTCGCATATTTTTTTGTAAAAATGTGCAAGACGTTTTCATTTCATTAACATATAGGAATACATCTTAATACCTGTACAGATCAAAAACATAAAACTCCTTTTGCTGACGCATGCGGATAAAATGTTTTTATTATCGAAACCGCCAAAAAAGTTTCCTTTTCTTTTATAACATACGTGACCTCACAAAAGACCCTCATCAGTACTAATTTCCGTGGCTCACATAATCCAACCCAATTGCTAACAAAAAATCTACGTTTCATGTCTCATAACACCATACGAATGGCGAATGTAATCAACAATAGAAAATATTTGGCTAACATTTAATGGGCCAAGAGTTCTTTATAGGTGTATTGATCATTCACAAAACATAGCTTCCTTGAATAAGTCATGCATGGGTCAAACGATCGAGTTGGCCGGGCCAAACGGACAGCGGGTTGTCCGATACGGGCAATTTGAGCCAAATGACCCGCAACTCATATGAATCTAACTGAGAAACCATTTAAAATACAGATATGCCTTGGCTTTTGTTTTATGCCTACGTTTTAATTTAACTCTCATGAATTATTTGTTGACAGATAAATTAAAAATAATTTCATAATTTAAAAAAAGTTTACATAATTATATAGAAATAAAACATTTTATTCATCTTATTTAAAAATAGATACAAACAAAGAACAAAAAAGCTGTATCTTCTTAAATAATGTTAGTGCAAAAAAATTTGTACAATTTTTTTTGCATCAACATTACTTTAAACTAGTGAACAGATTTGGATGAAAGGACATAAACCACGTTGTATGGACCTTTGGGCTAAATACGGACACTAAAACCAGGAATTGGTTTTAATTATTTAATTATTATTTTAGGTAGCTTGAACTATATATAAAAAAGTGTAAAGTTGTACACAAATATATATATATATATATATATATATATATATATATATATATTTGTGTACAACTTTACACTTTTTTTATAACTATTTATTAGAATATTGAACTTTGTACCACATCGATCACTTTGTAAGTAACATTTTTTAAACGTTTATAGTAAATACCCATCTCTATTAAAATAGATGTCGATTAGCACAAGTACTTAAGGATTAAAATAATTTCTTCCGTGAGTAACATTAGATTTACAATTGATGCAATACACTGATTTGTGTAAAATCGTATTCATTTAAGTAGTCATTAGTTTTCGTAAGCCACAACGGGTACAGTGTCTCGGGCATACGGGGCTCGTCAAAAAAGGCATTATGAGAATTCACCAGGATAATCTAAAACAGTAAAATCATACACGAGCGCATGTAAGTGCAAAATATAACAATTTAAAAATTGACATTTGACATTTGATAGCCGTCAACATTTAAAAATGTTGCCACTGTAAAAAAATTCAAACTTGATTCCAGTAATTGAGAAGTGAAATTACAAAAAAAGATTTTATAATAGTTACGTACTTCATGTTGACATTTCAGTTTTATAGAAATAACGATATAAAAGACTTTAATTTAATGATAACTATTATATTTGCAGTGTTTCAGTATTTATGTCATACTAATTTCGAATGAATGTTTTCTTAATTAAGCAATGCGTCTTTTTTTCAAATGTTACATGCTAACGTACTGTATATTATGGATAAAATGGTATGTGCTACCCACACATTTTAATCCAGTTTCTACTTGCAGGTTTTATATACTTTTATTAATTTCTTATTATGCTTATTAATTTAATCACTTTTAAATTAATATTTTACTTCTTTGTATGTAACAGCTATTAGCTATTATTAGGTAGTAGTAAATAAGAAACATATCAAATTACTTGTAGTTAACAGCAGCAAGAAGCTTTAAGTAGAAAATTACTTTTTGCGTTATTGCAAAAACGTTTTATATATTGCAACTGGTAATTAAAATGTCGTTTAAATTCAGAAATACCTATCCAACAAACGAATATTATAAAAATCTTGATTGGAAATATTATTACAGTTACAGTCTAAGTTGAATTTTAGTCAGTAAAAAATCTAAGAAATAAGACAAAATTATAAGACGCCATGAGAATCGATTTCTGATTAATAAATCGATTTTGATTTATGAACTAAAAGTTTCACTAGCAACATTGGGAAATAGAATGGTGGTCTGTACTCATTACTATTTTGATAAAATATCAGTTTATGTCCTTTAAAATAATGATTTTTAATATAACATGTGGTCACTCCATAATTAAGACAACATTTACAAAAAAATATGTTACAATTTTTGACAAATATTATTTTTTCATAGAATACTATTCGCTAAATAGTCTATAATGGCTTAACTTCTTTAGCACACAAGTGGAGCATGACCTGGAATAACACATAGACTACTTTTTATCCCAGAAAAATTAGTTGTTCTCGTGGGTAACGATAACAGTTACGTTTAGTTTAGGCTACAATATAAAAAAATTGAATGTCTGATTTGATAAATGTTTGTTTGTATTAAATATTTTTTCATCTGTACATTTTGGGGTAAAGAGAGTGAGATATTTGTGAGAAAGAAAGAAAATTTTTCCCGTGTTGGTCCCGGGCTCCTTTGAAGAATAGACCAACTGCCGTTCTGCCAGGCAGATCGTAAAAGGCGACTGATTGGCTATGCGGTTCACTACCATCATGGCTACTAGGTGGTAGAGTTCTGCATTATCTCGCCCGGGTCTGGTATCACCGCCTTACCTATTCTTGCCGCAATAACGTCAGTACTTGTCATTGTCGTCTTCCGGTTTGGAGGGTAAGATAGTCGATAAACTAATGCACGTGGCATTAGACCTCACCACAAGATAGCAACGCACCATTAACACCTTTGATGTCTATAGGCGATGGTTTTTTTCATCAGGAGACCCATCTATCTGCTTGTTTGCTCTCTCATGATATAAAAAATATTCGACACTTCATCGTTGGCATTTGGTAAAATTCCATTTTAATGCAATATTTATCAATTGATGTATTTTTACTGTTTCACCATAACAATAGAAGTATGTTCTTAATAATTAAAAAAAACAGCCAAGTGTGAGTCGGACCCGCACATAAAGGGTTCCGTACCATTATCTATAAAAACAAATCTAAATCTTGTACCCTTACCCCAACTTCTTACATATGGGGATGAAATTTTGTATGACACTTCCACAAATTTTGATGGGAAGTCTGAAAATTGATATAGGGACTCCTTGTTATAAATTATTAAAGACGTATTTTAATATTTATTCAATTAAATTATTTATTTTTAAATTGAATTTATAACTAAATATTATGTGAATATTTCAATCGTCTATCAGTTCTCGTTATTAAGATCGAGAAAAAATTGCAGAGAAAAAAATCTATTTTTTTATTGTATGGGAGCCCCCCTCAAATATTTTTATTCTGTTTTTAGTATTTGTTGTTATATTAGCAACAGAAATACATCATCTGTGAAAATTTCAACTGTCTAACTATCACGGTTCATGAGATACAGCCTAGTAATATACGGACAAACAAACAGACAGACCGACGGATGAACAGCGAAGTTTTAGTAATGGGTCCTAACAGACAGACAGACAGACGGATGAACAGCGAAGTTTTAGTAAAGTACGAGTCCCTTAAAGTTTTAGTGTCTTAATTGATAAATATTACAATGAGAGAGTTATAGCTGAGTGTATAATGTAGGATTTTTTTATATCACAAGTAGCTATCATAATAATAGCTGGTAACTCCTGCCAAATAACAACAGGCCAGTATTTGAAGCATTTGCTATAATACAGATACATATTACATCAATTTTAATATATTTATTAGGTACATTGTTACCGGTTTTTATGCCTTCGCATTCATAGCACTCAGCATAACAATACGGTAGTATAGGAAGCTTAAAATTATACAGTGGTCAAGTAGGTATAAAACAAGACGAAAGCGCTTCTGTTATTTTAGTAATCAGTGACATTACACCCGACTTGTCAACCAATTCGCTCGACCGCCCTAACAGTTACCCATAGGCTCCAACAGACAAAAACATTTAAGACGAATTCTAGGGATACGTCTGTTTGGGCAATTGTTTATTTGTGTTTAAGCAAAAAAGAAAAATCCAGTCAAAGGTATTTGAATGAAAATACACGCATGTGAATGTATTATTAGCTATTTATAGATAACTTTTTGACAGTGCAGGGCGCAAGCCTCTCGTCGTGGCAACATTTTACATGTAAATATTTTTGGTGGGATTTCGTTTTTCCTTTGTATTTGCTTATGAAAATATTTTATACGTATCTTATAACTCTCACAAACCGAACGAAACGCAGCAGCAGGGCTGCTACTTTACGTCGGTGTCAAGTGAGAGAGTGGTATCTCCCCGGGCGTGCCGGCCTATTCAGTTGCAAATGCAGTATGGCACTACCACCAATTTGGTTAACTGACTGCACTGGTGTTAAATATTTTTTATCACAAAAATTATCCTACCAGTGGGCGATGGAGTCGTCACATCCCTACGCCGCATAGGCTATACAATTTTTATCAAAGAATTTACACCCAGCGAATCGGACTGGGCGGGTATCAGCTAGTTTTGTACTATATGCCGTTAATTTAGTGTAGGTATTTAAATACGATACTATGCGATCGCCCACTAGTCTATACACCACATAACCCAGCACATGACAGTAGACTATTAGACAATGGTCCCATTAACCGTTTTTTTAATAATTACAACCTGAATTTTTGTGAACAGCTTCGTTTTGCCGAGACGCCCATCTGTTCTATCTTCGAAATATCTCGAATCGAAATAACTGAAAAAGATAGATAAAAAAGAAAAATTTAGAGTCAGACTAAGTAAAGTTTCCACGTTACGTGTAGGTCAAAGTAACCCTTGAATTGTAATAATAATTTTGTAGCTGTTCTGAAAAAATTAGGTTGTTTCTAAATTGATTAATATCAATTTAAAAATCTCGAATCCTTAGAGTGGAGGACTTGTCAAAAAAACCATCGAATGCGTAGGACAAAAGTTTTTCGTGTTTTTCATAAAACAATCAAACGATTAAAGTAAAAATATAATTATTGTTATTATTTTTTTTCATTTATTTAAAATGTTCGATGCTCCCTAACTTTATTAGTTACCCAATTCGAGATTTTTCGAAGATAGAAATGATGGGTGTCAAAAAAATCAGCTTGTTATTAATACAAAAAGTTGTTCCACGGTCTATATATTAAAATCTGTTCTTAATGTGACAACAGAGGTTCATCATAAACATAAAATGTACATAATGCATAAATGCAATGTGTGTAAAAAAATGTGTGTAAGTTTCATTAATTTTATGTGTTTTATGCATAATTTAAAAATATTAGCTTCTTGCACTTGAAACAGTGCCAAATTTGGACGTAGTTACACAAAAAGGATCCAATCCACACAAAATCAGTTTAGAAATATTGAAGTTTGAAGTTGGATATTTTTAACGTGCCGTACATGGGGACTAGTTCTGACGTTGAATAAAGTAATAGAGAGCTATTTTTGCTTAGATGTTTTTTCTGGCCAATTGTATTGATGTTTAGCATCAGTTTGGTGCACTTAACTCATTTTTGACCATATTGTGGATTGGATCCTTTTCGTTTAACTACGTCCAATTATGAATTAATATTCCTTCTTTCGCGTAATTTTCGTAAAAACGGATACAAAATGTTCGATACATGTATTAATATACAGACAGAAGCTACTATCATAAAGCCTATTAATGGTAACCCTTCTAAATTGCCTCCATTCAGTTTATATTATAATTAAAGGAAAACTTTCTCGCGTTAAGACAGCCTAAACGATTATTTAGTCAGTGCCATTAGTGCCCTTACTATCACAATTTCAGTCCTTTGCAAGGGATGATTTGTATAAATAATTCAGATTCCTCCGAGCGTTCTGGACAAACCAATCAAATTACTCCACTTGTTAGTTGATTGCACGGGACTCGAATCTGCGAAATGTGTGGATATGGAAACTCAAAAATAAATATAAACATTTTTCTTTAAGGTTTTTTTTGACAGTCTTCTATTGACGACATTATTTTAAACTCTTAATTTAGGAGAAAAAAGTTTTAAGACATGTCAATAACCAAGTGAAAAGATGAAGAAAACAATAGTAATAAGCTGAAATAATCGTATTTAGATACCAAACACAATGGAGAATTTGTTTACAAGTGATAAAAAATAAAATTTATTATTATTATTTGGTTTAAAATTACAATTACAACAGCTTAAAGTTTTACTTCACTCCACTATAAGCAAAACCAATGGCGTTAACCTAATGAAGTGATTTCCATAGATACAATTAACAAACATATTAACTAAATAATAATAATAATACTGGAAAAATTATACGAATTGATCTAACCCCAGAGTAAATAAATTATTTGCTTGTGTTAATGGTGTTAGTCTAAGGTACATAGAAATACATATATAAATACTGTTAAATATAATAAACATCCAATCCCAGAAACCTATATCACTGTATGTTTATTTTGCATAATATAGTGTGCAATATGAACGTTCTATAGTGCTAATCTATATTATCTATATTACATATAATAAAATCGTAGGAAAGTCAAAACATGTACATATTTTTTAAAAGAATACATGGGGCGTAATCTGCAATCGATATCAAAGCCAAAAATATAGTTTTTAGAATTTTAGTCTGTTTGTCTGTATGTCGGTTTGTCTGTATGTATGTCCGGGGTAAACTCAAAAAGTACTGCATGGATTTACTTTGAATTTTGCATGAATATTATTTACAGGTCGGGTCAACATATAGGCTACATATTATCACGCTATCACCTACGGGGGAGGAGCTGTGCGGAGTAAACGAAGCCCGTGCGGACGAAGTCGCAGGCAACAGCTAGTAGATAATAAAAACGTAAGTATACCACTGTCGACAGATATTTAAATCTTTTATGACTTTTATACTATAACATATACATATTTGCTCATCGCACAAGTGTTTGTCCCGATCGAACCCAACCACATCGATTCGTAGTTAGATTCACTAACCATACGATCATCGAGGCGGTCGATAACACAACAGAAACAAACAGAAAAAAAATTAAAAAGTAACA
This sequence comes from Apodemia mormo, assembly GCA_036924255.1. Taxonomy (NCBI): domain Eukaryota; kingdom Metazoa; phylum Arthropoda; class Insecta; order Lepidoptera; family Riodinidae; genus Apodemia; species Apodemia mormo. The sequence goes on from JAUPFN010000019.1 coordinate 34,761,478, forward strand.
TCATCACGTCAGTTCCCTTGCGTAGTAAGTAGAAAGAATCTAACTTGAATAGACTTTCCCGTCCACCGCAAAACAGTGGTTCATTGGTTGGTACGATGGGTGGTGATCCCATTGGTTTTTTCAGATAAAAACCACCACCAAAATCTAAACTGCAATTGAGACGTATTTTGAAGTAAAATCCCGAAATAATCTAAATAATATTTTTGGCCTACAATGGATCGAAACTGGGACCTCATTGTCTGATCCGAAAGGCGTTAAAAATATCTAAAGTAATAAAAACTTGACATAGAGCATCCTTTTTGCTCTGTATAATTCTATGCTTATCATATTTTTTTGTTATTGTTTTGTTATAGTTTGGATGTAAAAGCAATTGCGACAGAAAAAAGTAACATTTATGCGACATTGCAGATCACAAAAATACCTGCACTAAATAAAATAACTTATATAAAGTATACAGACGATAGAACACACATGGAGATCCAATGCCCCTTTGAAGACTAAATAGTTCAAGACCGCTGGTAACAGTAGGATTGTCGTCAACCCTCAAAACAGAAATATAAGTGACAAACACAGCTTCATTGCAGCAAAAATAAGACGTTGCAATCAAACCTCGTAAAGATATTTTAAAAAGAGACAGAAAAATTTCTAGCTTAGACACAACCCCGACTAAATGGGCTTATAATAAAACGCCAAGAGATTTAATTCTTGAAAGCCTCAATTAATTATGTAATCAGCAACAATGATTATAAAACACTTTAACGACCTAACCAGCCACAACCTTGGCCTTGATGGCGAAATGGCGAAGATTTTCCCACAGCGTCGCGTAAAAAGGAATTTATTTGCACTAGCGCCGTTTCACCACGTTATTTATATTTACCATAAATCTGAGTTAATCGGGGAATTTGCGAAATGGCTACGATGGCCGTCCTTACTTCCTGCGCCAGTAAATCTATTCAAATATACCGATGGTAATGTTAAATAAGTGTAATGGAGCAGATTTTTATGTCAACATGTGAATTTATTACATTTATTCCTCGACAAAAGTATGTTTGTCTACGCTCGTATAAAAGACCAAATCCTGACTGACAAAAGAGGTTTATTACGCGACTTAGAAGCAAAAAAGTAGGACAAACTTCTATCGCAGCTACTGATATCAAATCAAACCAATTTTTTTATTGAAAGAATACGGGTCAACATATAGGCTACATATTATCACGCTATCACCTACGGGGGAGGAGCTGTGCGGAGTAAACGAAGTTCGCGCGAACGAAGTCGCGGGCAACAGCTAGTATATACATAAAAACATACCTACACCAATAAAATTTAATACACGTGCTTGGACGCCCAAATAGATAATCATACTCAAATATTATCGAATCCCAACCTGTCAACCCAAATACATGTCAACCTGTTCGTCGATTGGTAACTACAACACAAGTACACCTGGTTGGCTTTGAAAAAAATATATTGTAATTGTGAAACAATACAAGAGTGAACTCAAAGAAAATTTAAATGAGGCAATTTCAACAACTATCAATGTTGTAAAGTAATTTTTTACTAATAATTTATACTAATATAATAATAAGGTACTAAATTACGAGTTTAAAAACAAAAATAATAAAATTTAAAATAATAAGGTACTCGCATACACTCGAGTTGAGACTTTTGGATGTGGCGTTTATTATTTTTTATATCATAAAGTGTTGCAAAACTATACAGTTAACGTCTTTGGTGCTTAAGGTTTCCTTTTTTTATCAACAGAGCCATACACTTTATGATATAAAAAAGAATTAACGCCACATCCAAAAGTGTCAGCTCGAGTGTATGCGAGTACCTTTGTTCGACGTCCGTGTTGCCTCTTAATTAATTTAAACTCGTTCTTGTGTGCAATAAAATAGTCTCTATTAAAAACTAGTAGTCTCAGTAGTTTAACACTACCAGCTTCAGTATTTTTTTAACTTCCCGCTACGTATGTAGATTAGCATTAAATTATGGCGTACAAACTGAAATATATTCTATGTGGTTTAAAAGTTATACGCTATCTGCCTATTTATTTACACATTTATTCATATTATTTACATCAATTATATAAAAATGTTTTTTTTTTAACTTCCCGCTACGTATGTAGATTACCATTATATTATGGCGTACAAACTGAAACATATTGTATGTGGTTTAAAAGTTATACGCTATCTGCCTATTTATTTACACATTTATTCATATTATTTACATCAATTATATAAAAATGTTTTTTTTTAACTTCCCGCTACGTATGTAGATTACCATTATATTATGGCGTACAAACTGAAACATATTGTATGTGGTTTAAAAATTATGCACTATCTGCCTATTTATTTACACATTTGTACATATTATTTACATTAATTATATAAAAATGTTTTTTTTAACTTCCCGCCACGTACGTAGATTACCATTATATCATAGCGTACAAACTGAAATATATTCTATGTGGTTTAAAAATTATACACTATTTGCCTATTTATTTACACATTTATACACATTTATATATTTCCCGCTACGTATGTAGATTACCATTATATTATGGCGTACAAACTGAAATATATTCTATGTGGTTTAAAAATTATATATTGTCTGCCTATTTATTTACACATTTATACATATTATTTAAATCAATTATATAAAAATGATTTTTTTTAACTTCCCGCTACGTATGTAGATTACCATTATATTATGGCATACAAACTGAAATATATTCTATGTGGTTTAAAAATTATATATTGTCTGCCTATTTATTTACACATTTATACATATTATTTAAATCAATTATATAAAAATGTTTTTTTTTTAACTTCCCGCTATGTATGTAGATAAGGAAGTTACTGATTTTGCCCCGATTTTCGAAAATCAAGTTTTTACCAGATCTCCACGTTTTGAGGTCCTAGGAACCTTTTCCGACTATTTTCACGATGACGTCAGTATGTATGTGTGTATGTTTGTGTGTGTGTGTGTGTGTGTGTGTGTGTGTGTGTGGTGTGTGTGCGTGTGTGTGTATGTGTGTGTGTGTGTGTGTGTGTGTGTGTGTAAACATCCCGTAACTTTTGAACGGCTTAACCGATCAAACCGGCAGTTGATGGTATTTGATTGTATTCCGCTCAACTTAGATTTTCTGAAAATTTACCAATTTGACAAACTTGTTTGTCAAACAAACCAATTTGATCCAGGAGATTTTGAGAAATTTTGAGAAAACCTCAAAAAAATTAAGCGAAACAGTATTTTTTTAATACAACTTCATATTCCTTAAAAAACTGCGTCCAGTGCATAAATTGCATCAAAATCAGTTTATTCGTTCGGGAGTTATCATTGACGGAAAATTTGGAAAAAAGGGTTTTTCGATAAAACTTTAATTTTTTTTATATAACCAAACATTTTTTGACCTTTTAGTATATTTTGTTTCTTAAAACCTCCGTGAAATACAGCGAAATCAATGTCAAATACCGTTTCAAAAATTAAAATTGAATCAAGTTTTCAAAAGTAAGCTTTTTAAATATTAATGTTTTTTTGTTTACAGCAAACTCACTTCATATTTATCAAATAACTGTCAGACTATTACACTGTATAAATTCTAAATTTGTAAATCATAATTATCTTCAACACTTCTACCCAAAAAACTGCGTCAAATACTATAAATTGAGCACCTAACCATCCTAACACACAGCTAGTAATGCACGTAGAAGATTTGATAAATATATTCTACACTTTCCATCGTCGGCACTTGGTGAAATTCCATTGTTACTAGACACTTTTACTATTCCACTTGTACATCAATTTCACTTTACACAATTTTAATTATATTACTCGACCGGTTTCACTTTTTAAAGCATCTTCAGGATGTAATATACTTAACTGATTATTATTGACATGACTGATTATTATTGTCAATAATAATCAGTTAAGTATATTACATCCTGAAGATGCTTTAAAAAGTGAAACCGGTCGAGTAATATAATTAAAATTGTGTAAACTGAAATTGATGTACAAGTGGAATAGTAAAAGTGTCTAGTAAGATTTGATAAATTTTCTTTCACCTTCGACATCGAAAACTGTAAGTGACACTGCAATTAAGTACTACCTTACTGTTTTTTTTTTTTTTTTTTTTTTTTTTATTCAAAACGTCGCGATGGGTGTGTTCCTGATAACTATCTTAACTCAGAATTCTTACTAAGATTGACAGAATGATTAACTAAGATTTTGCCAGGACACTCTATGGATACTAAGACATATTGCAATGCCGCCGTTTTACTTTGTAAGTTAAGGCCCATTGTATAATTCTGATAGTTTTTTATTAGGTTTTCGTGCAGTTAAAGATAGAAAATGTTTCCACGGCGAAACCAGCTAAAATTTGACGCTTAGAATAAAATTTTGTTTATTCTGTGACTGGCTCGAGTATCTTACTAAGTTGTATTAGTTATCAGAGTGCTAAGTGTGAGTTTTTCTTTTCGCATTCGATCGTGAGCGCGTTCGGAGTTTAGTATGAATTTGTATGGGATTTGTACAGCGCCACCTAGTGTTAAACGTGAGAAACCAGTTTACCACTAGGTGGCGCTGTACAAATCACATACAAATTCCTAGTAAACTCGAAACGCGTTCACGATCGATTGCAAAAAGAAAAACTCACACTTAGCACTCAGTTATTCTGAACACACGCATTGTGCATACGCTTTACGTTTCTTTAACTTATAGCGATAAAATGACGCTATTCTTCCAAATATTACATGTATGCAAAACTAAACCAGCCACACATTTAATTTCAAAAAACCGTTTTCGGATCATCGTTTTCTATCAAGAAACTACTTTTTCAACTGACACCGTAAAATATCTTTACGCATGTATTTTTATCAACATTTCAATTATAAATCGATTTGGAAAATTCTTTTTTGTTTTGGGAATGCATACTTTCCAAAAAAAGTTTTCAACTAGCAATAATCGCACCCCGGATAAACCTCGTTGGTTACGATATTGCCTTTTTCCATTTGATTTTACATAAATTTAATGAAGACCTGCTACAAGGTTTTAGAGATGCATGAGATTGAAAATCAGCATTTTTTTATATTTTAAGATAGCAAACAAGCACATGGCTCTCCTGGTGGAAAGAGATCACAAAGGGGGGAGACACATGATTTTAACAAAAATTAGCACTTTAAAGCTTAACATTTCATAAACGAGTTTTTAAGCGAAAAATTGTTTTCACGTTATAAAATACTAGCTGTTGCCCACGACTTCGTCCGCGCGGACTTCGTTTACTCCGCACAGCTCCTCCCCTGTAGGTGATAACGTGATAATATGTAGCCTATATATTGACCCGACGTGTTAGTAATATTCATGCAAAATTTGAAGTAAATGCATGCAGTACTTTTTGAGTTTACCCCGGACACACATTCACACACAAAACATCTATACATATAATAAAATCGTAAGAAAGTTCTTCTTACGATTTTATTATATGTATAGATGTTTTAAAAACTTATACAATGATACCCCACACTATGAAGTACACGAGAAAAACAATTATCATCCCCACATAACAGATATAGAGAACCTACCCTAAAAAAATATTTTTCAAGATTTTACATACAGTTTTCTAGTACTAAGGATCTCTGAGCTAGACTGCGGGCGGACAGACAGATACTATAAAGGTTCCTAGTTTACATCGGAACCCTAAAAATTGAAGGAAATCTTAACGTAATTTTATTCCTAATTTGATATATTTCCCGAATTGTTGCGAATTTCTACCACGTCATGCGCTGCGGTCCCTATGGTATACCATGCACCATCCACTTACAATGTATCGAACACTCGACAGCATTAGATTAAATAAGTATCTGGTCTGGTCTGGTTCCTTTGCGGAGTAGGTAGAGTAAACCGAACATCCATAGATTTTCGAGATTTCCCATGTTGGTCCTAGGCTCCTTTGAAAATAGGCCAACTGCCGTTCTGCCAGGCAGGTCGTAAAAAGCGACCGATTGGCGTTGCGAGTCACTACCATCGTGGCTACTAGGTGATAGAGTTATGCATTGTCTCGCCCGGGTCTGGTACCACCGCCTTATTTATTCCTGCCGCAACAACGTCAGTGCTAGACACTGTCGTGTTTCGGTTTGGAGGGTAAGGCAGCCGATAAACTTATGCATGTGTCATTAGACCTCGCCACAAGATAGCAACGCACCATTAAAACCTTTGATGTCTATAGGCGATGGTTGAATCTTTCCATCAGGAGACCCGTGCTTGTTTGCTATCTTATGATATTAAAAAAAAAGAAATTCACCACGATTCACCGGTTTTGTTAGTTGGCGAGATGAGTGGTGATCCGCATCGCCGCATTTTACCGAACCGATAACGATTACCGACTATTTCTAGCGATATATCAAAGAGCGATGTCCACGGGCGGCAATGATCACTTACCATCAGGTGCACCTCCTGCTCGTTTGCCCCCTCTTCCATAAAAAAAACATAAACGGGACCGACGGCTTTGCGTTGTTATCCGAGGCAAATCATAAGATAGCAAACAAGCAGATGGGTCTCCTGGTGGAAATAGTCAACCATCGCCTATAGACACCAAAGGTGTTAATAGTGCGTTGCTATCTTGTGGCGAGGTCTAATGCACATGCCACATGCATAAGTTTACCGGCTACCTTACGTTCTAAACCGGAACACGACAGCGACAAGCACTGACGCTATTGCGGCAGGATTAGGCAAGGCGGTGGTACCACACCTGGGCGAGACAATGCAGAACTCTACCACCTAGTAGCCACGATGATAGTGACTTGCATAGCCAATCGGTCGTCTTTTACGATCTGCCTGGCAGAACGGCAGTTGGTCTATTCTTCAAAGGAGCCCGGGACCAACACGAGGGAAAAAAGTGGCAATACACACCCACCTTGCCTGGAATGAGCACGTAACCACCATTTGACAAGGTACCTATCATTACTATTTTGACCGCCCCGTTGGTCGAGTGATTAGCCACTCGGCTAATCACTCGACCAACAAGCACAGGCTCGGGTTCGATCCCCGACGGGGACAGGCATTTGTGTTATGAGCATAAATGTTTGTTTGGATGTTTATTAAATATATTCTGGTATTTATATATGTGTTTCTATGTATTAGTATCGTTGACTAACACAAGCAAATAATTTGCTCCCGTGAATATTATTTTAAAGTTATTATTATTACGTTAGGTACCTACCAGCGGCATTACAAATAATTAGTGGGAAAGCTCTAAAGTTTGCCCTTGTTTTGAATTAATATTCTTTAAAGCTAAGTCCTTAATTGCATTCAAATTAAATTAACAGATAATCTGTAAATTCTTTTAAGTCATTACCATATGTTTTCTATTCTCAGAATTTAAAATTGAACTACGCAATCAAAAAATCTAGACTGGCTTATTCCTAGAATGTATTCTTTGGGAATTGGGTGTTTGACCTTAATACTGCTACATCTAAAATATACCATTGTTTAGCCTTTTTTATGGCCGTTATTAGTTTTTTATTGCTATTTCGTGGCTTAGAATAGTTCGGTGAACTTTATTATCGAATGTTAGATTTAAGTTAATGGTGCTTCGGACACAATCAGTAATATTCATATCAGTAATTTAAATTAGAATCATGTGTTATTTTTTGGAAATATATAATTTAAATAAAAATTAATGTTACGCAGTTAGCAACCCTGACTACGCAATCAACGGGGCTCGGGTTCGATCCCCGACGGGGACAAGCATTTGTGTGATGAGCATAAATTTATTTTATTTATTTATTTAAATACTTTATTGCACATAATGGTACAAAGGCGTAACTTAATGCTATTAAGCATTTTCTCACAGTTTGCCTTCCGTAATGCTGAGAGAAAAAGCTTGGGTAGTGCATAATAAATTAATTATAAGCTATTAATAAAATTTAACACTAGATACTAATTTATCATAACTAACCTATCATTAAGAATATTCTACAAAAAAATCATATAATATTTATAAGAACCTCAGTATAAATAATACAAACAATCAATACTATAAATAAATATAAGTTGACTACTTACCTACATGTAGAAATATACATACATCAATACTCAATACATGTTCATAATATTTAATTACATAAATATAATATAAAATATTTCCGGGTTTGGGTGTTTAGTATGTAAAAGTATTTATATATATATATATATATATATATATATATATATATATATATATATATATTAGTATCGTTCACTAACACCCATAACACAAGCAAATAATTTGCTTACTTTGGGGTTAGATCAGTAAGTGTAATTTGTCCCGTGAATATTACTCAATATAATAATACAATATTTGTTTATTTATTTAATTATAATTGAACAAGCGAACAAAGTTTTCAATATACGCCCTTAACGCTATAACTTGATTGACGTTTTACAAAGCCATTTCTTCTTCAGAAGCATGGCGACACATTTTACCGACCTGAAACGATTTTTTTAATTAAAATTTTACACACATATATAGGGATTATTATGCAATATTCTGTAGGGGTGACGTCATCGATATAGAGGTTGATAACGTCGTAGAAGGGCGTAGGAAATCTTCCCAGCCAGGCAAGATTTACTGTCTTTGGACCGGAGTCCATTCCGGTGTTCCAGAGTTAAAACTTGTATATTATAAATATATAACGTTACAATATAAATAAAATAACTAAAGCGTGAAAGATTTACTTGAGCTTGTGTATTGTAGTGTAGAATATTGCTTGACCGCTTCAAATATAACTGCGCTGGTAGAATTAATTCCCAAGAATATTCTCTACCAATGAATCCAAAGTGATCGGTTGACATTTTCCGCGTGTTAATTTGAGCTCCTTTGAAGAATAGACCAACTGGCGTAATACCAGGCACGTCGTAAGAGGCGATTTATTGACTATTCGTGTCACTATCATCGTGACTACTAGGTGGTGGAGTTCTGCATTGTCTCACCTGGGTCTGGTACCACCCTGGTATCTTAAATCTAAGTATGTCTCAATTAAGGAGGAAAACTTATGAATTCAGCATATCTGGATCATCCTTATTCAAAAACATGCAGCGTTTTTGAAAAAAAAAACGTATATAGGTATTCAGAAAGTTTGATGTCTTGTTGGTAAACTCGCTGAAGTCACTCACAAAATCTCAAGTATGTATTGGTCATTTAACAAGCAGTGTGTTGTTTCACGAACTAAAAACTTAAAAGTATTAAACTAATTTTAAAGATTCTTTTACTTATGGAGTCGGCTGCATTATACCCGGACTAACATAAGCTGGCAATGTTTTTGGTTCACGCAAACAAAGTGGCGGGTAACAAATAGTTAAATAGTGTAAGTTTACTATCCCCGTGTTGGTTCCGGGCTCCTTTGAAGAGTAGACCAAGTGCAGTCTGCCAAGCAGGTCGTTAAAGGCGACCGATTGGTTATGCAAGTCACTACCATCGTGACTACTAGGTGGTAGAGTTCTGCATTGCCTCGCCTAGGTCAGATAACACCGCCTTACCTATTCCTGCCGCAATAGCTTCAGTGCTTGTCACTGCCGTGTTCCAGTTTGGAGGGTAAGGTAGCCGGTAAACTTATACATGTAGCATTAGATCTCGCCACAAAGTAGCAATGCACCATTAACATTTTTGGTATCTATAGGCGATGGTTGACTCTTTCTTCTTTCTTTAAGGTAATAACAACGATGTATTAAGTCTCGCCCGTGTTCTTTCGACCCCAAAGCGATAGCTAGTACCTACTACTAACCTAATTAATCCTAACCAAATTACAAACTTCCTAGTTACAAACTTTCTACGAATATGATTGTAATTTATCACTAAGGGTGTTTAAGAAATAGTTTTTAATACAAATCTCAAAATATTATATAAATAGATAAAAGATACCGTCTCTGAGCGAAGGTCAGTGAGGCAAGGAAGTTAATCCCGCTCGGCGTAATTTATAGCGCCCCCGGACCCGACGGCCTCGCACGGACATACATTATAAATTAATATATATATCCATTTATTTCGTGTAACGGGAATTATAATTTTGTAAATAATAAATGAAATATCCCTCTTGGGGTAACCGGACGAGCAAAGGGCTTATGTTATTTAAACAAACCTTGGAACCTTGCTGTTTAGTTCCGTGTTGGTTTTTATGTTATCAGTTAGCGTGTTAGTTCGGGCTCTTTTACAGAACAGAGTGCTAAGTGTGAGTTTTTCTTTTCGCATTCGATCGTGACGCGTTTCGAGTTTACTAGGAATTTGTATGTGATTTGTACAGCGTCACCTAGTGGTAAACTAGTTTCTCATGTTTACCACTAGGTGGCGCTGTACAAATCACATACAAATTCCTAGTAAACTCCAAACGCGCTCGCGATCTAATGCGAAAAGAAAAACACTTACCACTCAGAGCAATTACCGTTTTGCTAGGCAAGTCGTAAAAGGCGACCGATTGGCTATACGTGTCATTAACGACCGCTAGGTGGCAGAGTTCCGCAAAGTCTCGCCCGGGTCTGGTACCATCGCCTTGACTATTCCTGCCGCAATAGCGTCAATGCTTGTTATTGCCATGTTCTGGTTTTGGGGCAAGATAGCCCGTAGACTTATGGATGTGTCATTGACATCCAGCCACGCGGATAGCAACACATCACCAACATCTTTGGAGTCTATAGCCGACGGTTTCTCTTTCCATAAGGAGCGCCATGTGTTTGTTTGCTATCTAGTTATCTATATACTACATACTCCATATCTACATATATTATATACATATAATAAAATCGTGGGAAAGCTAATGTATGTCCGGGGTAAACTCAAAAAGCACATTTTGCATGAACATTACTAACAGGTCAGCTCAATATATAGACTACATATTAACAAGCTGTCAGCTACGGGGGAGGAGCTGTGCGGAGTAAACGAAGTCCGCGCGGACGAAGTCGCAGGCAACAGCTAGTAATATAATATATACGAGTATTAAGCAAATGGGGCTTGTGATGGAAAGAGACAACCATCGCCTATAGACACCAAAGATGTTAATGATGCGTTGTGCCTGCCTGTGATGGTTGCCTTGGTTGCCGTTAAGGAGTTAATAAAAAAAAGATTCTTTATTAACTCCTTAACTTATCCGCATTTAATAAAAAAATTTAAACTTGGGGGAATAGCAGCTAAATAAAGTTGGAATTTAGGTAAGGTTAACGTAAGCATTCAGTTCTCTCCTTAGTAGTCTGTGTTTAGAAATTTATCTTGTCATTGGGTATCTTTAGTACAACTGCTAATTTCTGAAATCTAAGTTAGATTGACAAAATTCTGATCTAAGATTTTGCCTAAACACTTTTTAGATACTTAAAATAACAAAAAAGAAATTAGCGTTAAACTACTTTTCAAGTACAAAAACAGGGAGAATTTTATTTGATACTTATAATGAAAAGTATGATATATTAATTTATTGATGTTTTAATGCAAACGTAATTAGAGTTTTAAACAATGGTAACAATGCCAATAGGCATTATGTCCGCCTTTTGTACTAATTTATTTAAGGTGTACAATAAATAAATTAGTACAAAAGTTAAATAAACAAATCAAATTAAAGTCTCAATATTTTTATATGATTGTTCCTAGCGACGTATTTTATTTAATTAATTTAAAAAACGTAGAAAAATATTCTAGTTTATATATGGGTTGCAACAAAGTTTATCCGTAAATGTACCTATTAGTATACCTGTTTTATATATATGCCAAGTGAATGAACAAATTTTGGAAATTCTTTTGTTTGGAAGATTATACATACCGTTTGACCCCATTTAAATTTGGTGAAGGTTTGATGCAGCGTTCCAGATATGCAGGAAATGGGAATCCCGTTGTGATGACGCAGATATACTGTTTAAATTATCTGATTCATAATTTCGACCAACTTCTGTTTTAAGACACCAGTGCAGCACATAGCCAAATATCCAAATAGGAATAACTTCTTAATTTGTTGACATAATTTATAAAATGCTAATAGATAGTATGCAATATGCAAACGCGCAATAAAAAATGTCTAATTATCTCAATGTGAAGAATCAGTTCCCAGCCCCCCAATTCACGTAATTGAGTCAATAACGCTTAGGGATCTCACACACATAAACACGAGAGAACGTTGAGTCGTGCTACGACGTGGTATAATATGTAAGAAAATGTGTAAGAGTCTTAAACGCTTCGACTCGATTGCCGTTTTGTTACTTGAATTAGGCCCAGTATGTCAACGAGTACGAGGTCTAATTTAAAATCCGACTTTTTTCTTCGTCCAAAGATGATCATTATAAAAATGATCATTTTTGGACAAAGAAAAAGTGTGGATTTTTTTCTTATCGATTAATTTCCTAATTTTTATACAAAGAATTTTTTGATATAACCGGTTCCAAGAAAAAATAAACACAAATAAGCGATAATTAATGTTTTAAAAAGTTTTTGGCCATAAAACAAGGTTCTGTTGAAGCAAAATTAAGGGCATAGTCATGGAAGTTTATAGTATTTACAAAAAATTGGCTACACGCTGGTGTGCAGTTATACTAGGTATCAGCTCATTCTTACCGGACAAATACACATATTGTGAAACACTCTTGCTCTTACAAATGTTGCAGACGTAGTCGCTATCCAGTAATCGTGAATATATTAGCAAAACTACATAACTGATTCTTTGCTATTATTAATAATCAGGAGTACAATAAAAAATACCTATAAAGTATAATGTAAACAAGAGTTACATTATAGTTGTGATTGAACGTAGAAAAATGAAACAGAGTTAGTGACATATTTTATCTCACTAATTGATTTAAATTAAGCAACTGCTTATTTATAAATAATTTAAAATTCACTAAAATCTTATACCTACTTAGTGAAATTTTAAAAATACGATCAGAGTGCTAAGTGTGAGTTTTTCTTTTCGCATTCGTACGTGAGCGCGTTTCGTGTTTACTAGGAATTTGTATGTGATTTGTACAGCGCCACCTAGTGGTAAACTGGTTTCTCACGTTTTTTGATATTCTACGATATTTTAATACTAAAAAAATTACGTCGACTAACCTTTTAAAAATCAAAACCGAATCTTATTTTCAAAAGTTACAGATTTTCAAATATTAAAATTACGTTTTCATTAGCAAAGTTACTTAATTCACCTAATTGTGATGTATGTGGCAAAGTAGAGGACATACATCACCTTTTAATGGAATGTGCCAAGAACAAGAGAGAGCGTGAGGCATTAATTTCAAGAAGACAAATTAATATTTTTGACGTAGGTTCTATACAAAGCATTCTCAGTAGACAGACATCGGAGTCAGCACTTGATGTGTATAGGTTCGTTAAAAGAAGCCTAGAACAGCGCTGCCTCCCACCATCTCTTTAACCTAAGATTTGCTTAATCCGATGGGACTGACATAATCGCCATAGCGACACAAGTCCCTAATAAAAAAAAGAATAAAAAAAAATTAGCAAAGTTACTTAATATTTTTGAAATAATTTTCAGGCCAATATACCGATTGACTTCAAAATCTTATCATCTCTACTCCTTTAAAAACTGCGCCACGTACCGTTAATTGGATAAAAATCGGTTGATTTATTTGGGATCTATCAATGACAAAAATTTTTTTTAAAAAATGTTTTTTGACATTGCTTCGAAATTTTTGAACCTACCGATTTTTTAGCTAAAGCAATATTTAAATTGAGTTGAATTCCATTTGAAAGATCAAAATCGATCGTCGTTTCCAAAATATACAGCTTTTCAAAAATCAATATACTGCCATTTTTATCAAAATAGATGTTTATACTGAAAAAACCAATGCTTATAGTTTTTACTATTTTTAGCTTAAAATACGTTAATTTAGCGGGAAGTTTCAGGGATGGCTTGCAAGGTCAACCATTTACAGATTACTGAAAATGATAGGTGACCAATCTACTACCTACCAACTACTATCTACTACCAACTGGGTATTTTTCCAATCCCAGTTTTTATCAGCAAACTGAAAAAACACATTTTTGATTTGCCTGACTCGGAATCGAACCCCGAGAGTTTCTCTGAGGGAAAAATTCGAAAAATTTATTCGCTGAGTTTCTACCGCCAATTCTTCGTGCCTGCGGTAAATCCAATATTAATTCTAAAAATTTTGAAGGTTAATTAAATTCAATTTTCTTTATAAGATCAACTTTTATTTTTAAAACTCATTTTTCCCAGAAAACTCTTTTACAAGAAAGTTACCATAAATAAAAATTGATTTCTATCAATATTAGACTTTAAGAGCGAAGTGGTTGCTACATATTATAGGTAGGTACTATATTATAGGTAAACCAGAAAATATGGTGTAAAATACGTAGATAACCTATATAATTGTTCTGTGTAGATAACATTGACAATTATAGAAATCGTGTTTTTAATAAATCAAGAAATTTTAAAGAATTTTTCTTATACATAAGTACTAAAAAATATCTTAGAAACATTTTATTTTTTATTTTGGTTTTATTTTTCTGCGCCTCCCTAGATACAAAGCCTGACGACGCCTTTGATGTTAATATTATAAAGTCTATGATGCATTAAAAGATGTTAAAGTCCATGATACATTAAAAGATGTAATTCGCATAAAAATACTTTCCTAAGAATATTACTAGGTAATATAACTTAGCGAGCCTTACAAAGCTCTCCTTTTGGTAGTATATTATTTTCTTATGATTTCTACCAATCAACTTTTAATGCAAACCGCAATATGTTATTACTTTCCAAAAATCTCCCCAAAAAGGTACTAAACAAAACATGTTAAAATGGCAACACCTTTAAGTGTACGGTAAAGCTAACAAATAAGGTTGAATTTGAAATCTACCCACAAACCGTCGTTAAGCGCCGGAATTGCTAAAGCTATTGTTGAACAAAATGCTTTAACTCACCATATCAAAGGACCTCTTCCACATTATTTAAAAGAAGAAAGGCAAAGTACGCGATATTTCACGTGGGGAGCCGAAATAGTCCATTCAAGCGAAGATAGGACCCTACATAACTCTATCGGCTATCGCAAAGGGCTCCGCTTATCATTATCTTTATATGCGTAATATTTACACCTTACTTAATGTGAGGACTTGGTCTTTTTATATAGTAAGATTGTGAATAAGCAAGTGGCGTTCTAGCCCGCTGTAAACTTATTGAAATCAGGAATCAAATATTATTTATTCAATAAATCTTTCTCCAAATGATTGTAACACTTCAATAATATTTAAGCTATTACCGAATAGGAATCTCGGGCATACGGGACGTTAGAAACTCAGCGAGCTTGTCTTTTTTTATGAATCTATTTTTTAAGAAAAAGTATATTTTGGAAGTGAGAATCGGGTATGTCAAATATGGATTGAAAGTGAAATCAACGTGGCTGAGATGAAATCGCTGCGGAAAATATGTGACATAATACTCGCGTACCGAGTTTGTGATATTGAAGTGAGAGAGAGGTTAGGTCTGGAAGAAAATGTCGGTGTAATAATGAGAAAGAGCATGGCTCCGTTGGTTTGGACATGGAGAAAGAACGGAACGGATGAAAGGTTAACAAAATAGATATACAATGCTAATGGGGAAGGATGTAGGTATCTAGCTTGAAGATCAAGACTGACGACCATGATCAGATTGATCGGTTACTGTCTGAGTTGGTGTCAATGGTGGCCGTTCAATTCGAATTATATATGAAGATGTTTACAATTATTGACTCCCCCCTCCCCCATGTCAGCAAAAGTAAGCAAATCCCTTACCCCCTCCCCCTTGCTTACGTAAACATTTGTAAATTTATTTTTTAATCTTTTCCTCAGATTTGTGATTGATTCATGAGTAGCAGTTTTTATTAGTAGCAGTAGGTAAGATAAAAGAGTTTAACGCAAACATTTCATTTAGCAAGCAGTAAATATATAGAAAACTCTAAAAGTAAAAAAAATAATTTTACTTACGTAATCACCATCTAGACCTCCCACCCCACTTTTCATCAAAAATAAGCAAAGAGAAGACCCCCACCCCCGTTTAGTGCTTGCGTAATACTTGAATGTCCCCAAAGCACAGAATATGAAGATCAAATTTTTCCCCGTGTTGGTCCCGGGCTCCTTTGAAGAATAGGCCAACTGCCGTTCTGCCAGGCAGGTAGTAAAAGGTGACCGAATTGCTATGCGTGTCACTACCATCGTGACTACTAGGTGGTAGAGTTCTGCATCGGCTCGACCGGGTCTGGTACCACCACCTTACCTATTCCTGCCGCAATAACGTCAGTGCTAGTCACTGTCGTGTTCCGGTTTGGAGGGTAAGGTAGCCGGTAAAGTTATGTATGTGGCATTAGACGTCGCCACAAGATAGCAACGCATCATTAACATCTTTGGTGTCTATAGGCAATGGTTGACTCTTTCCATCAGGAGACCCATCTGCTTGTTTGCTATCTTATGACATAAAAAAATCAGAGACCCCGCAACCGGCGCGGCGTGTTTGTTTGAAGAGAACAATGAGAGTGTATGTAATATGCAAGGATCGTGACATAATATGGCGGTTCTCACTGCCTAACGCGTAAAGGATCTAGCGCAGAGATATGTATGTATGTATATTAAAGGAGTTTTTTCTACAAACTTTGAGTTTTTTCAACCAATCAATTTTGTATTAAAATAACTTTTTTAGAGCTCAAAAACTGCGTTGAATGCTTTTTGAAAGATTACACTCGTTAAATAATAGCCACGGATTAAACTGGATACGCCTTTCAAGGCAATTTCTTAAGTTGTCAACCGAAACACAGAGAAATACTGAGTCGTAATGCTTAACGATGAAATAAAATCACTCCATAGCTGCATAGGTATTCCTCAAGCCTTACCTTTTTGTTGGACGCGATAAAATGCCACAATATATTATATTTTTATTTTTTCACGATATAATCAGTACATAGTATAAAACAAAGTCGCTTTCTCTGTCTGTCCCTATGTCCTTATGTCCCTATGTATGCTTAAATCTTTAAAACCACGCAACGGATTTTGATGCGGTTTTTTTTAATAGATAGATCGATGCTTGAGGAAGGTTTTAGTATATAAACCTTTCCGATATTCCCACGGGAACAAAAGCTGCGCGGGTGAAACCGCGGACAGGTCGCTAGTTATCTATAAGCGTTTGACATTTACATACGTTTGCTCATTCATATGAGGTGACTCATTTTGCGCTTAACACCGTTTCGATTAGTATTTGTGTGATCTGCGGTCTCAAAAGTTACATTTTTTTTTTAAATTAGAATTGTATCGTTTTCACTATTTAAGCTCAAAAATGTATGCTTGTGTATAATATTGACTGGTTTGAGCTTGAAATACCTCCTTATCGGTATGTTTCAGTGATAGCTTGACAACCGGTTAAAGATTTTTGTGTATACAAACGTACGTTGACTACATAATTTGTGTGTTACTGCCTTCGCTACTGACGTGAGTAAAATTGTGGTGGACGTAGGTGGACTATTAAGCAACTGGGGTCTCCTTTGATTATCATGTCTTCGATAAGTTTGCCTCATTATTACCCTACTACCCTAAAAAAGAAAAATAAAGTGTTTTTCAGCAGCGTTGTATTCCACATTTAAATGCAACTTTTGCAGTAAAAAAGAACTGCACTCTAATCTCAAAGCCGTCCATCACCACTTAGAAACAGTCAAATCAGCACTTTTGTTCTTGTCAGAAACACCGATATCCTACCATGCTGACATCTCCTATCTAAATTATCCAGGCCACAAGCTGATTCATATATTCATTCCCTTATGCAAGCGTCTGTATGTATTTGCTGCATCCTCTTTTAAATAAGATGTTTTTTTTTATTATTAAACGCTTAACCACGATCTCGCCTGATGATAGGCTAAGATGCGGCCTAAGATGGAACGCGCTTCCCTAGGAGGTACCTGTTTACTCTTACGTACGGTACGTGGAACGTCCACCTTATGGCGATGTCTAGTGTGCCTCGATGATCGATAGAAAAACGGGGATGGCGGAATTAAGTCGTGCAATTCCGCAGCGCACTCTCCAAAGTGTGTCCGATAAAAAACCGATAAACTAGCCACTCTGCGGCGATGAGCGAAGCTCTGGAGGTTTTTGCCTATCAGATCATCGACGTTTTGGCAAAAAGTCTCCTTTTGAGTTAAGGCCTCAGTTTTGAAAACCTCAACTGTTAGCCAGGGTATTGGAATTTTTAAACTGGAATGAAAATCTGCGCAGATGTTCAGTTTCGTAGTCACCTGGAAGATAAAGCTAAATTAGCATACAAAAAACTCGGGGTAATTAACCGGGCGAAATATTACTTCACACCTTGTCAAAGACTTGTACTATATAAGGCTCACGTCCGTCCCCATATGGATTACAGTTTACACTTATGGGCTGGTGCACCCAATTATCGAATTTTTCCATTTACCCACATTCATAGACGAACTTCTTGCATTATACACGATTCCAATCTGATCAAATATCTGATGCCTCTTGAATTGAGAAAAATGTTGATGCTCTAAGTGTGCTATACCAACTTTATTTTGGGAAGTGTTCTTAAGAACTGTTTATAGTTTGATAACTAGCTACTGCTTTTCTCCGCTACAATACTTGCCGAGGCTAGAACCTCCATCCACACTACTTGACTCATGGTGTTCATCAACAGTACGGTTTAGTCGGAACTTTGTAGTTCGTACCACCAAATTATGGAATGAGTTCCTAAGTCTATATTTCCTGAACAGTATGACATTGGATCTTTTAAGATGCGGATTAATTAATTTCTCAAGAATCAGCAGCGCATCTCCTCTTATGTTGTCAATGTCCATGGGCATGTCCGCCTGATGGGGTCCGACCGCTTCCCATCAGGCCCGTTTACTCGTCTTTGTTTCAGTTGCATCATTTATATATGTATAAAACTTGACGGAAATCTTCCAAATCAAATACTTTATTTCATCTTTGAATTATGGACTTCCACTAAAAACGCTTGTATCTATAAAACATGTAAACGAGATAGTCAGTAATAAACTAAGTAAATAATTCCTAATTATTGTCACACAAGAAACCTATGCAAGGACTTTTATCTAAAATCCTCTTAAAGATTGCAATTCCTTAAATCATTTCATTTATCCCGTAAAAGGTCTTAAAGCAATACTGTCCCATTCACCGCCGCTGCCATTCAGAGTTGATTAAATACCACCTAAGCTGCTTCCGCCTCGAAAAATTTTCCACTCCGTTTTTTTCTGATTTAAACTAGTTTTGATGACGTATTATTAAGGCAAACACCTATACACGAACTCAATGATATAGAAGTTATTGTTTATCAAAACACAAAGGAAAAATGAATACCTAATTATCGTCACGCTAAATATCTTTTGGACTAGACAGAGTAAATTGAATGTGTTAAAAAATAGTGTGTGTTTTATTTTTTATTTTTCTCTGCCTCCCTATCTCCCTCTCCTCCTCACTCTCCCTATCTCCTTTCCCCCCTCTATACTTCTCTTTCTACCCCTTTCCCTTTCATTCTCCGACTTCATTTCCCTATCTTTTTTCCTCCCTATCTCCATCCCGCTCTCTCCGAATTTGGCACACATGTAGATGATAGCCTAGAATAGCACATAGACTACTTTTTATCCCAGAAAAGTTAATTGTTCCCGCGGGATTCGCTAAAAACTTTTATAATGCAGCGGGCTACACTGTGAAGCTAGTAGGTACTGCATAAATATTTTGTTTGATACGCTCTGTAGCCTAAAGGGCTTGATGAATTAAAGCTTTCTCGCGTGTCATTACATTCATTTCAAGGTGAAAATGACAGTTAAACGACTTGTTTTAGTTACAAGTAGTAACATTTTCTTCGGGATATATGTTTAAACCTGTTTCTGTAAATATCAAATTAGGTACCAAATGTACAAACAACTTGTAGAACTGCTCGTTATCATTAAACTGGTTGCTAATAGTTACTGCTACAAATGACGGATCGTTTATTTTAGGAATCCAGCATATATAGGAGGGTTACGTTTGTTTCGAATCGGGTTCCAGTCCGGTTTTAGTATTTATAATAATTATTTGATTTGTCAAATCAAGCACATAACATTTTATAACAACATAATAACAAGTAGCTCTCCTGATATACATTTCTTGTAAACGCAGTGTAATAACAGTGACATAGCATTGATGTCATTATGCCATGTAATTGCTGGCCCTTTTTGAAGATTGAACTGCGTGCCAGGCTATTCGTGAAAGAATAATTTAAACGCAGTAACACTGCAATTGACGACATCTGATTTTCAGCATATCTAGAATACTGGATCAAATCTTCATCAGATTTATTTATTTATGCATTTAACTCTTCAAGTACAATAAACACATATGTAATCGAACATTAAATAAACTATGTACATAGGTGTACTTATCTCTTTAAAAGATCTTTTCCAGGAAAAACTATACAAGGGCAAATGTTGAAGCAAGATTATAACATAGCAGGTAAGCGTACATTAGAGCTTAACTCATGCAACATGTAGGTTCATGCAATTAATGATTAAACAACTAATAATAAAAGAAAAATTACTAAAACAATTGAATTGAACAAAACAGGAAAAAAAGATCTAATTTCCAAATCAATACATCATAGTCAAATAAATTAAACTATTACACTGAATAAAGAAGAATCAGAACAAAGAAAATGCAATAACAAATATAAGGAGAAGAAAAAAGGAACATCAAAGGATTACCCCTAAACGAGACCAAGCGGAAAAATGGTATAGGAGTATACCATTTTTCCGCTTTGCAAACAAACAATTGATTGTCCGTAAAGTTGGTTTACGAACACTTACGGAAGATAATTTTTTTTATCATAAGATAGCAAACAAACAGATGGGTCTCCTGATGGAAAGAGTTAACCATCGCCTATAGACATCGATGATGTTAATGGTGCGTTGCTGCCTATAGCGAGGTCTAATGCCACATGCTTAAGTTTACTGGCTACCTTACCCTCCAAACCGAAACACGACAGCTACAAGCACTGACGTCATTGCGGCCGGAATAGGTAAGACGGTGGTACTGTAACAGCTCGGTCGACTCGGGGCTTGCACCAAATGTAGAGGCTTGCTGCTCTACCGACTGTACTTGCCGGGTGATTCTACCAACTGTAGAATCCTTCAAATGCCCGGACGATTACTTTACTCGCTTGGCTGCTTTAAGGTACACGGGATCTAACTTATTTGGTTTATTTGAATCAAAGATATTTTTCGAGTCTTCATTTATTTTAGGGCATACGTCTTAGCCCGTCAAGATTACTTCGCTGTCTTTATTTTATAGACATCACATAGAAAAACTAAACAATGTTCTACGTTTAAAAGCAGACAAAGCTGCCAGTATACATGTAATACCATAAAGGTATTACAGTACCAAACACAGGCGAGACAATGCAAAACTTTACCACCTAGTAGCCACGATGGTAGTGATTCGCGTATCCAATCGGTTGCCTTTTACGACCTGCCTGGCAGAACGGCAGTTGGTCGATTCTTCAAAGGAGCCCGGATCCAACACGGGAAACAATTTAAGTAATAACGTCATAAGAAAACATTCTACTGCTTGTTTGCTATTGCTTGTTCTGCGCTCTCACTTACTCGGTCAGGTGGAACGTAAAGTCGCGTTTTCGCTTTGATTAGTACGAGTGTGAGTGTTTAATGCAGGTGCTTAGTATTAAGATAAAAATATATGAAGATAGCCGTTGATCAGTGCGAGTGATAAGTAATCAGCATCTAATCACTTTTACTACGCTGATTACGAATCACTCGCACTGATCCACGGCTATCTTCACGTATTTTTTGCTTAACACTAAGCACCCGCATTAAACACTCACACTCGCACTATTTAAAGTGAAAACGGGGCTTAACAATGAGTCATACTTTTTCGTGCGTGCAGTCGGCGTTCATTTATTTATAAGACGTTATCACTTAAAAAAATCAAAATTGGTTCATAAATGACTGAGTTCTGAGGTAAAAAGCAGAAAATAATCTTGAAAGGTATCAAGGGACACCCGGATGGAACAAAGTTCCTTTTATTGTTATTTACAAAAAACCTGTATACACTCAACAAAAATAATCGTCGCGACGCCACACTGTTCAATGCGAAATAGAAATGAAAATATCTGGCTTGCTTTCTATAAGAGAGTGAGAGAGAGAGAGAGAGAGAGAGAGAGAGAGAGAAACATCCGCACGCCGCACAGCTTACAATAGCTTACTATAGCAAAAAGTGTCGTGACAACTTTTCGTAAGAATTTTTTCCGTCTAGCCCCCTTTCACAACGCGCGATAAGGAACTTCGTTCCAATACAATTGAATTGAGAACCTCCTTCTTTCCGAGAAGTCGGTCAGATATAGATATCTACAAAATAGATATGTTATCTATTATGTGAACACAGTATTATAAGACGAATTTACCTTGACCGCTTTAATATTACCTTGAAACTAAACGACGACTATAAGTGGATGTATATTGCTGTAATTTTCTGTGTCTGTCATAAAATGCAGTTAAATCACCTACCAAGCTGCTTGCTGTAGTAGCGGCCGCTCTTGCGTCTATTGTCACAAAGCTTTGTACATGACATGCTAAATGCAGATGTGACATGCTATAGCCACAAACATTCCGAAGTGCGTGTGCCTTAGCGCGCTAATATCTTCGGGCCGTTAGACGCAATTGCGGCTCCAGCATAATGTGTACAAATCAGCAAAGTATTTTCAAGCTGTTTGTAATATAAAGTATCTATAATATTATTCCCTTATCTTATTCTCTGTATTTATTTTGAAGAATAGATAAACTGCCTTATTGCTAGGCATCTCGTGAAACGCTAAAATGTGTCATGGCATTACATCTCAGCTATTATCGAATATTCGGCAAAATTACTAATCGTTACATAGGTATCTATTATATCTATATATTAATCTTCAAGGAAAATCTTTGGACCCCTTTTTAAAGACAATTACTTAAGCATGTGTCTTTGATTAAGCATTAACTTGGTTTACAATGACTTGATTTTATCAATGTTGAAAACAATAAAATTAAATAATATACCTACCAAAAAAATTACATGACAAATAACAAAAAAAATAAATGAAATATACACATAACTATACATACATACACATATACATACATACACATATACATACATATATACACATATACATACATACAAACTCTTAACAGAAATAAGTTCTTTTGAAGAATATTTAACAAGATGATTTAGAATATTTGACCACCCCATTGACCATGATTGACCATGACTACGCAATCAATAAGGTTACGGTTCAATTCCCGACAGGGACATACATTTGTGCGATGAGCAAAGATGTTTGTATTTCTAAGTATGGGTGTTTTATTAAATATAATTTCAGTATTTATATATATTTATAAGTATTAGTAACGCTGACTAGCACCCATGACACAAGCAAAAAAATTTGTTCGCTTTAAGGTTAGGTCGATTGTTGTAATTTGTCCAGAAATATTTATTATTATTATTTTCTTCATAAAGAAGGTACACGTACATAGGGGGTAAATTAAATAACAAATGAAATACAATTTGCCAGCACAGATATTTTTGTTTATTTTAAAAACAATAGTCAAACTACGACAAATTAAACCCTGTCAAACTTTAACAACTGATATTCTATTTAATCGCCAAAAACTTAAATCTTATACTCAACAAAGTTGGACCTTTTTCTATGCCAAAGAGATGCTATGCAAATTATTATCACGCTCTGAAATTTAAAAACACACACTCACACACAACTTGATTTAGAGATCTCAACGTAATAAGTATACAAACCGTACCGGGGGCAACCGTAGCATTTTAAGACTACATTTTTATCTACAATAGTAGATAGTAGAGAGATAAACAAATTCCATGGGGGCATCTCCCCTCCCCCCCCCCCCCCGCTCGGTACGCCCATGAATATACAGGTATTATATCGTTCATTTTTAAATATATAAACGGGTCAATAACGCGTACATATATAGAACTTACTTGTAAAGCTCGACGTTTCGGCCAAGTTACATTGACCGTGGTCACGAGCAGACTGGAGCAGCGAGTTTCCTCCGTCGTTCACGTCGGGATCGATTTTCATCTACCCCCTTCTGGTCTTGTTTTTTCGAATTTAGCCTACACACAACACTAACCGTATCTTGGACTTTATTTGTTTGCAGGTGCAAAGGCTTTATTCAGCTGATCACTGGATTCCAAGCAGGAGACAACTTAAATCCGTATTCCCTGTTGAAATTTGAACGACGAAGGAAACTAGCTGCTCCAGTCTGCTCGTGACCACGGTCAATGTAACTTGGCCGAAACATCGAGCTTTACAAGTAAGTTATATATATGTACGCGTTATTGACCCGTTTATATATTTAAAAATGATAGTAGAACGCGTTAGTTTAAAAGTTCATATTATATCGTTACTCCAACAAAGTAAACCAAACGTTATAAATTCAGATTAACTACAATTCACTCGATAATCAAAATAGCTTATACGCTCCCCAAAACATACATATAGCTAGTCATTTCCCACTAGCAGACCGAGCTGCTACTAAAGATTAAAGCTTTATCATAAGAACAATTTAAGCAATGCAGCAAAGGCGTAAAAAGATTAAAAAAAAACACTGAACTTATATCAACTTATTTGCAAGTAGACAACGAAATATTTTTCTCTTTTTTTATATCATAAGATAGCAAACAAACAGATGAGTATCCTGATGGAAAGAGTTAACCATCGCCTATAGACACTAAAGATGTTAATGGTGCGTTGCTATCTTGTGGCGAGGTCTAATGTCACATGCATAAGTTTACCGGCTACCTTACCCTCCAAACCGGAACACGACAGCGACAAGCACTGACGCTATTGCAGCAGGAATAGGTAAGGCGGTGGTACCAGACCCGGGCGAGACAATGCAGAACTCTACCACCTAGTAGCCACGATGGTAGTGACTCGATAGCCAATCGGTCGCCTTTTACGACCTGCCTGGCAGAACGGCAGTTGGCCTATTCTACAAAGGGGGCCGGGACCAACACGGTGGAAAAGAACTTCTCCTTACAAGAAATAAAATTTTCAATATCTTTCCTGGTGTACCAGGTGATTAAGACTCAATCCAACTGCATCACCACGTGTCTGTAAAATTGTAGCATCGAAAACCAGTTTTTGGGGTTCCGTACCTAAAAGGCAAAACGGGAAAAATATTAAGAGGGTCCCCCATACAATAAACGCACTTTTTTGCTCAATATTAATTAATAACGGTAACATATAGACGCTTTAAATTTTCACAGAATATTCGGTTGTATATTACCTTTCAAAACAAATAATGAAATAAAAATAAAGTAAATATTAAAGGGGAGCTCATACAACAAACGTCATTTTTAAACAATTTTTTTACTCGATCTTAATAACAATAATAATAATAAATAATAATAAATATTCACGGGACAAATTACACTTACTGAGTGCTAAGTGTGAGTTTTTCTTTTCGCATGCGATCGTGAGCGCGTTTCGAGTTTACTAGGAATTTGTATGTGATTTGTACGGCGCTACCTAGTGGTAAACGTGAGAAACCAGTTTACCACTAGGTGGCGCTGTACAAATCACATACAAATTCCTAGTAAACTCCAAACGCGCTCACGATCGAATGCGAAAAGAAAAACTCACACTTAGCACTCTGATCTAACCCCAACAGCAGAGATCAGTATATCAATCCCATTCTCTAAAAGTAAGCAAATTATTTGCTTGTGTTATGGGTGTTAGTGAACGATACTAATACATAGAAATACATAAATAAACACTAGAATATAATTAATAAACACCCAAACCCAGAAATACAAACATTTCATCACACAAATGCTTGTCTCCGTCGGATATCAAACCCGAGCCCCGTCGATTGCGTAGTCAAGGTCGCTAAAAAGTTAGCAACTTGAATATTGTCAAAAAAGCAAGTATTTGGAAATAAATTAACTATAAAAATAAATACCTACTACATAAATAAATATTAAAAGTATACGTTCAACAAACGAGATTTTCTTTTATAGATGACTAGTTGTTGCCCACGACTTTGTCCGCGCGGACTTCGTTTACTCCGCACAGCTCCTCCACCGTAGGTGACAGCGTGATAATATGTAGCCTATATGTTGACCCGACCTGTTAGTAATATTCAGGCAAAATTTGAAGTAAATCCATGCAGTACTTTTTGAGTTTACCCCGAACATCCATACAGATAAACAGACAAAAATTCTAAAAACTATATTTTTGGCTTCGGTATCGATTGTAGATCACGCCCCAAGTATTCTTTTAAAAAAATATTCAATGTACAGTTTTGACTTTGCTACGATTTTATTATATGTATAGATGGTACGGAACCCTTCGAGCGTGAGTTCGACTCGCAACTGCCCGGTTTTATATTATTTTACAGGTTAGGTTACAGACTAGCACGACCAGGCATATAAGGAACCAAGTAAGAGGAACGCCCCCCATTTAGCGTACCTATGCAATGAATGGCATAGTATTCTTCAAAGTTGAGACGCGTGACTGGGTAAATGTTTACTTTGAGAGCTATAATTTTACATAGCGCTAACGCGCCAGAATTTTCAGACACCGGATTTCAGTCAATTTTGTAAGCCCTTGAGCACTATTGTTACCTTTCATATATTATGCGGTTTGTGAAGGGTTTGTTTCAAGTTAGCTTGTCTTAGAAGTACAGTGACTGCTTCTCAAATTTATAGACGCATTTCACATTGCTTTAGCCAGAGTGCTAAGTGTGAGTTTTTCTTTTCGCATTCGATCGTGAGCGCGTTTGGAGTTAACTAGGAATTTGTATGTGATTTGTACAGCGCCACCTAGTGCTAAACGTGAGAAACCAGTTTACCGCTAGGTGGCGCTGTACAAATCACATACAAATTCCTAGTAAACTCGAAACGCGCTCACGATCGAATGCGAAAAGAAAAACTCACAATCCTAAGTCGGTGTCACTACTACTTCACTTCACAGACAGGGTGCTTGATGGCGTCGTATTAATTTTGCCAGCGATGTAAGCGCTGTCGCAATTTTTTTGGTTCAAACACAGTTATATCTCTCGAAAACTTTCTTCTAAAGGAATAGACATGACAATTTTTAATTTCTACTGTTGCCAGGGCCGGATTTAAACTCAATGCCGCTCCTGGGCACCGTAAAAAAGTCCGCCCTATTACTAGAATTTTACTTAAGGGGGGAAATACGTGTAGAAAGACGTTTTCATGCTGATTTTTTATTAATTTTTTTAAGGTATGAAAACTAATGTTATATATTGAAACTGTCAGGTTATTTCATACATATATTTACATATATTATCATTTTGATAATATCTTAAAAAGCACCCCACGCTTTTTTTCAATAAAATATTTTTTTTATTCACATTATTATTAATTTATATTTATGTAAATTTTTAACACTATTAACTTCTTTTAACACTATTCTTAATTTAAATTTATTAAAATTTATTTTCCACTTATTAGTTTGATTTTCTATAAAAAGCGTGTTTTGAGTTTTTTAAACTATTATTTATTTTTTACTTTTTAGTTTGGTTTATTTATAAAAGCGTGATTTTTTAGTTTTTTAAAATTATTATTTGTTTGTGAATTAAAATTCTTCTTAGTATTCGAAAATTTGTCAATATTAGAGAAATCGGCTAAATATAATTATTGGAAATTAAAATTACATCAAGTCCTGTCTTATCAACTGTAGAGAAAAACTATAAAAAATTAAAATTAAGTTTCTTACCTTATCGACTATAGATGAAAATTATATAAATTAACAAAAATCATATTTTGCAAATTGAAAAATGGAATAATTTTATCAAATTAGTGTATTGTCATCGGTCCTCGATAAATCTACAAAATTTGAACGAAATCTGGCCGTTTAAAGTGGGTCAAAATTACGCCCAAAGAAGTCGGTTACAAACATACATACAAGTGAAGCTAACAAAAAGCATGTAAAAAATATACGATTTTTCGTTCGTTTTCGTTCGTTTAAATTAAAATTAATTGGTGAAATCGATAAATTATAACATTTTTTTTAATTGATTGATTGTTAAAGTTGATGTTTTAAGAAATGCAAAAAATAATTCCGAAATTTTTTCAATTTTTCAAAATAAATACTAATTAAATTTCTTTAATTCCAGAAAATAGAAAAATCGATTATTATTTGAAATCTCCAAGGAAACAAATTGATTAAATCATTTTGATTATTAATTTTTACTAAAAAAGTGCCAAAATTAAAATTCATAAATAATGAATGAATTAAATTTCTTGAATTATCAAATAAACAAAAAATTAAACAAAACAACAAATTAACATAACTCGATAAGACTAAAAAAAAATATTTTATCACATTCAAAATTTTGCCACCCTAAAACATTTGCCGCCCTGGGCACTTGCCCTGACTGCCCCTAGTGTAAATCCACCGCTGAATGTTGCTTGAGTTTCCTTACACCAAACGTACAATTATTTGCATTAAAAATTGAGCTAAATTTCTTAATATATTATAAACTAAGCTTCAATCCTTTTTTCTTCTATATTTTTTGTATATCTCGTGCAGATATCTTAGTGAATCTGTACTCCACAGTGGGGTTGTACTAAACTCTGAATCAATGACAAAGGAATGCGGTGACGTCTTATTCAACGGGTGCCATTTTACGGGCAATAGTTCGGAAATTGATGGAGTGGGATCTCTGGAAAAGAAAATAATAACAACTTAGAACACTGAATATCGTCGGCACTTGGTAAAACTGCATGTTAATTTGGATTTATATTGTATTAAAAGCACTTATACTGTTTTACTTCACTCAGTGAATTAAACAGTACAAGTAAAACAAAGTGAAGCAAAACAGTACAAGTAAAACAAAATGAAGTAAAACAGTACAAGTGCTTTTAATACAATATAAATAACAACTTAGTGTATAGGACTCACAGCCTTGCAAAACAAGAGCTATATTCCATAAACATTCATTTAAATCCGTCAAAATCTAGATAAGTTAAACTTGAACCACATCTAAGAACAGCGCAGTTCCTTTTATCTCAAATCTACGCATGTAACAAGATTCAGCAAAAACATTCTGGAAAAGAGTCATATTTAGCCCGATGTGATCACAATATGTTATACAGGAATTTAAAAGTTTACTGCTTCTTTTTCCACTACCTCCTTTATTTACTTTGGAAATCAAAATTCAGATATCAAAAATCAGTAAATATTAACTTTATTCAAGTTAAAATTTGACAAGCTGTTTTGACGCGTCAACAATTTTATAACTACTACCGGATCGAAATCGCGGCCACATACTTAGAAGATCATGCGGAAAAAACAACAATTTTTATAAGTAAAATAAATTATACAGTACAATATTTAATTTGTAAAAAACTCAACTATTTTTTTACAAGTAAAATAGTATATAATTAAGTTACTATAATACTAAGAGGTAGTTGATATGAGGAGCAATTAATGCTATGATTTTTATCGTCTAGATAATCAGATATTTTTCAATATCCCTTTTGATTTAATAAATTTTTCTTTAATTTGTTAATTGATAAATCTCTGATGGCAGGAAGCGTACTATAGAATAGCATACATTGTTTCAATAAAGAAGAGTTTGAAAAAATCCAGAAACCCTTTTCGAAAGCTATGAAATAGCTTATCTTTGAAAATTTGTAAATAACAAACGTAGAACATAAGATCTAATCCGTTATAAGATCCATTTTTGATTTTTAATTTTTATTCAAATTTAAATGAATCTCAAAACACTTGTGTCCGCGAAAAAATAGTCAGAGGTATGATTAGTGTACTCACAATGAAAAAGGGTATTACTAAGTTTATGTGACAAATGGTTACTCTATTCAGAAATCGGGTACATAAATTTATATCCAAAGTATGAAGTTTCTGGCATGTTTTGTTTTAAAATTTTGTTGTGTTTAAGACAAAACTATAAACACTCGTTTAAATTGAATTGCCTGACTGGAGAATCTTGTTTAAATTGAATTGCCTGACTGGAGAATTAAAGTCCGAATTTCATGAGTTTGCCAAGGTCAAGACCTCTAGATCCATAAGAAGATGTTTTTTTTAAATATATCACTATAAACCATTGGTTTGAACTGCAAACTTATGATGCCATATTTTAATATTAGATTTTAGGATTTGTATATAATGTGCGTGTGCGTGTATGTAATTATATATAATTTTGTTACTCAATTAAACATACCCATATTTTGCAAAGTTGGTCCACATCGTTGTCATCCTATCGATCATCTTATTCTCAAAGAATGTTGGAAATATATTCTGACAAAATAAATAAAACAGGTCATCAGCATGCGTTGCATTTTTGTAGCCACTTATTAAAGTAATAAAATTTCTCCAACCATGGTAGTCAAATCTGTAGCTATATATTGGATGATCATTCGTTTCTAAATAAAGCTGAGTTTCTTCTAATACTCCATGAGCAAAAAAAACTTCTCCATAAAACCGAGAAAAATTTTCTAAAGTACTACGATTGATAGGATTATCTTTCATATAGATTTTCTCCAATTTCCTAGCTACTTCTATCTTTTCTTTATTTGTTGGTATATGTAAATTCTTTGGCAACGACTTCTCAAAACGTATGTTTGGTATTGTTGTATCATTTTCCAACTTAGTAAACAACAGCCCTTCGTTGTTATTCACCCCAATCATAATTGGCACTTTATTATATTTACCTCTTACTAACAAATCATATGGCAGCTCCGTAAGAAAAGCTTCTACACCGTCAATTTTATTTTCAACGCAAGGCGTATAAAGTACTTCAGAGATAATAACATTACCTTCTCTCCTCGGTACTCTAGTTAAAACATTCTCCTTATCAGATTTCTGCTTAACTATATCAAGAATGTCATAAACATTTTCAGATAAATAACCCATTGTTTTGGTTAGTAACCCAGCCATGAAAACAGGTTTGAACTGCAGGGCCCAAGGATTCAACGACGAGCCACTTTGTAAAATAGCTTTGTGAAATAAACCTCTAGACATCGGGGACAATATATGATAAGAAACAGATGCAGCACCAGCACTTTCTCCGAAAATTGTAACGTTATCTGGATCGCCGCCAAATGCTTTAATATTCTTCCGAACCCATTTTAAGGCTGCTACTTGATCTTTCATACCTGCGTTTCCAGGTGCCTCCTTAATACGCAAACAATAGAAGCCTTGCATATTTAGTCTGTAATTTATAGTTACCAGTATAATACCCTTATTTATTAAATAATCTGGACCGTATATAAGCCTGGAGGCAGATCCGTCATAGAATCCTCCACCATGTATGAAAACCATCACAGGCAACTGTATTGGCGGTGTTGGTAGCGGAGTGTAAACGTTAAGAGTCAAACAATTTTCTTGACCAACTAAAATGCTAGTACCCCTTCTTTGTGGACATTTCACATGTTCTTCAATAGCCTCAAATACCCCTTCCCAATTAGGTTCCGGTTCAGGTGCCTGTAATTTTTAAAGTGCTAATGAGTAATTTAATTTTAAATGCCTTCGTGTTGTTGTAGGTGACATTGTGAGAATAAATTATCTTTCTTCCTGTCGAGTGCTTTGCAAGAAACCAAAAGTTAAACAAATCTGTCATTACCGTAGAGTTATGTATTATCTCGCTCGGGTCTGGTACTACCGCCTTACCTATAATTAAGGTATATTTATACCTTACCAGTCACTATCGTGTTATGATTTGGAGAGTAAGGTAGCCGGTAAACTTATGTATGTGGCCATAGACCTCGCTACAAGATAGCAACGTACCATTAACATCTTTGTTGTCTATAAGTGATGGTTGACTCTTTCCATCAGAAGACCCATTTGCTTGTTTGCTATCTTATGATATAAAAAAATTAAACACAGATTACCTGGTAAAAGAATTAACATGTCGAAGGAGGTTGTTCAGTACCTATTTGATCATGATACCGAATATGTACTTAAATTTCGACCTGTTTATCCAAAAAAAAATATTTATCTAAGGACAACGCCACATAGATCTCAAAATTAGTTATTTACAAACATCTTTTTCTTGAACTTGTGACTAAACTCGCTAACACATCGCTTTCGCTCGCGCGGTGACCATACTTTTTGAATATTACTACACTAATTTTGTTGAGTTTTACTATGTGGTTAAGCAATGTTCTTTTTATTATATTTTTATTGGTTACATAAGACCGTTATATATCATGTCGTGTCAATATGTACAGTGGACCTATATATGTGTGCAGCGTTGGACCAAGGTCTTGATTAGGGTAGAGCGTATTGTCGTTTAACTCATTTTGTTTGGCATATCCACCAACAAGCGACGCACGCGTAGGCGCAAATACCCGCATCACAAAACAAATACGTCAGAAGTCAATCTATATACAAAGGACGCTCGAGCAACACACACATAGACGCCTCCCACAGACATGATATCTCGGAATAGTTGGGAATGGTGAAAGCGCGGGTGCCACCTGCTTGAGACACGCGTCAGTGAACTTTTTGTGCAGAAAATTTTATAATGGGTATACGCGGTACGGTAGACGCGTGTCTCAAGCGGGTGGCACTCGCGCTTTCACCATTCCCAACTATTCCGAGATATCGTGTATGTGGGAGGCGTCTATGTGTGTGTTGCTCGAGCGTCCTTTGTATATAGATTGATTTCTGTACCTATTTGTTTTGTGGTGCGGGTATATGCGCCTATGCGGGCGTCCGCGTCGCTTGTTGGTGGATATGTCAAACAAAATGCGTTGAACGACAATACCCTCTACCCTAATCAAGATCTAGGTCCAACTTCGAAACTGTAAACAAACCAACAACGAAAATGTAAACAAATAACAATTAAAATTAATTGTTATTTGTTTACATTTTCGTTCTCCCTGCTTCATTCTCAACAATAAATTAAACACCTAGATACGAGTGCCGCTAACAGTTTTTTGCGTGTACGTTTTTTGTATGTACTGGTATGAAAAGTGAAGTGCATACATGAGTTTGACTTATGTACCTACTTTTTTATATCATAAGATAGCAAACAAGCACGTGGGTCTCCTGGTGAAAGAGTCGACAATCGCCTATAGACAACAAATATGTTAATGGTGCGTTGCTATCTTGTGGCGAGGTCTAATGCCACATGCATAAGTTTACCGGCTACCTTACCTTCCAAACCGGACCACGATAGTGACTAGCTCTGACGCTATTGCGGCAAGAATAGGTAAGGCGGTGGTACCAGACCCGGGCGAGACAATGCAGAACTCTACCACCTAGTAGCCACGATGGTAGTGACTCGAATAGACAATCAGTCGCCTTTTACGACCTGCCTGGCAGAACGGCAGTTGGCCAATTTTCAAAGGAGCCCGGGACCAACACGGGGAAAACCTAACCCACTTGTTTTGTGCCCGCACTAATAGCATCATTTTTTTAGAGACGCTATCAAAATTTTATTATTTCTTGGATTTAGCAATTTAGCGCCCCTTGCCATCGGCGCCTAGAGCGACCGCTCCTCTTCCTCTACCCCAGGACCGGTGCTGTCGTATGTATATTATGATTATGTAAGTCAAATAATTGAAAATGTGTGTAATGTTTATGTTTATTAATTTAATGTGATTTAATCCTTGATATGCACAGATGATGCACAGTTCCGAACAAATCTGACACACAAAAATGTTGCTAATTTCACATAAGTAGTTATAGATATGACAAAAATATATGTTTTTGCATATCCAACCTTAAGCGCAATATTTATAGTTGTTTTTACAAAGCAATGTACACAAAGTAATAAAATTGACAGTGTTGTGACTGAAGCGATTCTTTTTGAAATGAGCACACATTGAAATTTTGCGCTCATTTTAGAGGACGTTTTTGAAACGCGCGTCATATTAAGGCGATTACAGCTGCGAACGACCTTGAGTTTCTAACAGGAGCAGCGCAAATATTATTTAGCGCGCTGGCATGGTCCAAAGTCAAAGAGTATTTACAGTGGATGCAGATACCTACGTTTTAACATTTTTGTTCACCTATATGAACTTTTATCATCACAATAAAATTTAAAAAAACGAACTTAAAATTTAAACTTAATTATATTATACGCATAATGCATATTTTTTTAAAATTATTGGACCAACCGGTTAGCAGTAGAAGGCTTTCAAAGAGGTGTCTATTTCGTAGTTTGGCATTACCTATCGCCTTAACATAGGAGGAGCCTATGGTAATCTGACGCGCTCGAGTAAATACCAAAATCCCCTCTTGTGCTCCCTATTACTATGAGCTATTCCAAGTCATCATGCATGCATGAGAAATTTCATCCAAACCTGTTCAGTAGTTTTAACGTGATTAAGTAATGCTGGGGCCACACTTGTGTCTATAGTCTCTACATCTATCTATCGTCACAAACGCGAACATTCGGGCTGCGTGTACTTTATCACGTGGGTGGCGATAATTAGTTTTAACGCATCCACGGGCGCACCAACATATCGCGGTAAGCAGCGTTCTTTTGTTCATTTCCGTTGTTTTCGATCAGACGGACAGTAGCTGTGTAAAATTGGAGTGAAGCGATGTAATGGTATTGGAATTTATCCATAATTAAGAAGCTGATCCCATTATATGGGATCCAAAATGTGTAAATTACAAAAAAAGTTACCTAGTGACAATTAATTATTAGCACACATGTTGAAGTAAAGATGGTCGTCGTCCATAGTTATACGTTTGAAAATAATTTCAGCTATCTTGGATTATTGCACGATAGTTCGTATAAAATATCGTTGCTGCTAATATGACCACAGCTTCTATCGCGATAATTTTTAGTGTCAAATCGTACAAAGGTTCTGTGCATATTAACTTCAGGACGATAGACACAAGTGTTGCCGAAGGGTCATAAACTTCCATCCATGTAACCATCAATCCATCCATTCATCCAAACATCCAAACATTCGCATTTATAATATTAATAAATTAACTTTCTGCAGTCCTCATGTAAACTTTAACTGTACCAAAGAACAATGGCAAGTTGTCATACAAGAAAATACCTGAATGAAAATTGTAACGTCTTCAATAACTGGAAGATTTTTGGAATCAAAATAATTGCTAGAATATTTCAAATAAATCATTTTATCAATCCAAGGGGTTTAGATTTTTAAGTGCTTTAAATATTTTAAGGTGAAGTAAATTAATTAAAAAAAAGTTAAACAATCTTAAAGGTTTTTTTTTACAATCATTTTCTAAATATAAACAAGAATCAGTGAATAACTAAATCCAAAATATTGTAACAAATACTGTATCACAGATTTAAGGATGTGTTCAGCGAAACAATAATTTCACTAATCTGAGTTAGATAGCCAGAGTAAATAAAACTTTGTATTGAACGAGTGGTTTTGGTCAGGAGTCAGGACACTTTCTATCTTTAAATTAATATAAGAAAAAAGTGTCAAAATTATACCATGACATTGTGTCGTGATATATTAAGTTAAATGGCGGTATCTGGCAGTTTCTAAATACCGGCAACCAGTGGAAATTTTAGTTCAAAATTCTAAATTTAGATTTCTGAGATTTTAATTTTGCTGAACACACTTACTATTTGATAATATTTGACAGCTAACATCATTGACAAATGACAAAGTCATCTGGGTAATCTACAATCTACTTTATTTTCTACTAGCTGTTGCCCGCGACTTCGTCCGCGCGGACTTCGTTTACTCCGCACTGCTCCTCCCCTGTAGGTGATAGCGTGATAATATGTAGGTATTATGTTGACCCGACCTGTTAGTAATATTCATACAAAATTTTAAGTAAATCCATGCAGTACTTTTTGAGTTTACCCCGGACATACATACAGACAAACAGACAAAAATTCTAAAAACTATATTTTTGGCTTCGATATCGATTGTAGATCACGCCGCAAGTATTCTTTTAAAAAATAATCAATGTACAGTTTTGACTTTTCTACGATTTTATTATATGTATAGATCATCAACTTTATATATATAAAGGAAAAATTATTATATTAAAGAATGAAATCAGAAATCAGAAAAACTGTATTCAATAAAACTTTTTACAAGTTATTTTAATATTTTTTAAAACTACTACAGGATCGGAAACGCGGCCACACATGTAGAAGATCCGACGGAAGAAACTCAGTGGGCTTGTCTTTTTTTTTTCATATATATATATATATATATATATATATATATATATATATATATATATATATATTTTACAATATCACAATATTACAAAATTATTTAAAATATATATGAGATTGATATCAGGAGCAATTAATCCCATGCTTGTTTGTCTTCCAAATAATCGGAGATTTTATAATACTCTTTTTTACACAGTTTTGTTTTAACACATTTTTTTAATTTATTGACTGGTAGATCTCTTATAGTTTCGGTAAATTTATTGTAAAATCGTATACATTGCCCCATAAAAGAGTTACTTATTCTGTGAAGACGAGATGCATGCACAAGATTGCTTTTTTTCCTTGTGTTTAATGAGTGTACGTCACTAATTTTTTAAAACAAGCAAATATTTTTACGATCGTACATCAAGTTCTCAAATATATATTGGAATATAACAGTTAGGATATTGATTTCCTTGAATTGTTCTCTCAGGGAAACCCTCGGACTAAGATTGTAAATTGCCCTAATAGCTCTTTTCTGCAATGTAAATATAGTATTTATTTCAGCAGAATTTCCCCAGAGAAGAATCCCATATGACATAATGCTGTGTACGTAACTAAAGTATACAATTCTTGCTGTGTCGACATCAGTTAACTGTCTCATTTTTTAACTGCATAAGCTGCCGAACTAAGTCTATTTGCTGAATTATTAATGTGCAGTCATGACATATTTTTAGAGCAAAATGGGGCAATAGTTGGAAAAAATCTATTAATTAACTAGTCTTATTTAAAACGACAACGTTTGAAGTATTAAACTTTAAAGAAAAAATTGGACATCAAATAAAATGGCTCAAATAAAGGCTACATTTAAAAAATAATATCTTTTTTCACAGGCCAAGTACCTACTCAAACATAATAAATGCGAGTAAAGTTT
Organism: Apodemia mormo; assembly: GCA_036924255.1. Taxonomy (NCBI): domain Eukaryota; kingdom Metazoa; phylum Arthropoda; class Insecta; order Lepidoptera; family Riodinidae; genus Apodemia; species Apodemia mormo. The sequence goes on from JAUPFN010000019.1 coordinate 34,798,541, forward strand.
CATAAAATTACAAGGCTATTTATAGTAGGAAATATAATATAATATAAATATAAATATTCACGGGACAAATTACACTGACTGATCTAACCCCAAAATAAACAAATTACTTGCTTGTGTTATGGGTGTTAGTCAACGATACTAATACATGGAAATACATATATAAATACTTTTACATACATAATAAACACCCAAACCCGGAAATACAAACATTTATGCCCATCGCACAAATGCTTGTCCCCGTCGGGGATCGAACCCGAGCCCCGTTGCTTGCGTAGTCAAGGTCACTAACCACTCGACGAACGGGGGACCAACTAAAGACAATCATTTTAAATACAAGGTACGAACTCACCCTTGTCCTTCTCTCCACCGTTAACGCTATTGTCGTCAAAAGGGTTACAAAGTTTTTGCTTCACGTATTAATGTTTAGATAATGTATTATTCTAAAGTAAAATAACAATAAGTTTAAATTCATTATTTTATTTTCCACAAACTACGTTAATTAGCTTAAATACTTAGCATTTTTAATTACAAACAAATTATAATTCAGTAAGGAAATCATTACGAGTATAAAATTGTAGTTACCTACTTATATTCTAAAAAAACCATTTAATGACTTTATTCCTAAATGTGTTATAATCGTAATTAATATTATAAATGCGAAGAATAAAATACCTTCGCATTTATAATATTAGATATGAAACAAAGTATCATTACGCCCGGTTCCCTTGCTAAGCAGAGTAAACCAAACGTCTATCATTTCACACTATCCGGTACAACTTCCAGTATAACTTTTCAGACTTTCCGGTTCACAGCGATTCACCGGTTTGTCGCCTGGCGACATCCCCATCGTCGCATTTTAAGAATAAGAATAAGAATAATTTTTTTTTTTTTTTTATTTTTTATATCATAAGATAGCAAACAAGCAGATGGGTCTCTTGATGGAAAGAGTCAACCATCGCCTATAGACACCAAAGATGTTAATGGTGCGTTGCTATCTTGTGGCGAGATCTAATGCCACATGCATAAGTTTACCGGCTACTTTACCCTCCAAACCGGAACACGACAGCGACAAGCACTGACGCTATTGCGGCAGGAATAGGTAAGGCGGTGGTACCAGACCCGGGCGAGACAATGCAGAACTCTACCACCTAGTAGCCACGATGGTAGTGACTCGATAGCCAATCGGTCGCCTTTTACGACCTGCCTGGCAGAACGGCAGTTGGCCTATTCTACAAAGGAGGCCGGGACCAACACCAATCTTAAATCTAATTTCTTAAATATATTTAGCACAATAAAACACTAAACTAAAACTATTGCCAAACTGAATGGGAACTCGAAGTGAGCTGCGCTTGTGATTATAACTCGACCAAACGCAGTCCATTCACATCCCTTCCAGATTGGCACAGTACTATACACTATGGAAACTAGCAACTAAATATACTTAATACATGAGAAACTGTACACTTATTTTTGGCCAAAGGAACAATTCAGCTTATGCTTCTCCAGTGTGGTTGAAACAGCACTGTGAAACGCTGGTTTCCAATTGTCCCTAGCTCTGAGTTGACAGTAGAGCAATAATGGTCGGTGGTTGAAAGTGACGACAGCCACAAACTCCGCATGCTTATCTCACATATATATTGTATGGGAGAAAAAAAAGAATATAAACCCCTAACCCTTTTTTACTGACCTGATAACAATTATTCCTAGCGATAACTGGGACTGATGGCTTTACGTGGTCAACCGAGACACGGGAGTGGTCACACACCACCACCTCAATATATAATATTAGTCTATGCACAACCTAGGCTACAGCTGCTACAAAGATTTTGGATTTTCGAGAGAAACCTTAATAACACTTTTCCGGACCGGAGATCGTACTCGGGACCTCATGATCTGAACTGAATAGGCCAACCTCTAGACCACGAGACAGTCATATTAGTTATATCATAGAATATAATAAAAAAATATCATCACGCCTGATTCACTTACGGGGTAGAAAGAGTAAACTAAATATCTATAGACTTTATAGTAAATCACGATTTACCGGCTTGTCGGTTGGCGAGATGAATGGTGATTATATCGCTCAAAGGCACCAAAGATGGTAATAATGAGTTGATATCTGTGTTACAGCGAGGTTGAAATGATTATAAGTTCACTCGCTACCTTACCCTTCAAACTAGAGCACGACAGTAATAGACATTAACGCTTTTGAGACAGTCACAGCAAGATGTTAGTAATGTTTATCTTACTAATATTTCTATCTGCAACCTCATCTTTACAGCCCGTAGAAACATGCTAGATCGAAACCTTTATTGACGATTTACTCTGCCAGCCCAATCACTCATCAGCGTGATGATACTTCTACAACTTTAATTCATACAAGGAGTTAAAATATACATCACATGCGATATTTTTAACTCAAAGTTTATGAAATCAACATAGAGGAAGATTTGGAGACTGCGACGAAGTTTGAAAAAATTTTCTTCAATGCCCCGATTTTAACAACACGGTCGTTACGACAGAATCATTACTGAAGCAATGTTTAACCAAGTGTGACAAAACGTTTGAATTTTCTTTAATTGATACTACAAATATCTTAAACTTTTTTAAAAGATTGTAACCTAAAAATTCTTAGATTTATGGGCATATTCCATTAGAATTATTGCTTCAGTACTTTTATGTTATTACACCATATTTAGCTGTAATATTAAATTGTATTTCCTAACTTGATGTGACTCAGTGAAGTTATGCAAGCAAATAAAGATACTGATTGATTGATTGATTCAAATTATGTCTGGCTCTAAATATGATCTCTCCAATTTTCAGTCTATGACAGTCTTGCCAACTCTTTGTTAAATATTTGAAAAAAATATTCTAGACATTTTAGTAAATTGAGATGATTACTTAATAAATAATTTGATTTTACAAAGTACCGCTCAGCCATAGATACTAGTATTGGACTATTGAAAAACATTTATGAAGCCTGGGAGGATCCACATGATGCAATCAGCGTGCTCTATGATTTGTCTAAAGCATTTCGAATGTGTCGATATTTTCTTACTTAAATGGGAGAGAGAGAATTTGATATTCATGGAAAAAGAGCTACTGTCTGATGCAGTTGTAATTGGAGGCGTCTCACAAGGCTCCATTCTTGGTATGATCTTATTGCTCATATACATAAATGACTTACTTTATTAAGTAGGGAATAAGCATGGAGTCGTTCTGATTGCCGTTGATACTTCACTTTTATTCAAAGTGAAAAAACGAGTTAGTAAGTATGATGATGTGAATAATGCATTTTCAAAAGTTGTACACTGGTTCAGTGCAAACATTTTTTTAGTAAATAGTAACAAAACCAAGTGTGTTAAATTTTCACTCCCATATAGGAACTGTAGGAATAGGAACCCATTGTACGTCGTGATAGAAACTACCTGTATGTGGTGGATTCCAAGATGTTTCTAGGTATAACTCCAAATAAAAAGTTACAATGGAGACCACACATTATTGAGTTAGAAAATAGACTTAGTTCAGCAACTCCTGAGAAAGTTAAATAATCCATATACTGCAAGTTAACTAATTACTTCCAGAGTGTTATGTCATACGGAATCCTCCTCTGGGTAAATTCGGCTGAAATATAATCATTTAAAAATGGGGAAAGAAGCTATAAGATCGATTTACAATTTTAGCTCAAAGCTTTCCCTTATAGAAAAAATCAAATAAATTTTCATTCAAAAATCATTGACCAGCACTGACGCTATTGCGGCAGGAATAGGTAAGGCGGTGGTACCAGACCCGGTCGAACCGATGCAGAACTCTACCACCTAGTAGTCACGATGGTAGTGACGCGCATAGCCACTCAGTAGCCTTTTACGACCTGCCTGGCAGAACGGCAGTTGGTCTATTCTTCAAAGGAGCCCGGAACCAACACGGGGAGAATGTTTATGTTTGTTACTTCATAACAAAGTCATTTTTGAACAGATTTTGAAAATTCTTTTATTGTTAGCCATATATTTCCTGTGTGGTCACATTTTAACTTGTGATAATGTATGAAATGGTAAGTTATTTGCCGCAGATTTACTGCGTTAAAAACTTAAGTGGTAATGAAAAAACTCACCAGAAACCGTTTAGGTGGATGCGTGGCATACGGGATAGCCAGGTACCGAGCGTGTGAGCCGTCAGCGACAATCTCTCCGCGAACCAGCCCGCTGCTAATGCGAAGTGGTACCGTCGGTTGCCTCACCAGCCGCGCCAGCCATAGGGACCACAACACTAACCATTGCCTCTTCATAGCTAGTTACCACATTACTTCGTCTTCGAAAAGTATGGGATGTTAACGCCTGTATTTGAGAAATTTTTTTATCTATACATTTATTCTATACAAATCTATACATCTTCTACACAAATAAAAAAAAATTAGGGTGTCTTCTTGTAATATTAACCGCTTTTTACTAATGCATATGAATGTATACATTGTAGAAATACTAAAATAACATTTTTTAGAATTTTTGTCTGTACGACTATCTATCTATCTGTCTGTTCCAGCTAATCTCTGAAACGGCTGGACTGATTTTGACGAGATTTTATACATATATCTTGTTAAGTATTAATTAAAACTAGTTGTGCCCGAGACTTCGTACGCGTGGAAAATGTCTAAAAAACAGTAGGCTAAGTTACTCCTTATTACATCAGTAATCTGCCAGTGAATATTCCGTCAAAATCGGTCCAGCCGATTCAAAGATTAGCCGGAACAAACAGACAAACAAAAATTGTGGAAAATGTTTCTTTTTAAATCTATTCAAATAAATAAAATTGGAGTGTCTGTTCGTAATATTATCACACCCGCTTTTTACTAAATGCATATGGATGTAAACACGATACATATACCAGAATAACATTTTTTACAATTTTTGTCTGTCTGTCTGTCTGTCTGTTTGTTCCGGCTAATCTCTGGAACGGCTGGACCGATTTCGACGGGACTTTCACTGGCAGATAACTGATGCGATAGGGAGTAACATAGGTTATTTTTCCACGCGAACGAAGACGCGGGCTCAGCTAGTTTTAGTATATGTACCATGTATACGTTCTTAAGCATTTAATAAAAAGCAGTTATTTTAATATTACAAACAGATACTCCAATTTTATTTATTTGTATAGACTATATTATTATGTGTTTTCGCAGGAGACTAAAAAAATTACAAACTGCATTGTAGATAAAGAAGAAATTTCGGTACAGCAGTTTTGGATCAGCGATATATCTTGCTTTCAGGCCAAGCAACGCTCTTCTCAGATACCTAGCTCACATGAGCTAGGTGTTGCTAATTCAGTGAGACGAAATTCTCCTTTGCTGTTATCTTTCTTTAAAAATTTAATACGTTTCTCCTATTTTAAGATCAAACTAATACACATAGAAAAAACATATTTGCTTTACATTAGTCACATATAACGTGTAACGTCTGTCTTCTAAGTAATTAAGTTAGTACAATCTGATGGCCAACTCTACCACCACGCACGCTCATTGGTCAATTCAAATAGCGTTCGCTTATTGGTCAATTCAAAAAGTGCTCGCTGATTGGTCAATTTAAATAGCGCTTGCTTATTGGTCAATTCAAATAGTGCTCACTCATTGGTCAATTTAAATAGCGCTCACTTATTAGTCAATTCAAATAGTGCTCGCTCATTGGTCAACTCAAATAGCGCTCGCTTATTGGTCAATTCAAATAGTGCTCGCTCATTGGTCAATTCAAATAGTGCTCGCTCATTGGTCAACTCTAATAGCGCTCACTTATTGGTCAATTCAAATAGTGCTCGCTCATTGGTCAACTCAAATAGCACTCGCTTATTGGTTAATTCGAATAGTGCTTGCTCATTGGTCAATTCAAATAGTGCTCGCTCATTAGTCAACTCAAATAGCGCTCGCTTATTGGTCAATTCAAATAGCGCTCGCTTACTGGTCAATTCAAATAGTGCTCGCTCATTGTTCAATTTAAATAGTGCTCGCCCATTGGTCAATTCAAATAGTGCTCACTTATTGGTCAATTTCAATAGCACTCGCTTATTGGTCAATTCAAGTAGTGCTCGCTCATTGGTCAATTCAAATAGTTCTCGCTCATTTGTCACTTCAAATAGTGCTCACTCATTGGACAATTAAAATAACGCTCGCTTATTGGTCAATTCAAATAATGCTTGGATAGTTTCCATCGTCGGCACTTGGTGAAACTGCATTTTAAATTATGTATTACAAATAAACTCACTTGTACTTCCAGTTCACGTATATTTTTTACTGTTCACATCCAACCGGTTTCGTTTATTAAAGCATCATCAGGGATGTTTTACACATATTTTATAATATCTTTAACATATTTTTTACAATTCAAGTTACATTATTAGCTACTCTTTATAGGTGGGTATTAGACAAATATTTCAATTTGACACAAACGTCTGGCTGTCTGGGTTACCAACATGATATTTTTTTCCCCAAAAAGCGGAGACTATTATTATTAGCTATTTTATTATATGCTTCTTTTGCATATTAAAATGGAGAAAGAGTTTTTGAACTGCGAAAGGTTCCAAAAATACATCCATTATTGGTACAGGTATGTTGACAATGTACTTTGTTTATGGACCGGCTGTAAAGATAAACTCAACGAATTTTTATTGCATACAAATTCTATAAATTCAAATATAAAATTTACTATAGAAATAGGACATAAGTGTATTAATTTTCTTGACCTGACTATAAATTTAATAGATAATAAACATCAATTTAAAATATATAGAAAGAATACATTCTGTGACAATATCATACCGGCAGACTCTAATAATCGTATTGGCCACAAGTACGCAGCTTTTCATGCAATGATACACAGGTTAGTTTCGATATCCCAAAATGCAAATGATTTTAAAAAAGAGCTACAAACAATTAAAACCATAGCTCGTAATAATGGTCACAAATCTGGACTTGTTGATTTATTATTAAAAAGAAAAAAGGAAAATATGATAAGACATGCCTTGTACTAAGATTGCTCATCTACAAGCTCTAAAGAAAATAAAAAATATGTTAGACTGCCATTCTTGGGTAGGATATCATATAAGTGTTCGAAACTGCTCTGCGACTACCGACCGGCCTTCTACAATAGTAAGTCCTTTAAAAATCTCCTTTTTAACAACAAAGCGGACACGCCAAAACTAAGCCAAAGTGGAGTATACAAATTGCAGTGCGGTAGTTGTAAGGCCGAATATGTGGGTCAAACTGGTAGATCTTTTTCGACAAGAATTAGGACACATTTGAGAACATGGCACTCGGGTAAGGGTGAGTCTGCATTCGGTCTACATCTCCGAGCGGAAGGATATAAATTTGAAATAAAAAATAATTTCGTTTATCTACACCGGTGTAGCAAAGGAAGAAAACTAGATGCCTTTGAAGCTTTGGAAATAAACAAACGAAAAAACGAACCCACACTGCTAAATGATCGAAGGGACTTAAACAATTCGCCTCTATTAAATATGTTCAATTCTTAATTATAGAAAATTATATAAATAAAATTATATATAGTATATAGAAAATTTCTAAATTAATTAGATGTGACCGAATGTAGATTAACCTATCTTATTCAATTGTTTAAAATTATTTTTAGTTATGACATTATTTTTAACTTTAGCTTGACATTTTTTTTTTTGACTTAAAATGTATTTATTGATTATATCGAAATATGATATAATTATATATATATATATATATATATATATATATATATATATATATATATATATATATACACAACCCAGAGCAATAGCAGAACAATTTAACAACTATTTCATTAACTTAACAAATAACATAACAAATAAAAATAATGATTATACTTCAATCACAAAAAATTCAAATGCAATTTATTTAACGCCAACAGATCGAATAGAAATATATAAAATAATTATGTCGCTAAAAAATACAAACGCTGTTGGGTTTGATGGTATCAATACAAAAATTATAAAAATATGTGTTAAAAATTTGTGTGAACCACTCAGCTTCCTAATAAATTTATCATTTGAAGAAGGTAATTTTCCAAGTGAATTAAAAAAATCTATAGTGAAACCGTTATTTAAAAAAGGTAACCAATGTGACATAAGTAACTATAGACCCATAACATTGATACCAGTTGTGTCAAAACTTTTTGAAAAGGCTATGTTTTCAAGAATTTATGCTTTTTTAACTTATCAAAATATTCTTTCACCAAATCAATTTGGATTTAGAAAAAAAAGTTCAACAACTTTAGCTTGCTTTAATTTGGTTAAAACTATCACTGAGAATCTAAATAGAAAATCACATGTTTGTGGGATATTCCTGGATATGAGTAGAGCTTTTGATTACATGGACCATAACACGCTATTAACTAAAATGGAAAGATATGGCATACGAGGTGTTGCAAATAAATGGTTACAAAGCTATTTAGTAGATCGTAGACAATCGGTTCAGATAAGTAGAATAAATAAGGTTAACAATAACACCTACATAAAAAATATTACATTTCTGAATATCAAGTAAATAATTGTGGTGTCCCTCAAGGGAGTGTATTGGGACCACTATTATTTATTGATGGAATAAATGATCTTCCTACTAGTACAGAAGACAAATGTTTCTTGTTTGCAGATGACACCACATTGATAATTGAGAGTAAAAACGAATGTAGTAATCATGAATTTGAACAAAAAATTAATAAAAGTTTAAATTCTGTAATAAACTGGCTAGATAACAATATTTTAAATATTAATATCAATAAAACAAAGTGCATACAATTTCTCCCATACAATGAAAATCCGTTAAGTATAAATGTAAATAATAGAAATAGAAATATCGAAGAAGTACAGTCAACAAAGTTTTTAGGTATCATTATTGATAAAAATTGTAATTGGAAGGGGCACGTGGAACATGTTTGTAATAAGTTGGACCGGTTTGTTTTTGTATTAAAAAAAAATTAGATTACAGGTGTCATTAGAAGCAGCACTATCTGCTTATTACGGGTATGTTTCGTCTGTTCTTTCATACGGACTAATAATTTGGGGAAATTCTACAGATGCCATAAAAGTATTCCGAATACAAAAAAAAAGTATTAGAGCTATATGTAAAATAGGGCCATTGGAAAGTTGTAAGCCATATTTTAATGCCCTAAAAATATTACCGTTGCCGTGTATGTATATAAAATTAATATGTATATTTGTAAAGGAGCATCCAATTTACTTTAGAACAAATGCACAAGAAATAGGAACAAGATGCAGAAATGCTGATAATTTATATATACCACAATGCAGGCTGACAATGTTTAAAAAAAACGTATTCTTTATGTGTATACAGATATATAACAAGCTCCCAATCGAAATTAAATCATTAGCAGGAACTAATTTTAAATCAACGCTCAGTAGTTGGTTACTATCTAAGTGCTTTTACTCAGTAGAAGAATTTATTATAAATAATAGTAAATATTTGTAGTTAAATATTTTATAGACAAGTTAGAATACCAAAAATTATACAAATTGATTAAAATGTCTAAACGAAAATAATAATTTAATTGATTAATAATGTTACATATATGTAATATAATTTGAATAATATCTAATAATTTATATAATACAATTGAGTAATGTTTATCTATGTAAAATTTCTAAAATATTATTTAAATGTAAATTAAATCAGCTATTTATTAAAAAGAACTATAATTTGCATGCCTATAATATAACGGTAGAATAAGCAGAACAATGTATATATAACTAATAACCTTTTTGTAACCTTATTCTGGCAAATAAAAAATTATTATTATTATTATATATATATATATATATATATATATATATATATATATATATATATATATATATATATATATATATATATATACATACATATATAGGCAAAAGAAGCATATAATAAAATAGAAAATAATATAGTCTCCGCTTTAGGATTATTAGAGTCTGCAGGTATGATATTGTCACAGAATGTATTCTTTCTATATATTTTAAATTGATGTTTATTATCTATTAAATTTATAGTCAGGTCAAGAAAATTAATACACTTATGCCCTATTTCTATAGTAAATTTTATATTTTGAGTTTATCTTTACAGCCGGTCCATAAACAAAGTACATTGTCAACATACCTGTACCAATAATGGATGTATTTTGGAACCTTTCGCAGTTCAAAAACTCTTTCTCCATTTCAATATGCAAAAGAAGCATATAATAAAATAGCTAATAATATAGTCTCCGCTTTTTGGGGAAAAAATATCATGTTGGTAACCCAGACAGCCAGACGTCTGTGTTAAATTGAAATATTTGTCTAATACCCACCTATAAAGAGTAGCTAATAATGTAACTTGAATTGTAAAAAAATATGTTAAAGATATTATAAAATATGTGTAAAACATCCCTGATGATGCTTTAATGAGCGAAACCGGTTGGATGTGAACAGTAAAAAATATACGTGTACTGGAAGTACAAGTGAGTTTATTTGTAATACATAATTTCAAATAATACTCGCTCATTGGTCAATTCAAATAGCGCTTAATGATTAATTTAAATAGCGTACTATTAAAATTCTTTCTGTTATATACTTCCATCAGGTATGTATTGTCACTCCGCAGTTTACGTATAGTCGTATTCTTTCAAAAATCAACATCTAAGGGGCTGATACAGGGGATGAATGTTTGCATGAAAAATTATATCTACGATAGGTTAATCTAGCCGCAAGCAAAGCTGCTTGGGTTAAGTAATATTATAAAGTGAAAAAAAATTAACTTAAACATTTCTCGACCGATTTTAAAAAATATTTCACCTTTAGAAACCTACGAGTGCATTATTCAAGAGTGACATACCAGTAGGCTACCTATATTACTCGTCTGAGCAAAATGAAGTAATGACTTTTAGTCACGCGAAGAAATTCGGGAGTAACCCTAAGTATCATCATTACATAGTATAAAACAAAGTCGTTTTCTCTGTCTGTCCCTATGTCCTTATGTCCCTATGTATGCTTAAATCTTTAAAACAACGCAACGGATTTTGATGCGGTTTTTTTAATAGATAGATTGGTTCTTGAGGAAGGTTTATGTGTATAAACCTTCCCGATATTCCCACGGCAACAAAAGCTGCGCGGGTGAAACCGCGGGCAGGTCGCTAGTTACGTATAAATGTAAAGTACCTGGACGACCGAGCTTTGCTCGGTTTTATTTTTGTTTTGTAAAAACGACGTTTTCTACAAATAAAACCTAGCCAGATCAATTTATCACCCTCAAAACCCTCTACATACTAAATTTCACGAAAGGCGTTTCCGAGATTCAGGATATTGGCCCGATCGCAGAATTGACCACATCATGAAATTCTCGACCATTTCATGACCTTGCCAATCTGCGATCTGGCCAAGACTATATTTTTGGCTAAAATATTCAATGTACAGTTTTGACTTGCCTACGATTTTATTATATGTATAGATAACAAAGATACACTATCCTGAAGTGGCATACCTAGGCTACTTTTTTAACTAACTAAGCAAAAAGAAATAAAGTCACGCAAACGATGTCACGGGAAATAGCTAATATAGAAGTATAGGTATTTATTTAACTTGCGATTTGTACCTGGAATCAATGGAATTTTGATGGCACTCGGGAACTGAGACTAGATAAAATAATATTTGAACAATATAGGTAGTCTAGTTAGTTTAGATAGCTCTAGCCGACCCCCGCAACTTTGCTCGCTAGAGCACCCCATATATGGACGACATGTTAGTGTAAACGTCATCTATATATTAATACGTAAGGGAAAAACTTTGGACCCATTATAAGACAATGGCGCGAACGGTGGAGAATGAAATTTGGCAGAAATCTTTAACTGTCTTCATGTCATATTTCATTAAAATTTGGTCCAATGGTTTAACCGTGAAAAGGTAATAGATAAACAGACATACTTTCGCATTTACACACTCGCTGCCCCCTGCAGCCCGCCGCATAATAAATTTGTGGTGAATCCCACGAGAACGACTTATTTTTTCCAGGATAAAAAGTGGTATGTTATTTCAGGTCATCGTCTATATGTGTGCTAAATTTCATCGAAATCGATTCACCCGTTTTTGCATAAAACTGTAACAAACATTTATCCGTCCATCCATATCTATACATTAATAAAATCGTAGGAAATTCAAAACTGTATATTGAATATTTTTTTAAAAGAATACTTGGGGCGTGATCTACAATCGATATCGAAGCCAAAAATATAGTTTTTAGAATTTTTGTCTGTTTGTCTGTTTGTTTGTATGTATGTACGGGGTAAACTCAAAAAGGACTGCATCGATTTACTTAAAATTTTGCATGAATGTTACTAATAGGTCGGGTCAACATATAGGCTACATATTATCACGCTATCATATAGGGGGGAGGTGCTGTGTGGAGTAAACGAAGTCCACGCGGACGACGTCGTGGGCAACAGCTAGTAAATAATAAAATATAAATATATTAGTAAAATATATATAATAAAAATATATATTAGTAAAGTTAGTACGATTTATAGGGATTTTTATCCATAAGGTCCAATTATAAATCTGTATCTAATTTGTATTTTGGAAGATACTTAAAAAAAACAGTATCTAATTATTGTCTGTTGGCTCGACCCCCCTAAGAAAAATACGACCATCTGCCGTCCTGCGAGGCAAGTCGTAAGAGGCGAAAGATTGGCTATGCGAGTCACTACCTATATGGCTACTAGGTGGTAGAGTTCTGCATTGCCTTGCCCGGGTCCTATCTCCCCGCTTTATCTATTTTACCGCAATAGCGTCAGTGCTTGTCACTGTCGTATTCCGGTTTGGAAGATAAGATAGCTGGTAAACTTATGCATGTGGCATTAAGTCACCACCACAAGGATAGCAACGCGCCGTTAACATCTTTGATTTCTATAGGCGATAGTTATCTCTTTCCATCTGGAGAGCCATCTATATATCAAACAATGATATCTTGTGATAAAATACGTGCTTTAGGTCGTAATTCTTACTCACAAACCCCGGGTGTAATTCTTGTAGTATGTAAATAAAAAACTCACAACTACACTAAAACACTCTTAAAATATAATTACTATATGCTAATATCACACTATATTCTTCAAGGTAATTTTAAGGTTAACATTTTTGAACACCAGAAACTGCCATTATATTTGAAAATTAAAATACACTTGCTTTTTTGTTATTTACGTTAAGTAAATAATAAAGTCTGTAAATAATAAAACACGTCTATCGTCGCCGTGTAATAAATGTTCAATAAATATACTCATATGTATTAGGGTTCTAGGACACTAGCGTATTACACACTTTACGCTTCATACGCGTAGCGTTGAGGAAATTCCCTACTCTCAACATGTCTCAATAAGTAAAGCATTTTTCTGAACTTAAACTGTACATATTGCATATTTAAATAATACAATAAATACACAGACATAAAGAATAACTTTTTATAAACACATTTAAATTTTTTTTTCAAGTAAGTACAATGTTATTGGTACGAAGTTCCTTACGGCAGGCTTGGAGGGGATAGGCATTTTGCTGCGCGACCGAACTGAAAAAAATGTGATAGTAAAACCGTAAGAAAAATGCGTGGAATGAAAGCGTTAAATAAGACGTGCGCAGGCGCGACAGTCGCGTACACAAGCGAGTAGTGCCGTTTAGCCGAAGGAAGTTCGTTCCTACCTGGTGTACCTACCACATCATTTTTTTTTTAAATCATTTTTTATGTCTATATACAGAAACTATTTAACCGATCATTATGAAAATTGACATGTATATGTATTTTTTTACGGAGAAGGTTTTTATGCTATATCCATTGACCTAACTCACCCCTAGGTGGCGCTGCAGTGTACCGACTTCCGTATGGTTCAACCGTTTGTCTTAAAATTAGTATGCAGATGTATTTTGTCATAAAAAAAAACGATTATGTAATTACCACTAACGTAAATCGCCACCAGGTGACGTTGAAATGTACCAACTTCTGTATCGTTCAATCGATTGTCATGAAAATTAGAATGCAGATATATTTTTATAGAGAAAACGATTACGCGATTCCCATTGACGCAAATCGCCACCAGGTGACACTGAAATGTACTGCCTTCCGTATCGTTCATCTGGTTGCTTGTCATGAAAATTAATACTTATGCAGATATATTTTTTTATAGAAAAAACGATTATGCGATTCTCTTTGATGCAAATTACTAGGTGGCGCTGCAATGTACCGACATACATACATCATTGTAGCAGGAAGTTAAAAGTTAAGCATTAGCAGTAGGTATTACACTATCCCTGCGAAGTCGGGGCGAGTTGCTAGTATTATATAAAAAAATAATTTAAACAAATGAAACGAAATGAAAATATTTATTTGCAAGAATATGGATGTTACAAGTTATTAAAAATTAATCAAACGCTACCAACATATTCTACTATGATATGGTGTGCAAATATCTAAAAATTATAAAAAAAGATACTTGGTCCCACAAATGTGATAGGGTGGCAAGCTTATCGCCAACCGGACACTTTCCAATCTCGGGCAACTTTATGTTTATCAGAAAATTGAAAAACACTTTTCTTAAGTTGCTCGTTCTGGGAATCGAACCCGAGACCTCATGTGGTCAACGCCAACGCCGGACCCTAGACCATAGAGGCGATCTAAAAATTATAATTTTATATTTTATTAAATTTAAAACAATTTTTTATAATTACTACCGGATCGATCGCGGCCACACACTGAAAGATCCGGCCGCGGTAGAAAAGACTTAGCGGGCTTGTCTTTTTTCTATATTATGAATTAATTATGTCCATATGTGTGAATGTACCACTATTACGCTCAATTCCATCAATTCAGTCTCATTGATTACCTTATCTAGGTTTCTAACCAGTAACCACCCAACAAACAGGGCGAATGCGCAAACACCCTCAATTAGCCAACGGTATTTAGGTAGTCCCATGATGTGACAGGTGATCAATTTATCGACAAATCGGGCAAATACCAAGGCAATACTCAAGCAAGTTATATATTTCAGAAAACTGAAAATCTTATTAAAAACGATTTATCTGACTCAGGATCTCGTACGTCTGTGCAGTCCTGCTAGCCATTAAAACAGTTATCTGTGTTGCATCCCTTTCAGAAATAGACAATTTGCTATTCTGTCAACAGGCTTATGACCGACCATACCTATAAGTATTACTGTGATTAATAACTGACGTATTGCTCGGTTTTGGCACCATCATTTCACTTATCGCCCGCCACATCAATTCCATTCCGTCATTCACATTTTGGTGTATAGATTATAGTTTATTCTTTCCACCAAGAGGATCATTTGCTTGTTTACGAACCATTGATATTACGAGTCAAATCAAAAAGTTATTAAAAGTAATTTATTACTATGAAGCATTTCCGCACGCAAATACACTGTATGGCATACGTAATGTGAATAACTATTCGATTATGACATTTCTTCACAGACCACCTCACGATACGATACGATTCATCCAGATATCATTAATTATTTCATTTATTTAAAATTATGATATAAAATGTTAATAGAAAATGTTTTTTTCGTTAATACAAACATACCTATTATTAAATAGTAGATTTTCGTGACTCTTGTTTCTGATTCCACACTTCAGTGCTTGTCACTATCGTTTTATGGAGATTCATTTCATTCTAACCCAAAAATGTAACCATCAGGAGTCGGATACACAGACGCACGAGATCTTCGGTCAGATAAATCATTTTTCATAAGATTTTCAGTTTAATCGAAAATTAACAAAATACCGTTGCCTAATCGAAGCTGTGTTGTGCATTTGCCCTGTTTGTTGGGTGGTTAGTGACATGCAATCAATGGGACTGAATCGATTGAATTAAAAGTTTTAAAATGTATACCACGCTACGCCTTCGTACTCTTTTTACAAACTGCGTGATCAAAAGCTATGTTTGCGTGAATTTTAATTTTTAAATTATTAAAATGAGCTTTCGACCAAACGAGCGACAGTCGTGACGACTTATAATCGTCTCGTGCATAGTTCGTGAAGCGTGTGATCCGATACGTAAGTTACACAACAACACTCCTATTACTTATTATGCTAGCGATTACTTCACAGTTTCATCATATCTGTATAGATTTGTGTAGTGGTGAATGCATATGTCTTGACAATGTCTTGAAAATGTTGAGACTTCGTGTTTTTTTTTATTTACCTTCATATTAGATGGCAAACGAATAGATGGAAAAAAATAACCATCGGCTATTCACACCAAAGATTTTAGTGATGTGTTGCTATTTACGTGGCGAGGTTAGAATACTACATGCAAACATTTACCGACTACCTTACCCTTCAAATCGGAAGTCGGTATTCGGTAACTACTTTACCTTCAAATCGAAACAGCAAAAACATGACGCTATAGTGGCAATAATAGGTAGGACAGTAAGACCAAACCCAAGCGAGATGTTGAAGAACTCTATCACCTAGTTAGTAGTCAATAGTCACGATGTTAATGACACAAATTTTGTCTTTTTTCTCATTTTACGAGATGCCTATCAGTTAGTCTATTGATCTTTTCTTCGAAATGGCCCCAGATCACCACAGGGAGAACTAGCGAAGTCAGCCTACGTTGTCAACTTACGTATGTGGCATTAGACCTCGCCACAAGATAGCAACGCACCATTAACATCTTTGGTGTCTATAGGCGATGGTTGACTCTTTCCATCAGGAGACCCATCTGCTTGCTTGCTATCTTATGATATATAAAAAAAAATGTAGTTAAAAGCAGTATAAGATTCAAATGAATAAGTCTTTCTACTATCATTTCCCTTTGACAGGATACACGAAGTATGTAGATTAAAACTCAATAAAAGTCTTAAGTTTTCCAATTTATTGGCTGGGGATACGGCAGTGACCTCTTTTTATAATTAATTACAAAAATATAAGAGATTGTCTTTTAAATAATCAGAGACTTTATAATATTCTTGTTTCTATGTTTAACTAAATAATCTAAAATTTTACAATACCCTCGTTTACAGGCTTTTATCTAAACTCATACTTTTTTAAAATTTGTTTTCTGCTAGATCTTAAAAGTAAAAGGGCATTAACGCATACGATTAGACTCCAAATTCCAGTTAAGAATTCATATGGTGGCGGTATAAAATTTATGAACGAAATAATTAGAATTGTCATAAGTTACCGTTATTATCAATATATTTTGTAATGGTCGTTCTAAAGCGGTATTAACTTTCTTATTAACAAAGGCATCCTAGTTTTGGATCTTAGGCCGGCCATTCATTTTTGATGACTTTTAAATTTCTCTGAAAAACAACTAGCCTGCAACAGAATTGAATAATGTCGATAGGCTACCTGCCAAATTATATTGTAATCATATACCATTTATATCTTGGAATGGAATGGAATCTTTTGCCATTGACTGTAGGTTAAAATCTAATCGTAGATGCAATATTAGCACCTCGATCACATCTTACGAACTTTTAATATTTTTTAATAGGTAAGTAAGCGAATACTCTAATTTCCGCTATCGATACAAAGTTCAACTACCAAGGACACTATTATCAAGTTAAAAATCTTTTTAGTCTAGAAGGTCGTTTTTTAAGTTAATTATATTTTTTCATATGACTAATTATATTTCAAAAATGTTAAATCCATCCATACTCCATACTAATATTATAAATGCGAAAGTCTGTCTGTTTTTTTTTTTTTCGGAATGTCACAATTGCTGTTAGCCTTAAGGGCTGTTACAGCTTCACCGGTCGCGTGGGCGAGCAGAGTGCTCAGCCAGAATTTAAAGGTGTAGGGCTGTACGCCCTCCGCCCTAAGGGTGTCTCCTGTGAGACCGAACCTCGGCTTAGGGTGGGGTCGTGATTTGCGATGAGAGGGCTAGTGGCATTGTTTTGTCCGTCCGCCGAACCTTGCCCTTGGGCTCGGTTCGCCGAAGGGCGAAACAGGGGTCCTCGTCGCCGCCGGCGGCGACGGTGTCGCGAATGTAGGTGTGTAGTGTCATCGTGTAAACCGTTGGCCAGAGTTATCGGGTCATCGGGGTCGGTAAGAAAAGTCTGTCTGTCTGTCTGTCCGTCTGTCTGTCTTCTGTTACGCTTTCACGGCTAAACCGCTGGACTGATTTTCATGAAAATTTGCATGGAAGTAGTTAAAGAGCTGGGATCAAACATAGACTATTTTTTTTTTCAAAAATCAACCCTTAAAGGGTTGAAATAGGGGATGAAATTTGTATGAAAAACTATCTTGACGACATGTTAATCTACCCGCGGGTGAAGCTGCGCGGATCAGTTAGTAGATTATAATACCTTGCTATATCATGTTAGTATTATAATTGAATAGTTTATTTATCCCCACTCAAATTATAAGATTTGATTGTTTGCAAAGTAATTTTTTTGTAACTCATACATTTAATAATCATGGACCAATTCCAAAAATTCGTTTATCATTACAAAGCTACGCTATCCAAGAGTAACAACAATTTCGGCCCAAAATAATTACTTACTTTCCTTGTCAGTCGGGTACTGACAAGGAAAGTAATTATTTTGGGTCACGGGAACGACGTTACTAGTAACAGCTAGTATGACATATATTACAGATATACATTTACGAATAAAATCTATTATATATTTCATCATATTGAAGAATATTTGCTTTTTCCCCGTGTCGGTCCCGGGCTCCTTTGAAGAATAGGCCAACTGACGTTCTGCCAAGTAGGTCGTAAAAGGCGACCGAGTGGCTATTCCCGTCACTACCATCGTGACTACTAGGCGGTAGAGTTCTGCATTGTCTCGCCCGGGTTTGGTACCACCGCCTTACCTATTCCTGCCGCAATAGCGTCAGTGCTTGTCGCTGTCGTGTTCCGGTTTGGAGGGTAAGGTAGCTGGTAAACTTATGCATGTGGCATTAGACCTCACCACAAGATAGCAGCCCACCATTAACATCTTTGGTGTCTATAGGCGATGGTTGACTCTTTCCGTCAGGAGACCCATCTGCTTGTTTGCTATCTTGTGATATAAAAAAAATCTGATTGGATCTTTAGCTTTCATAGCAGAAGGTGACAAAAGCGATACAAGCTATGTAAACCGGCCTCGGCACTCGGCATTTTGAAAATAAAAAAAAACTTTTTTTTAATTGCTAATTCCACTACCGGCCCATTTCAGCCCACTGTGCGGCGTTTACTTCAAATATGCCTTTGCGCCACCCCTAACAATTCTGGGTTGTATCCTGAGTCCAGAAGAGCGACGCGACAAATAAACCAGTTAGTATATGTTAAGCCGAATTATCAGCTACTTACTATATCTTTTATCGTATCTATCATGGAGAGTGTTCCGACGAGTTGTTTGAATTAATTCCTGCCGCTAACTTCCATCATCGGACATCGCGTCAAAATTTGAAGTTCCACCCACAGCATCTTGATATCTGGAAATCCACAACCGTGCGGTTCTCCCGGCACTTTTAGCCTCCCACTACTCTTTTGTGGAATCAATTACCGGCAGGGATTTTTCCGAACAAATACGACATGGGGACCTTCAAGAAAAGAGCTTACTCATTTTTAAAAGGGCGGCAACGCAACTGCAAGGCCTCTGGCATTGCAGATGTCCATGGGCGGCGGTGATCACTCAACATCAGAGTGCTAAGTGTGAGTTTTTCTTTTCGCATTCGTTCGTGAGCGCGTTTGGAGTTTACTAGGAATTTGTATGTGATTTGTACAGCGCCACCTAGTGACAAACGTGAGAAACCAGTTTACCACTAGGTGGCGCTGTACGAATCACATACAAATTCCTAGTAAACTCGAAACGCGCTCACAATCGAATGCGAAAAGAAAAACTCACACTTAGCACTCAGGTGCACCTCCTGCTCGTTTGCCCCCTCTTCCATAAAAAAAATACATAAAAATCAAGTTATTTTTTAATCGTCTGTTTGCCTCATAGACTATGTCTAACCAATACAATTTATAATTCGTATTGATTATAATCTTAGTCCATTGAAAAGTAACATTCGAACGCGGAATTTCACTTTTGGGGTGTTAGCAGAGGTTAGTGTAAAGTTAAATCCGTATTTGTGGTGTGGGATCGCAATTTTTGTCCCACGGCCGCCATCTTATGAAAGAGTGTTTGCGATATATCGGACAAATTGTTTGCTACATAAAAAATTTGTTAGAACTTTTTCTGTTACAAGTTACCTTTATCTCCGAAACTTTTAATCGTCGAAAAAAAATAACAAACATTTTTAACGAATTTTCGTGAATTTTTTTTTTATCTACTATCGTTAATAATTTTGTTGTTTTTTTTATTATACAGTAAACATTACAGAACCCAAATGATAATTTTTTTTTGCAGCAAAATAGGTTCTAACAAATGTTTTGTGCGGTGAATAGTTTGCCCGTTGTACCGTAAACACCTTTATACAAGATGGCGACCGCAAGACTAGAATTGCAACTTCACAATCATGGATTTAATTTTACATTAATTCCCTCTTGATATTCAAAAATTAAAATAACGGGCTCTGACTTTTGTACGCTAATGGTGCAGCTACATATGTCGGGCTACGGCCAAGGTTCGCGCTAGCACGAACTACAACGCGACAACTGCTTACGTCATAATGACGTCATATTATCACTGGTCATCAAACCGCCGCCCGCAGGTTATATTTGTGCGCCCAGCGACAAAGCAAATAAATTACAAAAGGAAGTACATTAAACTTTTTAATTATATGTAACTACTAGCTGAACCGCGCAGCTTTGCCTGCGAGTAGATAAATATGTCGTCGAAATAGCTTTTAACATAAATTTCATCCTCCATTTCAGCCCTTCAGGGGTTAATTTTTGAAAAAAAGCCTATGTTTGACCCCGGATCTTCAACTATTTCCATGCCAAATTGCACGACAGCGGTTTAGCCGTGAAAGAGTAACAGACAGACAGACAGACTTTCGCATTTATAATATTAGTATACCTGACAGAACAACAGGGGCGAATTGGTCATCATAAACGGGTTACACGAGGAAATTTATATAGGTATGTATATCTAAGTATTTATTATTTAATTAAATTCATGTGCAAATTACAGTTTGCTATTGTTATGAATAATCTAGAAGTGTGTAGAATTGGAGCGCGCGCGCGCTAATTATCTAGAAATAAAAGAAAGAGATAGCTACTCCTATTGAAAAACAAATAGTTGACCGGGGCTATGCCATAATGGACTTTGTGGGATATGGCATAATGTTGAAAGTAGCGTGTACTAGGATTTATGACTCATAACATGTTTACGATAAGAAGTGATTCATTGTTTACCGATACATTTAGATTTTTCTGGATCCAGCTAGGACTTTCCCCTGCCTATAAATACAGAGATGTTGACAAATACAAGACAGTTTTTATCAAGCGATCGAGAGCGATACATCAAGTGACTAGTGCGAAGCGAGAAGTGTTTTATTGTGTAGTATTCTAAGTTCAGTGATAGTACAGCAAGTGACTATTGTGTAAAGTGTATTTTAGTATTACGTTGTGTTGTGTTGTGTAAATACACGGATTTAATATAAGTGGTGTTTTCCTACAATTGCGAACCCGAGTACGTAACAACTGGTGTCGGAAGTGAAATTGTGTTAAAAAATGCCACTTATTCCGAAGGAAGGTGTTACCACCAGGTCTCAAGCTGAGACACAGAGGGCGTCAGAGGACACCGAAACGCGTGCAGGTGAGGAACCCGCTAGTGTTGCCAGCATGTCATTGTCACAAGCACAGCCCCTACCGATCTTTCTGTCATCCTGGCAGCTATTCAACAACTTCAGCAACATCAACAGCTACAAGAAGAGCGACAACTAAAGCTACAGGAACAGCAACAACAAACGCTACGGGAACAGATCAAGGAACATTTAACTGGTTTTGATGATAAATTGTCAGTTATCTTGGCGCAGCAAGACCACTTAAAAAGCGATGTGGGCCTCGTCAAGCGCGACATGAAGAGTGTTGAGAAGAGGGTTGACCACTTGGAGGCCAGCTGCGACAAAATAAGTGAAAACGTGGACCAACTGGAAAGGGAGGTCATGAAAATGAAGATCACGGGAGTTAAGTCGGGTGCTGCCCTTACAAGCTGCTCTCACCAGGTGGGTCCTCGGGTAAAGGTACCCACTTATGACGGTCTTACGTCACAACGAGCATTGTGTATGTGGCATTAGACCTCGCTACAAGATGGTAACGCACCATTAACATTTTTGGTATCTATAGGCGATGGTTTACTCTTCCCATCAGGGAACCCATCTACTTGTTTGCGTTATCTTATGATATAAGAAAACTTTTAGTGGACTATCTGTAAAAATAAAAATTAACTATTATATCTTTTTTTTTATTTTTTATATCATAAGACAGCAAACAAGCAGATGGGTCTCCTGATGGAAAGAGTCAACCATCGCTTGTAGACAACAAAGGTGTTAATGGTGCGATGCTATCTTGTGGCAAGGTCTAATGCCACATGCATAAGTTTACCGGCTACCTTGCCCTCCAAATCGGAACACGACAGTGACAAGCACTAACGCTATTGCGACAGAAATAGGTAAGGCGGTGGTACCAGACGCGGGCAAGAAAATGCAGTACCCTTCCACCTAGTAATCATGATGCTAGTGACTCGCATAGCCAATATTAATCCATGCATGTCTAATCCGTTTAGTGTTTTATCTAAAATTGCAGCCAATGGAGCTGACTTTGAATAACCTTTATATATTTTAATGGTATAGTCGCCTATGTGGTCTAGTGGTCCAGCGTTGGCGTTGACCACATGAGGTCGTGGGTTAGATTCCCGGGTCGGGCATATAAAAAAGTGTTTTTTCTGTTTTCTGTTAAACACAAAGTTGCCCGGGATTGGAAAGTGCCCGGTTGGCGGTAGGCTTGCCATATCACATTTGTGGGACTAAATATCTTCGGCTAATCGTGGGTGCACTTGTTGTACCTCTGCCTATCCCTTCGGGGATACGGACGTGAAGATACTTTTTTTTATTTTAATGGTTTTATACTGTAGTAATAAATGTTAAGTGCAATAGAAAAAATATTTTTTTTCTTTGTAACAGTATTTACAACAAGAATAAATAGGGCATGTCGTTGTCTATTTTCATGATTCTCGATTTTTTTTAATAACAAAGGCATGACACAGAAAATCTAGATAATGTAGTTTGCCATTTATATTATGTCAACTCATAATTGTTATGCGTAAAATGCTAGTCTATGGAAGAAAATGTGCATCATGTAATAATGACAATAAAAAAATTACAGCCTTGCGTGGTGTTGTAGCAAGCAAACGTCACGATTTCCCCCAAAACTGGCAAAAATATCAATTTTAATCGAATTAGGAATAAACTAATAAAAGTAATTTCACATTTCACGGCAAATTAAAGCCGAAAACATAAATAAAACTCCATTTTGATGTCAAATTAATTAAATATAGTCATAACATGTTGTACAAGTAGGTACATATAAATTAAAAAATATTACGAAAAGAAAAATAACGTAAAATTAACGATTTACGAAGCCAAGTACTTTTTATTCTGTAAACGTTGTGTTGTTGTAGGATTAAAAGTCTCGGTGTCGCTGCTAATGAAATATTTATATCAAAATAAAAAAAACCTCTTACATACAATTCCATCGCTAGACCACCTTTTCAACGCTCTTCACTAGTAAAGCATCAAAACAAACCCTATGAACACAAACGCGACATATTTTCTGTAAATTCTCGAGATGTTGCGTTATCTAAAGACTGAAAATCATCTGCCTAAAATAATCTTTTGAACAGTGCTGCCAGTGACAGGTAGTCAAATGTAACATGAGACAACTCAAAAAGTAACATTTTCACGAGAAAAGTAACATATCCTTATTTTATGTGAAAAACGACACTAATACTACAAAATGACACTTTATTACACAGAAACTAAAAAGTTTTTTGTCCCATTAGTTAAGCTTCGAAAGAATCGTAATTATTTTTGTAAAAATAATTAAATGGTAACCTTAAAAAAGAAAAACATATGTAAGTTATATGTATACCAACTAATTAAAAATGTATTACAATAGCACAGCTAACTAAAGATAATTAATTAATCAATTTATTTGTGTAAGTATAAGACAATTAATGCAAAAATAAACATTTTTCAGTTGCAAACGCGACTTTGTTATTGATTAATTGATTTCCTAAATACTTTTAAATTATAAAACTATATAAATACAACTTTAACTTACAAAGAATAAATCAAAAGTCCAAAAAGTAACATTTGAGCCGTGTAACATGGGAGTAACATGAGAGGGTCAAAAGTAACGTAAAATTTTACAAAAGTAACAATCTGGCAACGCTGCTTTTGAATAAAAAAGTTTAATTCAACAATTAAGTTATCCTTTTGCGCGTGTATTCTATACTCTCCGAAGTTGCGATGTCACAACTCACAAGAAGCAATGTCATAGTTGACAAACATAGGCATTACACAATGAGACCTTATCAGAGTGCTAAGTGTAAGTTTTTCTTTTCGCATTCGATCGTGAGCGCGTTTGGAGTTTACTAGGAATTTGTATGTGATTTGTACAGCGCCACCTAGTGGTAAACGTGAGAAACCAGTTTACCACTAGGTGGCGCTGTACGAATCACATACAAATTCCTAGTAAACTCGAAACGCGCTCACGATCGAACGCGAAAAGAAAAACTCACACTTAGCACCATCTTAGCACTCAGTTATCTTCGCTAAGCGTCACAGGGTAAACACCTTTAGTAATCATTCAATTAAGTGTTTAAACGAGAACTAAATTTCAGACAAAATTTTCCTATAATTTTCCCATGTTATTTAAAAGTAATTAGGCTAAGTTGAAATAACTTCACTTTTTTCAACGCTATAGTTTTTTTCTTTTGACGAAAAAGCATACCTATGGCAGATAATTTTACGGTTTAAATTATATTTAAACGTGTTACAATCAGCACACTTGTCATTCTACTATAGTTACTTGCTTATAAAACTTCTCGTTACAACATTTATATGTCTTCGAATAAACATGTTTCAGATAATAATAAGCTGTAGTGTAGCGAAATAAGAGCTATATTTTATAACGTTAGGTAAATAACGTGTTAATAAGTTTGCAATAAACACAACGATTTCGTTGTGTAATTCTGTCGTGTATTGCACTAGCCGGCTATAGACGTTGTTTAAAATCTTTACACCGAATAAACGTAAATAAATAAATAATAATATTAATAATAATGTCACATTTTAATAATTTAATATAGAAAGTTTCATAGTGGTTATTTAATTTTAAAATTTGAAATGACTTTAAAAATATTTGCTAAGTTTTATGAAATCTTTTTATCGTGTTATGAAGTAATCATATAGATATAATTCCTTATAGGTACAAAGGTAAGTTTTTATGTAGGTATTATACTTATATATTTATTTGAAATGTTGATTGTACACAATTTAGCCTTTACTTTTCTTTATTATTTAAACCGACCTCCCAAATGGAGATTATCCAATACTCAATAGGTATTATCTTGCCACTGGTGGTACCTACATTTATTTTGTTTCCTCTATCTTCCTTTCCTGTGTGTTCAAATTATACCCATATTGTATTTATTTTTCATGTTTATTACATTGTGTTGCTATAATTTGATCCTCTAAATCTAAAACTTTTATAACAATAATAATACCTACTTAATTCAGACACATGCTAATATTTTTATTAGCAATAGGTACCTACCTACGTTTTTAAAAACTTAAGTTAGTAGGTAAATGTTATTTGACTGACGGATAAAATTAACTATCTATGTAAAGTTCTGGTTATTTTAAGTCCCTAAGTCCCCAAACGGCAATTATGTTACTAATGAGTATTCTTTTCATATGGCGATAATGTGGAAGAAAAATAAAAAAGAAAAAACTATAGTAATCGCCCTGGTGTCACCTAAGATATGTGCAGATTTAACCAATGCTGTAGCATTTATGAGTCCCAATGATACACCTATATACTACGTGCTATTCCAGATCATCATCTAGGTACCTGTGTACCAAATTTCATCCAAATCCGTTTAGTAATTTTGGCGTGATGAAGTAACAAACATACATCCATCCAAACATCCAAACTTTCGCGTTTATTATATTATCATTTATTATTATAGATAGGTATAGATTTGTTAAAAAACAACGTTGTTCTGGATTGAATAAGCACCCGTTGGCGATAGACTTGCCACCTATCACATTATGGGATTGGTTGTACCTCTGCCTACCTCTTTGGGAATACGTGAAGATATCTAAATAATGCTTATCTTCCTTGGGCCGCACAAACATCATCAGCAGGGCGCACAAAATCTGCGGGCCGCGGTTTGATGACCAGTGATATTATGCCGTAAGCATTTATCGCGATGTAGTTCGCGACAACATCGTGCTAGCGCGAAATTTCGCTGTAAGCCGATATATGTAGCTGCGCCATTAATATACCTAGCTTCTGTAGTGCGTAGTACTTTAAATTCTATGTGTAAAACAATATTTTTCAGAGCCGCAATAGACCAAGTCACAATGAAAAGGCACTACGTTGTGCTGTTCTCGCTGTGGGCAGCGAGGCTGGTGCGGCAGCCAACGGCGCCGGTGGGCACTGCCAGCGGCCTCATCTCCGGCGAGGTGGCTCATGACGGTTCACACGCACGCTACCTCGGGATACCGTATGCAGTGTATAAACAGAGATTTCAGGTTTGTAGCACAATAATCATGTCAAATTAACTTTTATATCAAACGATTTCTGAAAAGGGGAGTTTATGAATTCGGCTGTATCGTTTTTTTATAGAAGAGGACGCAAACGAACAGGAGACTCACCGAAGTGATCACCGCCGCCCATAATTGCTACCAAGTTTTACCCATGAGTGACATTGATCACATATAGGTAAAAATTATATAATGTTCGTACATAGTTATTATTAAATGATAGATACTTACATCACTACATATTATAGGTAAAACAAACCGCTTTCTCTGTATGTCCCTATGTATGCTTAATCTTTAAAACTACGCAACGGATTTTGATGCGATTTTTTTTAATAGATAGACTGATTCTTATATATATATATATATATATATATATATATATATATATATATATATTTTTTTTTTTTTTTGTAAGACGGGTTTTTACAAAAAATTTAAGACGGTATATTTTTTGTAAGAGCCCCAAACAGGTACTTCTAAGAATTTATGTGCAAGTTCTTAGTAATTTCTTGCGTCCCTAAAAAACTTTTGGAACTGACATAAAAACCGTTCTCATAATTTAGGGTTCCGTAAATATCGCGAAAACATAGTTTTAACTATATATATATACATATATATATATATATATATATATATATATATATATATATATATATATATATATATATATATATATATATATATATATATATATATAGATGAATTAAGGTTATGCTCAATATGCTGATTTTTTTAGTCCCTTATATAAACTCATTTATTTAGAAGAATTATTTTAAAAACACTATAAATCCTCGCGCGTAATCTTTTGCCGATCAAATTTTGAACCTGCAGTAAATTGGACAATCAAGACTTAATCTTCCAAAAACTGTAATATCATTCGAATAACCTGCTCACATTATTACGATATTGCTCTGGAAAAAAAAAAACTGAAAACACATTGATATATAAAAACTCTATCAATATGAAAACATGAAGTTTTCGGTGCGAATCGAACACGCGCCCTTAATACGTGAAGAAAAACCTTTGGACCCCTTTTTAAGACACTCGCGCGAAGTTTTACATTACGTTTAAAAGTACATTAAATTTTGCCACATGCAAAAGTTTACCTTTTATCCTACTTCTTATATTGTCCGCCCCGTTGGTCGAGTGGTTAGAGACCCTGACTAAGCAATCAACGAGACTCGGGTTCGATCCCCGACGGGGACAAGCATTTGTGTGATGAGCATAAATGTTTGTATTTCTGGGTTTGGGTGTTTATTATATATATTCTAGTATTTATATATGTGTTTCTATGTATTAGTATTTGATCGCCTCTATGGTCTAGTGGTCCAGCATTAGCGTCGACCACATGAGGTCCCGGGTTTGATTCCCGGGTCGGGCACTTAAAAAAAGTGTTTTTCAGTTTTCTGATAAACACATAGTTGCCCGGGAATGGAGTGTGCCCGGTTAGCGATAGGCTTGCCACCTATCACATTTGTGGGACCAAGTATCTTCGGCTAATCGTGGGTGCCATTGTTGTACCTCTGCCTACCCCTTCGGGGATACGGGCGTGAAGATATGTATTAGTATCGTTGACTAACACCCATAACACAAGCAAATAATTTGCTTACTTTGGGGTTAGATCAGTCAGTGTAATTTGTCCCGTGAATTATTATTATTATTATTATTATATTATATTTGATTAGAAAGTGACAAGCCACTGGCGCTTTTACAGGAAAAATAAGACAGTGATTACTGCAGAGCGGGATGTTTCAGAATTCGTCAATCTACCATCTATAATACAAATAAATTAAAAATTATTTTTAAACGTGTTTTTAAAATAATTTTCATATAGCGAAAACTCTATTAACATAGCGCCATTTTTTTAAACTTCAGCCTTCAGAAGCCAAAGAACCGTGGGAAGGTGTCCTTGACGCATATGAAGAACATATCAGATGTTTGCAACGTTTCTCTCGAACATACATTACTGGAATAGAAGACTGTCTCACTCTTAATGTTTACACGCCCATTGATACTCCGACAAAACTTAGACCAGTCATGGTGTTTATTCATGGAGGTGGGTTTAGGGATGGTTCTGGGTCCCCTTTTATTTATGGACCTGAATATTTAGTCAAGCATGATGTAATACTTGTGACTATAAATTACAGACTTGAAATTCTAGGGTTTTTATGTTTGGGAATCAAAGAAGCCCCTGGAAACGTTGGATTAAAAGATCAAGTCGAAGCCCTTAAGTGGATTAAAAGAAACATTGAAGCGTTCGGTGGTGATTCAAATAGTATTACATTATTTGGAGAGAGTGCTGGTTCTGCGTCAGTTATGTATCACGTGCTGTCTCCTATGTCGAAAGGTTTATTCCATCGCGCAATAATGCAAAGTGGTTCTGCAGTATCTCCATGGTCATTTCAATATGAGCCTCTAAAGACGAGCAGTTTACTTGCAAAACAAATTGGTTACAATTCTGATGATCCCAATGAACTTTATAAAATATTCATTAATAAAGCACCCAGACTGCTATTGAGCAGTCGCGTTCCACGAAAACATGGTGATGTAGTGCTATCAGAAAACATTTTCGTACCTTGTGTCGAAAAAAAAATACCAGGTGTGGAACCTTTTTTGACAGATATTCCGTATAATTTAATAGTGAATGGCCATTATAACAAAGTTCCTATAATAATTGGGTATAATAATTTTGAAGGTTATATGTTTGTTGGAAAGGAGAATGATACAACATTGTCAAAGTTTAATTTCTATGATTCATTGCCACGTGATCTAAGATTTCAGTCTGATTCCGATAAATATGATACTGCCAAAAGACTAAAAGAATTTTATGTAGGTATTGAGAATGTACCTAAAACAAAAGAATATTTGACTGTTCTTTCAAAATATGAAGGTGATATTGGCATCATATATCCAGTAATACAATCAATTGATCATTTCTTACAAAATACGAATCAACCAATATTCGCATATAAGTTTTGCTATGATGGATGGATGAACGTAATGAAATTTATTTTTGGATTTTGGAACTACAAAGGTGCTACGCATGCCGATGATTTATTTTATATATTTAAGTTGAAAATAACTCTTCCATTTTCATTTTTTGAAACAAACATTATTAATAAAATGTCAACTATGTGGACCAATTTTGCCAAATATGGGTAAGTAATTTTTTCACATGTTTTTTAATAACTTTATTCACGTTTTGGTTTAATTTATTGTAGAAGAATACACCATCAACATACCCAACAGGTGATTCCTAAGAAATGAGAACGAAAGTGACTATTAGATAAAACAATTCTGCTATAAAAGTGTTGTCTCTATTAAGAATGAATCGGATATATTAGTTTCTAATGATTCATTATGCTATGGAGATAACACAAAAACTAAAATATTTATTTTAAAAGAAAAGGGTTAATAATAATTTTAAGATATAATTTCTCCAAAAATATACATTAAATCACATGACAGTAAATGCAAATCTGCAAGTATTATCTATTTAAATTATGTTAGCTAAAACAAAAATGGCTTAACACACTTATTTGAGTTTCTTACGATTTTATTATATGTATAGATAATCTATAGTCATAATAAAGTATTATAAGTCAAAACTGTACATTGAATATTTTTTTAAAAGAATACTTGGGGCGTGATCTACAATCGATATCGAAGCCAGACATATAGTTTTTAGAATTTTTGTCTGTTTGTTTATCTGTTTGTCTGTATGTATGTCCGGGGTAAACTCAAAAAGTACTGCATGGATTTACTTCAAATTTTGCATGAATATTAGTTACAGGTCGGGTCAACATATATGCTACATGTTATCACGCTATCACCTACGGGGGAGGTGCTGTGCGGAATAAACGAAGTCCACGCGGACGAAGTCGCTGGCAACAGCTAGTTAATAAATAGAAAGATATAATACCGTGCAAGGACTTATTCTGATATACTCACATATCTATAGAATATATAAGAAAATAAACTTTATTTTTTTCAATTATTTACCACAAGCTTGTCTTTAACTTTTGTATGTATGTCCACTTACTCTATATATCTTTAAAATAAACTGTTAACATAATTTGATTTATTTTTTATTCGTTTTATTTGATAAGATAGCAAACGAGCATATTATTGTTCTCCTGTTGGAAAGAGATGACCATTGCCTTTATATCTCAGCCACACTTGCCTCTATCGTCACAAAGCTTCGTGCAATGACACGATAAATGCAGATGTGACCGGCTATTATCGGCTATTTTCGCATATATTCCGAACGCGTGCCTTAGCGCGCCTATAACTTCGGGACGATAGAAGTGCGGCTCCAGCATAATACGCCAAAGACGATAACAGTGTGTTGCTATTCGTGGTAGTGTTGGATGTTACATGCATTTTACCGGCTACCTTACTCTCCAAATCAAAACTCGGCAGCAAAAGCACCGATTCTATTGTGGCATAAATAAATAATGAGGCGTGATATTATCAAAACTCGCTCGAGACCTAGCACCTAGTAGCTATAGTGCGCACGGAACTAGTTGGCCGCGCCTTACGTATTACGTATGGCGCGGCCAACTATAGTGCGCGCACTATAGTAGTCACAATGTTATTGACACGTTGCCTTCTCTCGCCCTTCACAAGATACCAAGTGGTAAGTGTTAGTCCGGGCTTCTATGAAGAATAGGCAAACTGCCGTTCTGCCGGGCAGGTTGTAAAAGGCAACCAATTGGCTATGAGAGTCACAATCGTCGTGGCTACTAGGTGGTAGAGTTCTGCATTGTCTCGCCCGGGTCTGGTACCAACGCCTTACCTATTCCTCCGCAATAGCGTCAGTGCTTGTCACTATCGTGTTCCGGTTTAGAGGGTAAGGTAGCCCGTGAACTTATGCATGATGCATTAGATCTCGCCTCAAGATTGCAACGTACCATTAAAATCTTTGGTGTATGATGGTTGACTCTTTCCACTAGGAGACGCATCTGCTTGTTTACTATCTTATGATATAAAGAAAAGGCAGTTGATCTATTCTTGGAAAAGAAGCCCGAAATTACAAAGAATATACACGATCTAAACTTTTATTTGTTTTAGAAATCCGACACTAAAAACAACACAGCCATGGCTGCCGATAACAAAATATAATCCTCAAGTATTTGTCATAGACAAGGAATTTTCCACAGAACCTCTATGGGATGACAAAAATATAAAATTTTGGAATGAGACATACTTTAAATATAGAAGAAAAAGTTGAAGAGAAAATGTTGAAATAATGTTTAAATATTAAATTTGGGAAGGCTATTTTTTCTTTGCAATGGGAGTGTGGTTGAACCCATTTTTCGTAAATATTCATGAACATCACCCGTTAATTTCAATTATTAATTTCAATTCATTCATTATTGTTTTGTGCTTTACGAATCTCCAAGTTAATAAAGATTCGTTTCTTATTCCAAATTCTTGATTTGCTATGCACAAAATATTTGTTTACCTTAAATTTCTCTCTCGTTATTATCGACTGTTTCTCGTTGTTATATTGCGTTGACGTAAATTTTCTCTGCATCTTCTATTTAATGTATATGAAATGATCGAATTAATTCAAGTCGCTGATTTTCGTGGTCGGAAGTCGCATCAAAATTAAGTTTCATTATTATAACTTCAATATTTGGAAATCTATAACTATGCAATTCTTAACCCACTTCGTTACTGCGCCACTGCGGATCAAAATTCGACGTTGACGTCGAGTTCGACAAAATTTTCAGTATAATTACTTTGGATTCAATTTCTTCTTTACTGTATATGTTTTGTTATACCTACAAACAATTTTATTTTCAAATATTGATTATACTTAATTATTCTAACATCAATTCAAACGACCTGTTCAAATTGTAACTTTAATTTCAATTTACATATTATTTGCTGTTATAGTAGCCATAGTATTACATATTCTTTAAAAAATGTCAATAGTTGTTCCAGTTCATAAGATTGATATGAGCAAAAAACACCAAAAAATATATTTCTTGCCATTTATACCTTTAAGGTTTTTTTTGTTTTTTGCTTTGTTGTTTATAGTAATTGTAAAAATTTCAAAGTATTTTCTTAGTAAGTTTCTATATATCGAGTTGAATGAGCTTAAAAGATGGCAAAAATTTAGAAATGTGAAGTTTTACCTGCAGGCTTAGAATAAATAACGCGCGATACATTTTG
Source organism: Apodemia mormo (assembly GCA_036924255.1). NCBI lineage: Eukaryota > Metazoa > Arthropoda > Insecta > Lepidoptera > Riodinidae > Apodemia > Apodemia mormo. Next base: position 34,831,466 of record JAUPFN010000019.1, read on the forward strand.
AAAAGAATTAAACTGAACCATTGTCGAGTAAAGTGATCAATTTATTTTTCTTCGAAGTATCATGTCGAATCAAGCGTCAAATGCGTTAGCGAAAAGAGAAATTGATATAAATGTCGAGAAAACGGGTCGATTTATACTTCAATAAGAATTTGTTAGGATATTTAACAAATTTATATTGAAGTATAAATCGATCCGTTTTCTTACAATAAAACGTATTCTATCCAGCTGCAAACTTTGTGTTATATGTTTTAATTAGTTGAATTAATTATTTGTGTAGTTATAGTGACTATGTTTTTGACGTCGATAAGTGTAACTGAGTTTACCTATGTCGAATAAACGCTATTTAAATTTTTTTAATTTGAATTTGATAAAATTTTATCGCGTTGCTTATCCTAAGCCTGTTGGTGGTATAACCAAACGAACGATACTTGTAAACGAAAATAAAAAGATAACTCTATCATAATATTTAGTTTACTGTACCGCCCACTTACAAGGAAGTAGTCACAGCTAAAATATTAAATCTGTATAGGGACATGTTGCAAGTGACTACAGACAATATTTCTAAATACGTACGTACATAAATACACAACACGGTAGACTAAATTTTGAACAACGTGTTGCATGCCAAATTATTGTTACTAGGTGAATATATAGATTTAATACACGTTTATTAATAATATTGTAATTTTCAGTACTTAAATGAACATATTAGAAAATTTTGTATATAAAGAAACTACCTAGTCTTAAATAGAGTAATGAGGAAGAATAAGATGAATAATAAAAAGTATAAGCAATCTGTTTTATTTATTTTAAATCTTCATACATACAACTGTGTATAACATTATAACTAACAGTTGTTAATAGCTTCGCTAAAGTTCTAAGTATTTCGAAGAATTATTTTTAAGCGATGCCTACATTATAACTTATAATACTTAGACGGTTGTATTTAGTTATTTAAATCGTGCAGTGATGGTCAATTCCTACAAAGGATTTTAACCCTGCGAAACTCAAGGCCGCACGCGCGGAATAAATCGTTGGCGTTTTCTTTTGGCCGTTAAAAGGACATGCCAACGCTGTTACCACAAAATGCTAAAAATTTTGAAAAGCCAGCGGTAAATGTCAATATAGCTGTCTCATTTTACAGAATATATGCAAGGCCGTCAATTTCCAAGCTTATTCAAACTAAATTAATCGCTATTATTATGTAAAATAGGGTACAAATTCAAAATGGCTGCGGTCAAATTTTACCTAGAGCGGTCATATTTTTCCGGTCTGGAACTCAAGGGGCTAAAGATATAGATTAAAACTCAAGTCATCCATGCATCATCTCACATAGTCACTCAGTTGAACCAGTTACCAGTTGAGGTTCTTCTAAATCGATACAAATTGGATACCATCAAAAAGCCTACTCATTACATTTTTCAAGACATCTGGTGTTAGCATTTTTCATTGGCGATGGTTTAGGATCGGATTTTAAAGACAGTTAAAAATAAATTTTTGATCAGCAGATGACATTTTTCGAAGACTTCATTTTTCGAGGCCTTTTTTACCCGTGTTGGTTCCAGGCTCCTTTGAAGAATGGATCAACTGCCTTTCTGCTAGGCAGGTCGCTAAAGGCGACCGATTGGCTTTGCAAGTCACTACCATCGTGGCTACTAGGTGGTAGATTTCTGCATTGTCTTGCCCGGGTCTGGTACCACCACCTTACCTATTTCTGCCGCAAAGCGTCGTCGTGTTTCGGTTTGCAAGGTAAGGTAGCCGGCAAACTTATGCATGTGGCATTAGGCCTCGTCACAAGATAGCAACGCACCATTAACATTTTTTGTGTCTATAGGCGATGGTTTATTGTTTGATGGTTATTGTACATCGGCTTGTTTGCTATCTTATGATATAAAAAAGTCTGTTTGTATGACCAGTCTGGTCATCAGGCAGGCAGGCCGTCGGAGACATGTGAAAGCTACATCATTACCATCCTGATACTACTAGGCGGTAGTGCCATGTGATGTCATACCCAGGTTAATGCAATTGTATTGCCTATACCTGCCACAGTAGCAGCCGTACTTTTCATGGTCGTGTTTCAACTAGGAGATATAGGCAGCCGATAAACTTAAATAATATGCTTAATTACGAATATGTTCCTGTCTCTTGCCTGGTATAAAAGTAAAAAATACTTGGTATAAAAGTAATGCGCTACACAATCAGTGCTATGGAAAAATCGTTTAAGATTGTTAGTTTAGCAATAAATTGCAATTATACACTGGGATTTCGATTTCCTTCTTTTAAATTTTTCTACATATTTTAATCCACATATTGATTTTCAAAGTACATTATCTTGTAGGTAACGCTACTTCTGAGATAGTCACGTCAAGTTTATCTCATCAAAATACAAATGTGAAATGAAAGCCAAGCTCAATGTAAGAGTACGCATCTCTGTCGACTTCGCAGACAAAAGAATTGAGATCAATTTGGTTGCCAAGTTTTGTAAGGAAACTCCTAAAATTTTAGTTATAAGAACCTGCAACATTCTAAAATAAATTTACATAACAATCTTATTATTTCTAGGTACAACCACAGTGCTCGATACTTGAAAAGTAATTAAGTTCTTAAATTTCAACAGACAATTATTTATACAATTCATTTGTTTCACTTAGAATGTATATAGCTCAAAATTTGACTTATAACAATCTCTTGAATCACTTGCTTTTTTAGCTGGATATCTTTGGTTAGACGTACTGAATGCTGTTTTAAAATATACTCAAAGGTTAAAATATGATCACCTATATTGGAAGGACCTTATATATGTAGATCTATATGCTATCAAAGTTGCGCGTATCATGTTACTTAATATTTTATATTTATTTATTATTCCACTAGCTGACCCGCGCAGCTTCGTCCGCGAGTAGATTAGCATGTCGTCAAGATAGCTTTTCATACAAATTTCATCGCCTATTTCAACCCTTTAAGGGTTGATTTTTTTTAAAAAAAATAGCCTATATTTGACCCCGGCTCTTCAACTACTTCCGTGCCAAATATTTCAGGAAAATCGGTTCAGCAGTTTAGCCGTAAAAGCGTAACAGACAGACAGACACATTTCGCTTTTATAATATTATATAATTATATTATATAGTTTTTAAGTATGGCTGATGGAGTCTGTCACAAAAATGGCGGTTTTTAGTTATTAATAACTCAATAACCGCTTAAACTACATTTATTAAACTTTGGATTCTGTATAAATTAAAGGTTTTAATAAATGTGCCAAATTTCATGTATGTAAGATTAATAGTTTTGATTGTGAATATGTCAAAAATAGCTCGAAGTGGTTCGTGTAAACACACGGGTACTGACTGCATCATCAGAATGCCAAGTGTGAGTTTTTCTTTTCAACTGGTTTCTCAAGTTTATCACTAGGTGGCGCTGTACAAATCACATACAAATTCCTAGTAAACTCGAAACGCGCTCACGATCGAATGCGAAAAGAAAAACTCACACTTAGCACTCAGTTCCTTGGCTGACTTGACTGGACACGCGCCCGTGAGTCTTGATCAAACTTTGTCCCAAATTTTAGCAACAAATCCTGAGCTCCGAAAAACCTGGCTGGTGGTTTTGCGTTCGCCTTTTGTTCGAAAATATATATTTTTGGTGTACAATGAAGTAAAAATAAATAAAAAGTTACTTGCATTTCTCATCTTTTCCGGAAGGCGCACTGTAGGAAAAAATCGGGTTGCAAGATTTAAGAAATGTTTTGAGAAACCGATCGACATAAAAAAATTGTACCTACAGATCAAGATACACTGCTTTTTGAAAATCAATATGTCGATTATTTTAATAGGTTGAATTATTCCTAAAATCTAAATCAAAATTCCAGTTCAAATTAAAATTTACTACTTAGCTAATAATCGTACGTAATTTTTCCATAAAACTGATTATGTAGAAGGCATAGTTGCGTATTACTTTTATACCAAGCATCCTCTGATAAAACTGGTTCCCAGAAAAAATTAAAAAAAAAGATTTTTTAAAAATTTTCCTGACTACAAAAGCAGGTATTCTATCGAGGTCACTTGATGGCACGTTCGTGGGGTTCATACTACCTACATAAAATTAGTTATACGCAGATGCAGATGTCTTAGAATAACCGCAACTCGCCCGCATGTTCAATACGACTGCACTAAATACCCTTAGCACATGACCTACACTTCCATGGCTCTAAGAGTCTACGACAATATTGGATGTTCGTTGTATTGACTGTTTCCTCAATAAGGATATATCCATATTTAGAAAATCTCTGAAGTTGCATTTCACTTCGAGTATAAATAAGCAAGATACCTAGGTATTTGTGTTCTGTTAGTATCATTTGTATGCCTTACAACATATACAAACTCATTCACTACATCATCGACCTCATCTCTTACATCCTTTCTGGTTTTTTCCCTTTCTAATATTAATGTTATAGTATTCTATGCATTCAATTGTAAGCCCGTATTCGTTTAGAGATCATTTATAACTGTGACCAGTGTTTGTCACTCAGATGGAATGGAACGTAAAAGTAAAGCACCATCTTTATAAAACAGGCAGTTTATCATTACCCATGCACGTTTCCACATTTAATAACTTTAACAACGTACCAACGATCTTTGGATACACTTTAGAATTATCTTATTTTATGTATAGGCGAGCTGCTAACATACAAACCAGCCTGGCGCCAATATTGGTAACGAATCGGACGAAATATTGCCATCCACCCGTTGGGTGCTTCGCACTTCCATTAGGTAAAGTGTTCAACAGCTTCTTGGGCACAACTCTATCACGTGCTTTCTTTATATTCACAAAACCACAGAAAACCTTCTGGTCTACTACCAGATGCTTCTCTACGATGATTTGGAGTGAAATACACTTTATTCGTACATCCTCTTTCGGACCTAAAACCCTTATGTGCCTTCCATGATATTCTTTTGGACTTTTCTTGAATTCTCCTGTCAATGATTTTAATTTATAGTTTGTCTTAATGTTGTCTATTTTCTACAAAAAATACGTTTTCTGCCTCCTTGAAGCCAATAACATAACTCATATTTTGTATGATTTTGACTTTTGAGAATTACCCTCAACAAAATTACAAAAAATTTTAATTTTAAATGTTAGGGCTACCATATTTTTGATAAAAATTGTTTTTTTTTGTTTACTCTCTTAATCCGTTATACTGTAATATATAATCCGTTATACTCTAAAGAATTTCCTATAAATTTACGAACGACCCTAACCTCCCTTAATTTGAACTTGTTTCAAAATTCGTTTTGAGCTGACGACCTCTAGCAATGACAATGTCACTGTAAAATTTCATAGATCAATTACATTTTAACAATTATTTTGCTCTGCATTTTAAGACTTCGTGCTAAATCAGTGATAATTCGATTATACATAATATATCTTTTGTCCACGGGCCGAGTAGGACCTGGTAAGAATCGGTTCACTTCTGATTGAGAGGACCGATTTAATACAACAGTTATTTGAAAAAAATCTATGCTTTCTTAGAGACTTAACTAGATTCTTTAGAGGAGTCAATACAATTCTGTGTGTAGAACAAGGGAAAAGAAATATGGACTAGTGTCAGATAAATCAGCAAATAAATAAATGGATCAAAATTAACAGCAGACCATAGAAGAATGCGTGACTTTGCTTATGAGCACCTAAATTCATCACTCATACAATATGCTCTGTAATATTGATTCTATAGCTGGTGAGTAAAAAAAGGTATGCTGTATTACCAGAAACTCTAATTTTTAGAAACGATAGAGTCTGCAACACAAGATGATGCTAGGGTGCACACCGCGGAATTCATATGATCTTATCTTTCAAAACAATGTATTTCTGTTATGGGAATGTGAAAAAAACCCCTGACGTAAATCTTTTGGCAATAATTAACGAATACGATTCGAGTAAAAGATTTTGACTCATAGACTCTTGGCCAGCTGTATAATGTGATTCAAGATTAATGGAATAAAACTCCACAATATAAAAGAGTGAATAATATTTTGTGTGTATGAAGAATCATAAAATATAATAACCTGGGAATCAAGTTATTGAATAAAACGCTTTTAAACTTTTCTTTCATTCAAGTGTATTATTAATCCTTTATGTATCATACTCCATATATTAAAGTTATACGCACCTAAACAAGAATCAAGGAAAATTTAATTTAAGTTTGGAAGTGTTTCTTTAAAAAGAAGACAAGAATCGATGCAATTTTTTAAATGACATTTAAGAGCGTGTATTCGATTTACAACGAAAACTTCATGTTTTCAAGTTTTTTCAAGAGCAATATCGTAATAATGTGAGGAGATTATTCGAAGGATATTACAGTTTTTGCAATATTAACTCTTGATTTAGTGCACTACAGAGCAAGAATTTATATTTAGATACGGTTTTTTAAAGCGAAAACAATTCCTGCATAGTGTATTACGAAAATAGGTGTCAGAGTTATTTTCCAGGACGAATACAACCATAGTAATGTGCCATAATATTTTATTTTATGCATTTTTCCAACAGAATATATGGTCTTAAAGTGCAACACTGATTCAAAATGACAAAAATGTTTTTGTAAGATATTAAAAATATATATTAAAACATTACAAAATCTAAAAATAAAAATACTTTAACATTTTTGGCACCATTAAGTATTTCAATATATAAACCTAAAATATTTATTATAATATGTGAATTAAGGTAATACTCAATAAAATGATTTTATTCCAGTCTATATGAACTCATTTATTTAGAAGAATTATTTTAAAAACACTATAAATCCTCAAGCGTAATCGTTTGCCGACCAAATTTAAAACCTGCGATAAATCGAATAATCAAGACAATCTTGCAAAAACTGCAATATCATTCGAAAATCTACTCACATTATTACGATATTGCTTTGAAAAAACTTGAAAACATTAAGTTTTCATTACGAATCCAATACGAGCCCTATTTTGTTCCTATCTTATTTTTTACTAAACATAAACTCGAAAAATCGAAACTCCTCGTTTCCAATTTTCTTCATACTTCTTACTTATACCTTTTTACTGTCTTATCTTCTTTTTCCGTCATATTTTCTTCAATAAACTAAGAGAAAACTTCTCTTTCCATTAGGAGAGTAATTTTTGTAATCTTTTTTAAATGCTATCTTATAAAAAAAACTCGTGATAAGTATTAAAATGTGTGTTAAGTTTATTTAATTGAGATTTGGTAATTAATTTTCTATTACTCATCTAAATCTCATCTATATAATTAGTTTGCCTGTCATTGTTTCTTACTAATTGCAGTTATCTTAATGAACTAATTTATGAAGCGATAAGAACGTCATTTGCCCTTGTTAATAATAATCACAGACCACACAGTTAATCCGTGATAATAATATTCTGTAAATACCTACCTAGTAGGTATAAAACAAAGTCGCTATCGCTGTAGGTACGTTCCTTTGTATCTTTTAAATTACGCAACGGATTTTAATGCAATTTTCATCAATAGAGTGAGTGATTTAAGACAAACATGTATATGTACATGCTATGCATATGTACATATGCCTATCATAGTAGAATAAAAAAATCGGCCAAGTGAGAGTGGGAATCGCACGAAGGGTTCCGTATTATCATTTATAAAAGAAAATCACGTTTGTTATGTGTATACTTAAATAATTATTTTATGTACAAGGCATTTATTTTTATAGTTAATATCTGCTCACTTCACTTTGGTAACTAATGAGACCTCGGAGAAAATTCACTTACTACTACTAAATTCACGTTAATACACTAAGGTCCTCTATAGGGACCAATTCTAACTTCATTCAAGAAAACAATATTTTCACTAATTATCAGTTTTAATACAATACTCTATGGTATTTTATCGTTTTCGAACTAAACATTGTATAGAATAACATTCAATTGGCATTCTTTTTTCATATACGCTCTTGGGGAAAAATAAAAGAACTTAGTCTGCCATTTTGATTCGTGCTGTGTGTTATGTGTTGGTTGCAGTTTATGATACAGGTTAATTTAAAAGTGTTTTTGCGTAAGGCGATTACATACGCCAAACTACGAAATATACTTCTCTTTGAAAGCCTACTACTCCTAAACGGTTAATCCAATAATTAAAAAAAAAATACATTATACGTAAAATATAATTTACTTTAAATTTTAAGTTCGATTTTTCAAATTTTGTTGTTATTTTTGACGAAAAAAAATCGAATATCTCTCTTATTTTTACGCAAGAATTTTCTTATAACTTTCAAACTACTGAAACGATTTTGATGATTTTTTCACTTTATTACAGACAATTTATTGCTTTATAAAATTTAAGTTCAAATTTTTACAAAATTATTATAGCGTGCCAATAAATCAATAAAAACCTTATTATTTCATTCGCGGACAGCGCTCGCTCCGAAAGTCAGTCTCTCGGTAGCGTTCGTACGGGGAGGCTGTGTCGCACGTTAGCGTACTCCGCTCTCCACATTCGAGTCAAAGAGTAATAATACAGATAGTACGTTTGGCACAGTAATAAGGTTGTGCTGTTTGAAAATTGAACATTTCGTTTACGCTTGAACGTTTTTTATAGTAGATAATAAGTTTGGAGCGGAAAGGCTGTTTTTTTACAGAGGTTGTCATTATGATGTAATTTAAACCTTTAAAGAGAGAAAAGGGGCGTTAATGATTGTATTAAAATAAATTGTTTATTACATAAAATTTTTTAGTACTTATGCTTTTTAATATGATTAAAGGAATACGCATTTTTGAATTTCATCCCATAAAAAATTAATTGTTTGATGTAGAAATTACTTAAAATTTAGTATTTATGCTTTTCAATACAATTAAAGAAATTTCTATTTTAAAATTTCTTTTAATTTCATCTATTAAAATAACAAGTGTATAAATTTGTATTAAAAATAAAAAGTTTATTATCTAAACTCTCATAAAATTTAGTACCTACTTATTCAATTCAATCCAAATTGAAGAAACATGCGCGTGATGAAGTTCGGGGTTTCATCCCTTAAAGGAGTAAAAGTGGGAGTTACAATTCACCATTGTCATTCATTCATGGCCAACATAACTTGAAATTTGGTAGTTATGTTCTTCAACATAATTTAAGAATTATATGTTTAGGGATTTTATAAATTTTATTCCTTAAAATGGTAAAAAAAGCGTTTATGTTTGAATGAAAATTAGATTGTTTATTGTAAAATATTGTAGAAATTATTTAAAACTTATTATTTATGTTTTTTAACACAATCAAATATGAGTTTAAGGTTTTTTAAATTTTATCCCTTACAAGGATCAAAAACATCAAAACTCTGAAGAAAAAAGATAAAAAACTGGTACTATTTAAAGGTAGTAAAGTCTTCGCAACCAGCGTGTTTGCATGAAGAGAGTAATTAACGTGCAGGAAGCAAGAAAAAATTGTAGGGATCGTGACATATTGCACTCGGTTCTCTTTGCCTATCTCGTAAGGGACTGGCGTAAATATATGTCGTTGTTGTTGTTTTAACAATAACCAGGACCGATGACTTTACATGCTCATCCGAGGCACGGAAGTGGTAACACACCACCCGCCAGAATCGAAGTGGTTATCCCCTAGACTACGAAGCAGTTATTATAATCATTAGTTCTTTTTTTCAACCTTGGTTTTTTGCAACACATTAACCCGATTTTGGAACTACCGCCTTACATATTCCTGTCGCAATAGCGTCTGTGTTTTTAACTGTCGTGATTTGGTTTTGAGAACAAGGTAGCTGATAAACACATTCTAACCCTGCTAGATGAATAGCGATGCACCATTAAAATTTTTAAGTGTCTATAGGCGATGGTTATATGTTTCTATCAGGAAAACTGTTTACTTGTTTGCTGTCATATGAAATGAAATAAATATAAATTAATTACTAATAGTCTAAATTAATCATCCTGTTTAATACCATCCTCTATAAGCTTTCAATTAAATTAAATCTCTACTTTTGCTTACGAAATTTTGAAACAAAAAAAAATATTTTTAAAAGGTTATTTAAGAGATCACTTTTTACAAAATCACATTTTGAAAGGTTTTGTTAAATATTAAAGGTTAATTGTATGTATTAAAATAAAGTACTACACAATATGTATTGTATATTACAAAAAAAAAAGATACGTAACAGTCATTATTGTGTAAAATTATCATATAATTTGTCTATTTTCGATATTTACTGTTTTTTCTTTCGATATTGATCGTTTTTCTAAAATGAAAGGATAATCGATAAATGACCGATTATCGATTATGAGTTTTGAGTTTGCCAACATTCACTTGATTCATGATGATAAAAGTTCATATAGGTAAACAAATATGTTAAAACGTATCTGCTTCCACTGTATATACTCTTTGACGACGGGAGATCTTGACGTGCGAAATAGTATTTACGCTGTGCCTGTCACTAACTCAAGGTCGTTCGCAGCTGTAATCGCCTTAAGCAACAAGTAAACTAATAAAGTTTACTTGTTGATTAATTATTGGTTTACTTGTTAGTTAATTATTGGATTATATTGGTTATAAACAAGATTAGTTTAAGATCTAACAGTTTAGATAATAATTTTGTCAAAAAACCGTAAATATCAATTAACAAAACATATATTTCGTTAAAGACCAACTTAATGATACCAGCGCTTTGGGTATGACGGTACCTATTTTTATTTATTTTCGGAAATTTTAGTGTTGATATCTATGATCTCAAAAAAATCATATGATGTGAATGTGAAATATTCTAAATAATATTTAAAAAAAATTAACGTAGCTGTAAAATTAAAAAAGAAATAAATTATTTAAAAATTACGAAAAAAACTATGTATTAATTATGAAAAAAAATTAATATTTATGTAAATAAATATTTTTGTACTATAATATATGTTGTTTATTTTTTTTCCGTATGTATATGTTTACTTTTTGAATTAAAAATCCTCGACTAACAAGTAGTCATATTTTTCTCAAAGTGTCGTGTTACACCTGAATTATTTTGTAGCTTAAACCATTTAAATTAAACAATTCTAACACCAGTGTATTGCAGTGCTCAAGACCTCTTAAACAATATACGCTTTACAGTATCTGATTCAATCCAAACAACTCATAAATCATTTTTGTGACCACGGTCCACCGGAACGGACTCGGAACACGTGCACGTAACAGTCCGTGTGTTTTTAGAAAAAAATGCGAAAGTGGCTGGTGGTATGAGCTTACTTTTTTGAAAATATTCAAGTATCTACCTGTTTATTAAGATTGATGATAGACACCAAAGGTATTAATGGTGAGTTGCTATCTTGTGGCGAGGTCTAATGCCTCATGCATAAGTTTACCGGCTAAATTAACCTCCAGAGCGGAACGCGACAGTAACAAGCATTGACGGCATTGCGGCGGGAATAGGTAAGGCGGTGGTACCAGACCCGGGTGAGACAATGTAGAACTCTACCACCTAGTAGCCACGATAGTAGTGACTTTTATAGCCAATCGGTCGCCTTTTACGACCTGCCTGGCAGAACGGCATTTAGCATATTCTTCAAAGGAGCCCGTGACCAACACGGGGAGAAGGATTTCAAAATTTACAAAGATTAGCTAGATTTATAAGAAACTTCTTACTAATACAATAAATGCTATGTTGGATAGAAGTTATAAATACTTATTAAGCGAATATTTTTTAACACTATGGGGGCCCAGACCCTCTAAACCATATATTTAGACCCATATAGGGTCAATTCGTCTGTTTGCGTCCACTTAGTGGAGTTGGCAACTTTGAAGGAGAAAATAACAATGTTTTAACAATAATTTTGAATAAAAAAATTACGTAATGTATTAAATATATAGTCTTGTTCAGTTTCACATAAAGTTTTGGTCGAAACATCTACAAGATTTTTTTAATATTGACAAATATCAGAATTAGGCCATTTACCCAGTTCGCGTCCATAAATTCCTAATTGCGTCCACCAATGGACTATTTTGCGTCCACCAACTATGAAAAGGAATATAGGGAAGATTTATATATATTTTTGTGAAGAAAAATTGGATTTTGTCTATTTGTTTTTTTAAAAATATAGATACTTTAAAATCAACATTATTTTTATTGATAAAACACAAATATACTATTTTCCGCACCATTTATAGAACTTAAAAATTAACATTTTAAAAAATAATATCACAATGATTTTTTTTAAGTTTCTTCTGTGTTTTTTTTTTTTTTTTTTTGTAGTCTCTGATAAACTCATCTTAAACACAAAAAAAAAGTAAAATTACTCGATGTCTGTTAAATTATTATTGATCGTATTTGGGCATTTGTTTAAAGTCAAAGTAAAAGTCAAAACATTTTTATTCAAATTATCCTTTACAGGCACTTTTGACGAGTCAACATTTTTTGAGTTACTACCGGATCGGAAACGCGGCCACACACTGAGAAGATCCGGCGGAAGAAACTCAGCGGGCTTGTCTTTTTTTGTGCATATACATTTTTTGAAACAATGTTTTTACAATTACAATTACAATGTATTTATAATGTACGTAAATTTTAATACAATTAATTTTTTTATAGCAGACGAGCAAAAGGTACACCTGATAGAAGGGATCATTTTATAGCAAATTTTATTCATTTCATTAAGCAAGCATTTATTCGCTGGTGCAGTCAGTCAACCAAATTAGTGGTAGTGCTATACTGCAATTGCAACTGAATAGGCCGGCACGCCCAGGGAGACACCACTCTCTCACTGAACACCAACGTAAAGCAACAACCCCGCGCACGCATACATCCATGGAATTCAATTGAGATTGATTTAGACTATAATCAATCACCTCTATAATCTAGTGGTCCAGCGTCGGTGTTGGCCACATGAAGTACCGGGATCGGTTCCCAGGTCGGGCATTTCGAAAATGTGGTTTTTTAGTTTTCTGATAAAAATAATATTGTCCGGGATTAGATAAATGCCCGGTTGATGATAGGCTTCCCATCCATCATATTTGTGGGACTAAGTAAAATAAGTAATGAATAAATATCGCTGGACAAATTACACGATTTGATCTACCCCAAAAGGAAGCAAATTGTTTGCTTGTGTTATGGGTGTTAGCCAACAATACTAATACATATAAATACGTATATAAATACAGTTACATACAGAATAAACATCCAAATCCAGAAATACAAACATCTATGTTCATTACACAAATGTTTGTCACTGTCGGGAATCGAACCCGAACCCCGTCGATTCGTAGTTAGGTTCGCTTCCCACTCGACTGACGGGAAGGTTAAACTATCTTCGGCTACTGTACCTCTGCCTACCTCTTCGGGGATGCGGGCGTGAAGACAGTCTTAATCAATGTACTATAATATATTTAAGTCTCATCATACCTGGTTCCCTTGCATGGCAGGCAGATAAAAATGAAGGTCTATAGACTTTCCAGTTCACTGCGATTCACCGGTTTTTCGCTTGGCGGGACGAGTTGTGATCAACTTCGACGCATTTTACCGACAAAATTTCGACTATCGACTATTTGTAGCGATAAAACGGACCAAACGCTTTACGTGCTCATTCAAAAAAAATTGGATTTTCGAGATAAACCTTGAAAAAACCTCAATTACAATTTTGAGCGACCTGGGGATCAAACCCGGGCACTCATGATCTTACTCGAAGGCTATCCTCTAGGCCACGAGGCAGACTTGAATATCATATATAACATTTACGCTATTATTTGTATTTAGTTAACAGACGGACGCAATCTGATATATAATATCCACTATAGGCATAGTTTACGTCTTGATTGTGGTTAGTGATCATCGATATCTATATCTTTTTCTACAGTCATAATAATGTAGACGCAAATTAGTTATTATTATATTATGCATATTAATAATATCCAAATAAAAAATAACCCAATGTTTCTTTCATGTTTCATAACTTATAATTAAGGCGATAGGTAATGCCAAACTACGAAATAGACAACTCTTTGAAAGCCTACTACTGCTAACCGATTAGTCCAATAATTAAACAAAAATATGCATTATACGTATAATATAATTAAGTTTAAATTTTAAGTTCGTTTTTTCAAATTTTATTGTTATTTTTGACGGAAAAAAATCGAATATCTTTCTTATTTTTACACAAAAAATTGCTTATAACTTCCAAACTACTATAACGATTTTGATGATTTTTTCTTTTTATTACAGACAATTTATTGCTTTATAAAATTTAAGTTGAAAATTTTACAAAATCATTATAGTGTGCTATTAAATCAATAAAAACCTTATTATTTAATTCGCGGACAGCGCTCGCGTCGAAAGTCAGTCTCCCGGTAGCGTTCATACGGGGAGGCTGTGTCGCATGTTAGCATGCTCCGCTCTCCATATTCGAGTCAAAGAGTAATAGTACAGATAGAACGTTTGGCACAATAGTAAGATTGTGCCGTTTGGAAATTGAAGATTTCGTTTACGCTTGGATGTTTTTTTTATAGTAGATAATGAGCTTGGACCGAGAAGTCTGTTTTTTTACAGATGTTGTTCTTATGATATAGACAAGGAATAAGAAAGGATTTTTTTAAACTCATCCCCTAAGATGGTGAAATAGGGCGTGAAAGTTTGTTTGAAACTCTGTCATTTTTGAGTTATTACAACACAAATAGAATGATATGCCGTAATTAAATTATCCTTTAACTGAAAAAAAAATTAAATATAAATTTAATATTTTTTGGAATTCTAGCCTATAGAGAGGTAAAAAGAGGCTTTAAAGTTTGTATCATAAATGAATTGTTTATTTATTGCATTACTATAAAATCTAAATTATTTTAATTTAGTATTTATTTTAATACAATACAATTTTAATACAATTAAGAAGTATGAATTTTTGGATTTTTTTTAGTACTTATGCTCTTCAATCGAAATTGAAGAAACATGCAGGTAATGTTCGAAGTTTCATCCATTAAAGGAGTAAAAGTGTGTGTTACAATTTATATGAAAAATCAAATGTTTATGGTGAAAATAACTTGAAATTCGGCACTTATAATCTTCAACACAATTTAAGAATCATATATTTGGGGATTTTTTAAAATTTTATTCCTTAAAGGGTAAAAAAAGCATTGATGTTTGTATAAAAAATAGATTGTTTATTGTAGAATATTGTAGAAATTATTTAAAACTTAGTATTTATGATTTTTAATACAATTAAATGAATACGAGTTTAAGGTTTTCAAATGTCATCTCTTCAAAGGATGAAAAAAGTGGTAAAGTTTGTAGAAAAAATAAAATATGTTTAATCAAAATCTCTTCAAATTTATTAGTCATGATCTTTAATTCAATTAAATAAACGTGCATGTAAGGATGCTGTGAGTTTTATCTCTTAAAGAGGTAAAAGAGGGTATTAAAGGGGCTGAAAGCTAGTACTTTATAAATAGTTTTGTTTGCGAGTAGACGCTGAATAATATTTTGAGACTATTCATTTTTACGCTTTCCTACGTTTACGCTTGAATGTTTTATTAGCTATAGATAGATAAGTATTTTGTCAATATTTTGTATAAATGTACAAAAATAAATAAAAAATAAAACATATAAACAACGAAGATAATTCAAGCAAGTGAATAAAAAGCAAAACTCTAAAGAAAAAAAACTGGTACTATTTGAAGGTAGTAAGGACTTCGCAACTAAAAATAAATAAATTAAATATATTATACATACAAATAGTCTAAATAAATCAACTTATTTAGTAGTTTCCTCTATAAACATTAAATCAAATTATATATCTTCTTTTTTATTACGAGATTTTGAAACAAAAACTAAGAAGCTAGTTAGTTTTAAAATATTATTCAAGAGATTATATTTAACCAAATCAAATTTTGAAAGGTTTTGTTAAATATTAATTGTTGATTATAGGTATTAAAATAAAGTGCTACACGGGATGTATTGTATATTACAATACTTTCAAAGAAATAGGATACGAAACTGTTATTATTGTGTAAATTGTTATATGATTTTTTGTCGATTTTCGGTATATTTTTTTTCTTTAGATATTTATCGTTTTTCTAAAACGAATGTATATGTAATCGATAAATGAGCGATTACTGGTTATTGGTTTTGAGTTTGACAACATTCAGTCGATTCATGATGATAAAAGTTCATATAGGTGAACAAAAATGTTAAAACGTAGGTATCTGCATTCACTGTAAATACTCTTTGACGTTGGAGCAAGCAAGCGCGCGATATAATTTTTGCGCTGCTCCTGTCAGAAACTCAAGGTCGTTCGCAGCTGTAATCGCCTTAAACAACCAATTACAAAAATAGATTACCGAGTTTGCGTCCATTGCGGACGTAAAGTGGAAGATTTATTTTGGTGTAATTCTTCTAATGGTGTAATTTAAAGTAATTCGCATCCACTTCATTTTAAGTGTTAACAATAAAATAATCAATCAACTTTATAATTATTTTTAATTCTTACATTATTATCAAGATCTAGAAACAAATATATAACCTAACTAGTCCATGAAGTACAGTATTACGCGTATTTGTGAGACATATTAACGTAAACAACACAAAATTACATGGACGTCAATCTATCATCGAGAAAATAAAGAAATGGAAATAGTATAGTGATTTTCCATACTACTTCCATTTCTTTATTTAAGTAGCAATAAAACAAAATATGTTTATTTAATTTATGCATTATTTTAAATATTGTAAATTTTTAAACGCAGTAAAATTGCAACAGCCGACTTATCATTTTCTGTATGCCTAGAACGCAGCATTAAATCTTCTCCAAAATAAAATGGCACCACACGGGGAGTATACACTCCAAAACAAAACAATTTTCAAAATCGGTTCATAAATGACCGAGTTCTGAGGTAACAAACGTAAAAGAACATAAACCCGAATTGATAACCTCCTCCTTTTTGGAAGTCGCTTGAAAACGTGTATTAATTATCGTAAACATTAACCTCAAGATTAAAGATAAATAAATTAAAGCCTCACTTAGAAATATAAACTACATTCATAAATTCAATGAATATGTATAAATTGAAATAGTAGTAATAGATTGTAAATATTGAAGGACACGATATTTAATGGTCATAAGTAAACAATAACAATATAATAAAACGAGAATATTGCTTAACTACATAATAACCGAAATTTGTGTTGTACTATAAAAAAAATGGTTACAGCGCAGGGCAATAGGCGTGCGTGTTACCGACACGTATTAGTGCAGTGCACAGACCAATTAGAGGTGCAGTGCAACACGTAATGTTTGATATCTAAGCGAATGCGTCTATACTAAAAAATACTGGACAATTAGATGAAAATTTAAGTACCTATTTTGGGGCAAAATCGGTGGAAGTTATCCACTGATTTTGCCCCGATTTTCGAAAATTAAATTATCATCAGATCTCCACGTTTTGAGGTCCTAGGAACATTTTCAGACTATTTTCATGATAACGTCATTGTGTCTATTTGTATGTGTGTGTATGTGAATACAAACATGTCATAATATTTGAACGGCTTGACCTATCGAAATTCGGTTGATGGCATTCGATTTGGTTCAGCCAAACTTAAATCCAGGCGATTTTAATAAATTTTTTAAAAAACATCGGATAATAACCGTTTTTTTATAATAACTTTCAAATTAATGTTCCGATCAATTAAAAATCTTATCAGCTCTATTCCCTAAAATAACTGCATTCAATGCCATAAATTGTATCAAAATCGGTTTATCCCTGCGGGAAATATCGTTGACGTTTTGAAAAAGTGTTTTGATAATTTTTCAACCAATTATTTTTTTATCTTCTACGATATTAAGTCCTAAAGAAATACTTACATAGAATGCCGTTTCAAAAATTAAAATCGAATTAAATTTTCAAAAACTGTAAATTTTGAAACTTTTCAAATATTAAAATTACGTATTTTAAACCAAACTTACTTCTTATTTCTAAAATAACTTTCAGGCTAATACACTGATTTCTTTAAAAATTTAGTCAGATCTTATTAAAAACTAAATTCGTTCGTGGTTTATCGTTGAAGAAATATGTTGAAAAAAAATTTTTTGACATATCTTCGAGATTTTTTTAACTAGTTAATTTTCAACTTTTACAATATTTTAGAATTTAAAAAGAACTGCGGCTTATGCCATTCCTTGAGATCAAAATCGAATGAAGTTTTCAAAACTTACAACTTTTTAAATATTAAAGTTTAATACAAACTTACTTCATATTTCTAAAATAACTTTCAGGCTAATACACTGATTTCTTTAAAAATCTAGTCAGATCTTGTTAAAAACTAAATTCGTTCATGATTTATCATTGAAGAAATGTGTTGAAAAAAGTATTTTTTGACATATTATCTTCGAGATTTTTTTACCCAGTCAATTTTCAACTTCTACAATATTTTAGAATTTAAAAAGATCGGTGACTTACGCCATTTCAGAGATCGAACAAGTTTTCAAAACTTTCAAATTTTTAAATATTAAAGTTTAATACAAACTTACTTCATATTTCTAAAATAAACTTCATATTTTTGTAATAACTTTCAGACTAATATACCGAATAATTTAAAAATAAAATCAGTTATTTTTATTAAAAACCTGGCTGCGTCTCATACCGCAAGTTACAATAAAATCAGTCAATTTATTTAAGATTTATCAATGACAAAAATTAAAAAATAAATCAGTAAGCCGGTTAAACCTGTTGGCCAACCCTGAAACTTTCCACTAAATTCAGGTATTTTAAGTTCAAAGATACAAAATCTATACCTAAGCTATACACCTAGATTTATCAGAATTAAAAAATCTAAATTTTGTTATTTATAATATAAATGAGAGTGATTTTCAAAATCGTCTGGACCGAATTGATTTAAATTTTCAGGAAATATAGTTGAACGGAATCCAGTCGAATGCCATAAACCGCGTTTCGATCAGTCAAGCCTTTCAAAAGTAATGAGATGTTTATATACACATATACACACACGCGCATATATACATACAAATATACTGACGACATCGTGAAAATATTCGGAAAAGGTTCTTAGGACCTCAAAACGTGGAGATTTGATGAAAACTCGATTTACGAAAATCGGGGCAAAATCAGTAACTTTCTTATCTTCATACGTGGCGGGAAGTTAAAAACCCGTAAATCGGTTGACGCTGCAGGCTATCCCTGAAACTTTCCGCTAAATTAATTTTAAATACAAGGAAGCAAAATTTAAAAAAAATACCTAAGCATAATAATCGCCTTTGTGGTCTAGTGCTCCAGCGTTGGCGTTGACCACATGAGGTCCCGGGTTCGATTCCCGGGTCGGGCACTAAAAAAAAGTGTTTTTTCAGTTTTCTGAGAAACACAAAGTTGCCCGGGATTGGAAAGTGCCCGGTTAGCGATAGGCTTGCCACCTATCACATTTGTGGGACCAAGTATCTTCGGCTAATCGTCGGTGCACTTGTTGTACCTCTGTCTACTCCTTCGGTGATATGGGCGTGAAGATACCTAAGCATAGATTTTTGAGTTCGAAGGGTTCAAAAATTCAAGTTTGTAAAAATGATAAAAGTTTGAAAATATGTATATTTTTTCAAAATGACAATCGATTATGATCTTTAGCGCAATTTTTATTAGCTACAAATAGGATAAGTAAAAAAATGTCGAAGAAATGTAAAAAAATATATTTTTCACAAATTTTCGACATTGATAAATTTCGGAAGAATCAAATAGTTTTAATCTGATTTACAGTATTTGATGTAGTTTCGTGTCGTGACTACCAACTAGGTGGTACAGTTCTGCATCGGCTTGACCGGGTCTGGTACTACCGCCTTACCTATTCCTGCCGCAATAGCCTCAATGCCGGTCACTGTCGTGTTCTGTTTGGAGAATAAGGTAGCCGGTAAACTTATGTATGTGGCATTAGACCTCGCCACAAGATAGCTACGCACCATTAACATCTTTCGTATCTGTAGGCGATGGTTGACTCTTTCCATCAGGAGACCCATCTGCTTGTTTGATATCTTATGATGTAAAAAAAAACTTCGATCCTCAGGCAGTACACCTTGCCTGGCTGGGAAGATCTTCCTTTTCCCCTTCATTGTCCCTGTGTGACGTCATCAACCTCCACAGTTAGTCATCTGACAAAAGCTGGACCGCTGGTTCCATCTCTATTTGACCCTTCAGCAGTACGGACCTGCGGCGCCACATAATATTTGAATAGGTAGCTGTAACTTTTGAGAAATTTGATCCGATTTTTATTTCTAAAACGGCATTCTATGTGTTTTTTTAGTATCAAAAAATGATTGGTTAAATTTCGAAATTATGAGAAAAAAATACTTTTTTCAAAATTTTTTGTCAATAATAACTCCCGAACTGTTAGGTTGTCAATGATAACTGATTTTGATGCAATTTACGGTATTGGACGCAGTTTTTCAAGGAATATAGGTGATTAAATTTTGTGCTTAATTGGTAAATTACTTTGGAAGTAGGTACCTAATTCAAAAATATATTGTTTCGCAGATATTTTATTAGAGATTTTTTCAAATTTTCTCAAAATCTTCTTGATCAAATCGGTTCAAATTTTCAGAAAATCTTAGTTAAGTGAAATCCAATGCTATCAACCGCGTTTCGGTCGGTCAAGCCGTTCAAAAGTTATGCAATTATTACACACACACATACATACATACATACATACTGATGTCATCGTGAAAATAGCCTGAAAAGGTTCCTCAAAACATGGAGATGTGGTGATAATTCTATTTTCGAAAATCGGGGCAAAATATAAAATAAAAAATATCTATATATATAATAATATATATATATATATATATATATATATATATATATATATATATATATATATATATATATATATATATATATATATATATATATATATATATATATATATATATATATATATATATATATATATATATAGACAGATAAATTTTTGCCAATCAAAATAATTAATCTTATTAATCTTAATAAGAGAACTTAAGATAATTCAAATATCTTTTAAGATTAATTATTACATATAGACACAGAAAATTGTAAATGTCGACAGCGGACAGACACAGACGCGACCATGACATCTGGGAGGACGTGCCCACTGACTCGACAGAGTGTTGTCTAGTTTAAAGCTAAATTTTTGCGAAACTGTAGGTTAAATACAAAGAGTGTAATATATCGCAATATTTTTATTTCTGTACATAGAAACAGTCATTTTATTATGTCCTTGTTGATGTCATCGACATAATTATATACCCCTAATTTGGGTGGAACAATGTTTTTGCTATTCATTGTATATTGACAAATATGCAGGAAGTAAGGCAAGTGCATCTGATATACAGCATTCGCCTGTCTCCTCGCAAGGGCCTTGTAAAGATATATTTACGTTAAGTATGCCTTTACACAATACTTCAATGCGGAGCCAGTTGTGATACCAAATGCTACCAAATGTTGGAATGAAGAAAATTTTATAAAGCAATAAATTGTCTGTAATAAAAAGAAAAAATCATCAAAATCGTTACAGTAGTTTGGAAGTTATAAGCAAATATTCTCCCATCATTTTCTTTATTTGTAATCTTTCAAATTTAAATTTAAATCATATTTATGAAGTTTACATATACAAAGCTAATTTTACAAAAAATTTTATGCTTATAATATAGTATCGTGTGATAAATAATAATTATTAGTAGGTATGTATATTGTATACAGGGTGTAAAGGACGGTCTATCGAAAATCAACACCATATATTTTAACCATGATTCTGGGTGGAAAACTTTATGTAATTTGAATTATTCTAATCTACGGTGTTTTTTTCTATTAACATAGTAAATTTAAATAAAATACACGAAATAAGCAATGTATTATACCATGCAACTCAAGAGGCTGGTGCGAGAATTCCACTAATGTGACGAACTTGAGAAAATTTATCATTACTCGCAAATTTTACTCACACAAGAAAAGGAATTGTTATCACAATTAGAACGTAAAAATAGCATGTTTTCTTAAATTTTCGGTACTCCGTCCCTTACACGCCGTGTTTTATTATTAATATTATTATTATGCTTAAATAGCCAAGTTCATAAATATACCATCCGCTGAGAACTGGCTGACCTTGACCGCAAATCCATTATGCAGTACAACCGGCTTGACGGCTTTGTAAACGACCCTCAAGTATAACTCAAAGTACACTTACCCAATACTCTCACTTATGAAATTATATGAACACACGAGGCATTCATAATTTCTGTGTATATCTAGACAAAACAAACAGACGCATCTTATGATGAGACTGAATTTCAATAGACGTTTAGCAACAATTTACCAATTTGTTAGTTGGTAAGATGAGTGGTGATATCTAAAGATGCCACGATTATTCTGTGATTATTTTGTATTCAGCGTGCTCGGCAAATTTCTTTGGTATTCGATACTCGGCCCAATATTGCGAACTATTCCGCTGAACAACAAGAAGAGGTACAACAAGTGTACACATGATTAGCCGAAGGTACTTCGTCCACAATGTGGTAGGGTGGATAGGTGGTGGCAAGCCTATCGTCAATCGGCCACTTTCCAATCCATTGTATGTCTTCAAGTCAATACATTTAAAATTGACAAACTATGTAAAACGTCAAATTTTGAACCCTGAAGAAGTCAACAAAGTTGACGAAACGTTGGTGATAAAATCAAAAAGTTTCACATAAGCTATTTGTCCATCTTTCCCTTTAAAAAGAATTGATTGAATATGAATACAGTTGATATTTGAAGTCGGTTTATTTTTTAGGGTTCCGTACCTAAAAGGTAAAAAGGAACCCTATTACTAAGCCTCCGCTGTCTGTCTGTCAGTCACCAGGCTGTATCTCATAAACCGTGATAGCTAAAATCCGAAATTTCAACAAATTATGTATTTCCGTTGCCGCTATAACAACAAATACTAAAAATAAAAAAAAAATTGAGGGTAATAAACGTGTTTTTTTTTCCTACTTTTTGCTATGATGTACGGAACCCTTTGCACGCGAGGCCGACTCGCGCTTGGCCGGTCTTTGAAATATTTTTTACTAGCTGACCCGCGCAGGTTCGCCCGCGAGTATATATTAATAAGTCGTCCAAATAGCTTATAATAAACAATTCATCCCCTATTTCAGCTCTCCAGGGACTGATTTTTGAAAAAAAAATTAGCCTATGTTTGACCCCGGATCTTCAACTTTATCCATGCCAAATTTCATGAAAATCGGTCCAGCGGTTTAGCCATAAAAGCATAACAGACAGACAGACAGACTTTCGCATTTATTATATTAGTATGGATCATACCAGTAATTAACATTCAAAGCAAAACACGCAATAGGTATCGGGAATTAACAAATAATAGTAGGAAGTTCGTTTACCTAACCTCCTTTGTGGTTGGGTCAAGAATTATCGCAATTTAACAAAGGAAAAAAACAGCAATGTAATGTTATTACGAATGAGAAAGTTAGTTACAATTGCATCTAAGTATTAGAGCCCAAAATACTCATAGTAGAGGATCTGAAGTAAGGTCCTACTTTCACTGATCTGCTTACCGCTACTCCTTACTTATAAAAACTATATTTTATATTAAGGGGTGGACAGAGGTTTACATCTACGATTAGCCGAAGACACTTGGTCCCACAAATGTGATAGATATGTATAGGTAGGTAAGATATGATATATTTTAAGCTCAAGATGCAAAACTATACCTAAGTATAAAGGTAAGCACAAAGCTTTATCTAAGCAAGAAGAGTTTGGGAATCTAAAGTGTGTAAATAATTCTTGAGCTCTAAGTGTTTTGTTAGCAACAAAATCGATAGGTTGTAAAATGTTGAAGAAATGTCAAAAAAAATTAAAAAATTTTCGGTATTGATAAATCCCGAACGAATCAATCTATTTCGACCCGATTTACGGTATTTGATGCAGTTTTAAAGTAGAAGGGTTGATTAGAATTTGAAATCAATTGATATACTTATTACACTAAAAGTTATAATAGTTATTTTTGGAACGAAGTTCCTTACGGCAGGCTTGGAGGGGATAGGGATTTTGCTGCGCGACCGAACTGAAAAAAATGTGATAGTAAAACTGTAAGAAAAATGCGTGGAATAAAAGCGTTAAATGAGACGTGCGCAGGCGCGACAGTCGCGTACACAAGCGAGTAGTGCCGTTTAGCCGAAGGAAGTTCGTTCCTACCTGGTGTCCCGCGACACCACATCATTTTTTTAATAATTCTGACTCCCACTCCAGGAACATTGATTTTAATTCCTTTGTCGTCAAATTCTAAATGAACAGCCTGTGGCAATTTTCCGGGTTCCAATTGGTCGCTTCGAAGAGCTGGCCATTCTATTGTCATATATAACTCTCATTGCTTAATATAATATTCAATCTACATATATTATTTATATTTTACATTAATCCTCTTGATGTAAATGCAGAATAACGAAACACTAATTAAAGTATACGTATAAAGTAGTTGTTATAAATAGGAAACTAAACGAGCATAGTTTTAAACAAATTTAAATCGTTATACATAATATGTCCCTATATCCTAAACTATAAGATGTTACACCCCTTATAGTCTTTATATATTGCTAATTTACAATCATAGCTGCAAATCATCAATAAAGTACTGTATAAACAGATGTTTATCCACATAGAATAATAACGCGTAGAAACCAAGTCGACCCACGCTATATTAAGCCATTTCAAAGAAGCCTGAAAAGGCTTCTTACGCTCGCCGGCCGCTCAGACATGTGACACGTGCTACACAGAGTACAGCTCTCGCAATTTCAAAAAATGTGAGTTACTGTGTGGTGAAAGGTTGTCACCGTGCTTCACAAAAGCGTATTTAGGGCTTGAAGATCACATTTCACAGATAAGAACTACTTGGCATCGGATATTTTTGTATAAATTCCAAACAAATAAATCGTAAATATCTAAGTTGAACGATATTCAAAATGTTGCCAGCCAAAGAGGAAAATATTCTACAACGTATTTGTTTTTACCTATTTTCATTATAATTAATAACGCGTGTATTACTATTTTATGTGCGATATTACATAGCTTGGACTTTGCTTTTGCATAAAAAATATTTTTTAAGTGTTGGGACTTACCATTACACTGGTACAAATATTACAAAACCGTTTGTCAAACCAATATTACAAAGCTTATATTCGTGTATAATGAGGACTTTTAGAAGGCAAAAAAATTGTTCCAACTAGCATTCTAGGTGCAGCAGTGATCGCCAGAAAAATACTGTTACTGCTAAAAAGACATTTTTTTAAATTTTTCTTATGAAATAATATGCCATGGTACAGCATTATTTCGTGTTTTCCAAAGTGTTAAGTAGTTTTATTGGCGATATTTTCGAGTTTTATCGACGAAATAATGTAGGATAACGTGCCCTAAAATCGGTCTGCGCCAAATGTTGGCCTCCTAATATGTTTATGCTGATAATTAAGTTTCAATTCTACATAGCTTGAAATTTATGTTGCGAATGACGATATTGCTCATACACGACTTAATTAATTTGTGCCGTATACTTCAATGCATATATTATAGCACGTAGAAGTCAAAGAGTCGCCATAAAGAGCTGTATTGTTTCCGATTCAAATTAAAATGTTAGAGGAGATTACGCACAGGGATTACGTTTTTCTATATTCTAAGATCTGAACCAAAACAGTTGCGCACGATAGGTGGTGCTCAAGTAGCGCACAGAGCCAATAGTAGCTTGACTCAATATAGTAGTCAGAAATATTATGTTTAGCTTAAAACATTTTAACTTTTTAAACTGATTTAAATAAATAATTTGATTAATAAGCATACCTATGCTATTACTTTTTACCTCAAAGTGCTTGTAAATATTATTCCTGCTTGCCCGCCCATCTGCTAACGTTCGAGCTAGTTTAGCTTTCAACATATACATACATATACACACATACACGCACACAGACATACACATAAAGACACACAAGCATTCGTCAAGCAATGTACAAATTTGTAATACCATTTGACCGCCCCGTTGGTCGAGTGGTTAGCGGCCCTGACTACGCAATCGACGGGGCTCGGGTTCGATCCCCGACGGGGATAAGCATTTGCGTGATGAGCATAAATGTTTGTATTTCCGGGTTTGGGTGTTTATTAAATATATTCCAGTATTTATATATGTATTTCTGTGTATTAGTATCGTTGACTAACACCCATTACACAAGCAAATAATTTGCTTACTTTGGGGTTAGATCAGTAAGTGTAATTTGTCCCGTGAATATTATATTATATTATTATTATTGTACAATTATATTTTAGTAGATATATTGCAATAATTTTTTTAGAGAATTACTTCAATAAATGTTTTTATAACTTCAATAATGTAAACTTGTATTGGCCATATTTTTTATTTACGGTTGGTGCTGGTTGGTTACCGCTGTTTGATTACTGATATATACAAAAAAAAATATCTTGATTTTTTAACATTTCCCTGTAATTCTACTCATTTTACCTCACCGGGATAAAAAATGTAAGTTTTAAGTTTTTTATATGTCTAATAATACTATTGGAAAGAAAGAAAATCTTTATTTTAATGAGGTAAAAATATTTTAAATTACAAATGAAAGCACAAAAACTTAAAAAAAAATATAAGGTTAAATAGCTTTTGAATATCATCTTGAGAACATCTAGAATATTTCTCGACATTTAAAATATTTTACGTAACCGAATAAAAGTATAAGTTTCAAGTTTATACTAAATGACTATTAATGTTATAATATGAAAGACTATTTGTAAGGTAGACCTATTTAAAATACCGTTTTGGGAAAATATTTATTTGCTTGCAACATTATTCACGCAATAATTTGTCTTTGTGTGCGTGTCAACGCAAGTAATTACACGAAGGGTGACGAAGGTCATGCACACATCGATACGGTTTTGGCTTAAAATATGAACGAAACGTTGAATGCAGTTATCACTCTAAGCGTTATTACTCTAAGTTTATCCAAATTTCAGTTAGTTAGATATTCTCTAGTCTAACCGCTGCCCAGCGACGGACCCGGTTTCTGCCTGCCGGCTGGCCTTCAGCAAATAGACTATTGCTATATCCCTACTCCGGGTCGTTATAACCCTACACAAGGGAATCGCGAGTGAAGAGTTATCCAAGTTGTTCTAAGTTTAAATAAAAGTGTAAAATATTAATAGTAAATAATAAACTTCTGTTCACAAAAGTGCTTTTTTTATAAGTGCCTGAGTGACTGAGCTAACATTGGTGTCAGAAGAAAAAAGGATTTGTTATCCCCTGGGTCACCTACTCCTAACGACGACCTACTACAAGGCCTGGCTAAACAGCTGGCCACCTGCCGTCTCCATCGTCACATTGACACTCGTGAGATCGCCATCTTGGACAAAAGGACAACCTGCTCCCGAGCCCCACAGTGCCAGAGGATTCGCTGCCCAGCCCGGGGCTATTGGCTGCACGTGGATATCACCAAATACCTCGCTTCGACTCGTAATTGCATCACCGCAATGCTGCGCGTTCCAACCATTGTGTCATCATATCGCTGCCGTGCGGTAATTCGACGCCAACCTTCCGCCGAACCGATGTATCACATACTAATATTGTTGTAAGTGTTTGCCTATTTATAATAATTTATTATTTGTTTCGCCGTAATTTTGCAAGTGAATTTTAAACGTATTCTAGTTAAATTTTATTTTTCTAATTCTATTAGATTCAATATATATTGTTAGCTATATTTATTTGTAATAGAAATAATATTGTAAATAATGCTTGAATGTAATATTAATACTCGTTTATCTCGCATAATAGATATTAGAATGTGTTGTTATCAAAATGCTGCGCTACAGTGGCGCCACTTCCGCAAAATTGTGGAATCGTTTATATCAAATTATAAAGTTGGAAGTGGTGCCATCTGAACTGATCTGTTTGAAGTTGACATTTTTCAATCTACCCTACTTTTAATTATTGTAAAACTTATGATACTATAAAATACCTTGTACCGGCCTACTCGGGTCATTCTGCTGTAAGTCTTGAAAGAATAAACATCTATAAACTGTCAAACTGTCTATTATTAAAAACGAACCTAACAATATTTACGTAAATTAATATGACTACCGAATTCATACACAGACTCCTTCTTCATACACAGAGTAATTAAAATTTTTCATCCTTACTAAATTCATAAAGACATTCGATGGTGACAAAAATAAACTGTCACCATTTATAAGAAACTGCGAAAACGCGCTAACTCTAGCCTCATCATCTCAATAGAATATCCTATTTGAATACATTCTTTCACAATTAGAAGGAAAAGCCGAAGCTACTTAAAATTATTTGACAACTGGCCTGAACTAAAACAAATATTCTCAAATTCTAGATCTGATAAGATAAAAACCCAAATAAGAACGGAACACTTGAATCAAAAAGAGACTAATGCTCTTTTAGACTTATGTGCCGAATATTCCGATTCATTTTATTTAGAAGGTGATATTCTCACCTTTACTAATACTACTACTCATGAAATTAAAATGACTAGTTCTCAACTTGTACAAGTTAAAACACAGAGATATCCAGAATGCCACAAACAAGAAGTCAACAAACAAATAAATCAAATGCTAGAGCAGAAAATCATAAGACCTTCAGTCTCATTGTGGTCATCACCAATATGGGTTGTACCCAAGAAGCAAGATGCTTCTGGCCAAAAGAAGTGGCGAATTATTATAGATTATAGGAAACTAAATGATATAACAATAGGTGATGCATACCCAATACCCAATATATCAGACATACTCGACCGACTAGGCCATAGCAAAAAATTTTTCCACGTTAGATTTGGCATCTGACTTTCATCAAGTAAAAATAAGTGACCTTGATGTTACAAAAATAGCCTTCTCTGTTCCTACTGGTCATTACAAATATACTCGAATGCCATTTGAGCTTAAAAATGCACCAGCAACCTTACACGATTGATACAGTTTTCTCTGGACTACAAGGTATTCACTGTTTTATTTATTTAGATGACGTCATAATATACTCATTTGATCTAAAATCCGATATCCAAAAACTTAGTCTCGTATTTGATGCCTTTAGACAACATAATTTAAAATTGCAAACCGACAAATGCGAGTTTTTACGACGAGAAGTAGCATATCTTGGTCACATTATCATGGATGAAGGAGTGTCCCTAAATCCTGATAAAGTAAAGTCAGTTTTATCCTATCAAACCTCTAAAAATCCTAAACACATAAAAGTTTTCCAGGATTAGTAGGCTATTATCGTAAATTTAGAAAAGATTTTTCTAAGATTACTAAGCCCCTAACTTCATTATTAAAGAAAGATATAGAATTCAACTGGACAGACAAACAAGAAGACTCTTTTAACAAACTAAAACTAATGCTTACTAATGCCCCTATCTTACAATATCCAGATTTTTCAAAGGAATTTATACTCACGACTGAAGCCTCTAACTATGCTATAGGAGCTGTTCTTTCGCAAGGCGAAATTGGAAAGTATTTACCTATTGCATTTGCATCCCGAACCTTAAACCGTGCTGAAGGAAATTATAGCACAACAAAGAAAGAACTGTTAGCTATAATTTTTGGTACTAAAACTTTTAGACCGTATCTGTACGGTAAAAAAAATTAAAATAATAACAGACCATCGTCCCCTTATCTGGCTGTTTAACTATAAGGATCCAAACAGTAAATTAGTAAAGTGGCGCTTAAAGTTAGGAGAATACGAATACGAAATCGTATATAAAGCAGGAAATTTAAATAGTAATGCCGATGCTCTCTCCCGCCCTCCAATTCATGCAAATGACGATATAGATACCATATAAATGGCTCCCCTAATAAAATGCATCCACATGCATAAGTTTAAAGTCATATGTTAATAACAATCATGATGATTGGCACACATTTCTCCCAACTGCTTTCGTCTCTTATAAAACATCAGTTCACTCCTCTATGAATTTTACTCCTCATGAGCTTCTGTCTGGTTGCAAACCACATATTCCCAGTTCTCTCTACGACATTGATCCTACGGCTACATATCCCGTTATGTCAAAATGTTGAAAGAAAAGCTAATTAATACCCGAGATATAGCTAGGACCAATATTTTACGTAGTAAAGAAAAGTCTAAAACCTATTACAATAAAAACACTAGGGATTTAACATACAATGTTGGGGATATGGTTTATCAAAAACAACATCATCGACTACGTAAAGCTCTCTCCACCGTTTAGAAAGGTCCTTATAGGATAGTGAAGATCCACAACAATAATAATATCACAATTTTAATTAATCGCAAACACGTCAGACATCATATTGATGAAATAAAGTGAACTTTATTTGTAAACTCTAATGTACCTGTATCAATCCCTCCTTCAAGAAGCGTTATTCCTTAAGATATACCTATTGTAGAAGCACCTCCTAGCAACACTGTTCCTTTAGATATGCCTCTCTTAGATTAGTCAGTTCTATAACTTAATTAGTAACTTGATAACCTTCCTATTTTTTATTGTTATTTAGCTTAGTAATTCTATTTCAGGGCCGTCGCGCCAGGATCTTTCGCAACATCAAATTTGACCACTCCAATAGTTAATAGTTCTGGTCTCTTTTATGATCCCATAGGTAATCTGAAATATTAAAATGACTATTGGAATATCGTCACTTTCTCTGATCTATCATACATAAAGGCTCATATCGTCACCCTTCAAAAGTTCCTAAAAAATTCTAAACAAATATGTAACACACATTAATCTTCTAAGGTAAAAATTGATTGCTACAATGTTCTTAGCCCTCTAGAAAGTTTTTTTAGTAATGTTCAAAAGAACTATATATCTTTATCTCATATAACCGATAATAATAACTTTCATAAAGTAAAAAGATCTGCTTGGTTTGGTATTGGTGGTCCAATATTAAAGCAACTTTTTGGCTCACTTGATTAAGATGACGCTAAAGCATTCACTGATGCCATTAATTCTATTCGAGATGACCAGAAACACTTAGCTTCCATCTCCAAAGAAAACACACATATATGAGCTCCACAGTAGCTTTTTTAATAGTACTATATTATCTAAACTTAATGCCAATGAAAATGTTCTTAACAGTAACATCCAAAATCTAGGTAAGATTTTAGATACTATATCAGAAAATACAAACAAACTGAAAGTAATCACTCACCTGTCCATGATCTTTAGTGCTCTAGAAAGCTCATTGATGTTGCTTAATTTTAACTTACAAGACCTTAATGATGCTATTTTATTTGAAAAACAAAATATAATAATCTTCCTGACCGATTTCGGCCACAGCGACTTGAATCTGCCTATTGAAAGCATTGCTGGTGTGCTCTCATGTGACTGACATATCCAATTTTTGCAGTGAAGTTTCGTCCACATTCACTGCATGTCAGCACCCCTCCGATGTAATTATATTTGACGGCCACGGGTGGTCGGGCCTTAATCTCGTCTCGTTTAGCATCGAGCTCTTTTTTACGTCGCCTTTCACAATCTAACACCTTAGTGTTCACGGTATGCCTCCACAGTGACCTATTCGCAGGCATTGCGTCCCATTCTGACGGCTCCAGGTCACATTTCTTCATATGGCGCTTAAGCACATCTTTAAACCGCAGGAGCCGACCACCTTGTTTTCTCTTGCCATTCTGCAGTTCTGAATAGAAGATGCGCTTTGCCACTCGGTTATCAGAGATCCGGGAAACATGGCCGGCCCACCACAGTTGGCGTTTCATTAGATAAGCCTTTATTCCATCGACATTAACTCGTCTTAGTACTTCCATGTTACGAACACGGTGCGACCAATGGATATTCATAATGTCACGTAGGCATTTAAGATGAAACCTATCCATCGCGCGAATGTGCTTCCGGTATAGACACCACACTTCGGAGGTATACAAAAGATTTGGCAGGACTACCGCCATGTACACAGCTACTTTCGTAGGGAGTTTTATGTCATGCGAGCGGAACAACTTGGTACGAAGTCTGCAAAGGCCGCAGCAGCTGCTCCAATTCTGCTGTTGATTTCGTTATCCAGGAGGCACTTGGATGTTAAAGTGCTACCCAGATATTTGAATTTGTCTACCTGCTTAAGCGAGACGTCACCGAGTTTAATGTCAACTGGACCACTGTGTCATGTATCAAGAACCATTACTTCGGTCTTCTTCACACTGATCTTAAGGCCAAATCTGCGATACAACTCATCAAAACTCGACATAAGACTCTGTAGACTCTCTGGGGATTCCGCTACAAAACATAAATCCTCTGCATACATAATCTCAGTGATAATTGCGTGGAACACTTTAGTATGAGATTTTAGTTTCTTTAAGTTAAAGACACCGCCGCCATCGATACGAAAACGAATACTAATGCCCTCGGACAAAGTCGCAAAGTTTCCCGAACTATAACTGCAAAGTACAGGGCAAATAGAGTTGGAGCGAGAACGCAGCCTTGCTTTACGCCGCAACTCACAGAAAAGAACTCAGACTCTTCGCCCTACACACATACACAACAACGCATATCATCATGCAGGAGCCGGATCATCCTTACAAACTTTTTCGTGCATCCAAGTTTCGTCAGTACAACTCATAATGCTTCACGAGGCACACATTCTCCAAGTCCACAAAACAAAGGTACAAAGGTTGATCCTGCTCTCGACTCTTCTCTAAGAGTTGGTTGACTTAGCCAAATTGGGTTTTAGGCATAATGTCTTCACACAAGGGCATCAATCGGTTAAGTAAAATTCGCGCAAAGACCTTACTTGAAGAAGTCAACAGAGAGATGTCCCTATACGAATTGCAATCCGATCTGTCACCTTTGTTCTTAAAAAAAATTTATATTCCACATTCAGATTTCAATATTATTGTAGATGACTGCTGTTCTAAAGCTAAATAGAATAATACAATGCCACATTTAACACCCGTAAAATTATCGCATATTAACTTAATTTATTTATAATATGCCTCTCATAGGTTAAATCAAGCAAATGATGAATTATCGAAAATCGAAAAATCAACCGTATCACATTAAACATAGTCACTATTTTAGTATATTGACAACCTTACTATCTATCACTGTATTTTCATTTTTCTCGTATAAATTGTATAAATGTTTTTGTAACAATAATAATAGAAGAAATAAGTCATGTTGTGTTAAAATCATAAATAATTGTGTAACAAAACCTAGCACTAGTATTCGTGCAAGATCTAGCATTGAAATATTTAATTTTGATACCGAAAGCACTGACTCTAGTACACTAAGAAGAAACTTTATTGTAAAACTTTGATTGTTATACACTTAATCGTGTTTTTTTTCTAGCTCCTAGTGATTGTTTAATGTACTATTTTATATTACTATATCAAAGTGTCCTAACTTCAATGTCATTTTTATTTACTGTTTTTGAATATACTATTTAATTGTCCTAGGTCTAAGTTATCATTGTTCCTGTTTCCTTTCAACTTGGATCACACTCACATCCGTTTGTTTCCGGATATTTCGTTTTAAAGGGGGGAGGTGTTACACCCCTTATAGTCTTTATATATTGCTGATTTGCAATCATAACTGCAAATCATGAATAAAGTACTATATAAACAGATGTTTTTCCAAATTTCAGTAAGTCAGATATTCTCTAGTCTAACCGCTGCCCAGCTACGGACCCGGTTTCTGCTTGCCGGCTGGCCTTCAGCAAATAGACTATTGCTATATCCCTACTCCAGGTCGTTATAACCCTACACAAGGGAATCGCGAGTGAACAGTCCAAGTGAAGGGAATCCAAGTTGTTCTAAGTTTTAATAAAAATATAAAATTTTGATAGTAGATAATAAACTTCTGTTCACAAAAGTGCCTTTTTTTATAAGTGTCTGAGTGACAGAGCTAACAGTACCTCTGTAGTACCTACCTATTTAAAATTATGAATAAAATCGGTATCTTAATATTTCGGGCGCCCGGGCGATAAAAGGCACGCTTTATGAATATTATATATATAGATAATTCAAAAAGTGATTGTAACTAATCATATTTTGAATAAAAATATTTGAATTTGACTTTGACTATATATATACATATATCTTATTTTATTCATTGAAAAAGATTTACAAAAAAAAAAGTGTAAACGGTTGACCATCCCTGAAACTTCCCACTAAATTAAGGTATTTTAAACTCAAAAGAGTAAAAAATATAATCATAGATTTTTCAGTTCAATTTTGTTGAAAATGCTAGTATATTAATTTTTGAAAAGCTGTATATTTGAAAACGATGATGGCATTCAACTCAATTTTGACATCTAAAGTATTTATTAGCTAAATAATCGATAGGCTTAATATTTCGATGCTATGTCAAAAACATTTTATTTTTAATTTTCTTCATTGATAAATCTCAAACAAATTGACCGATTTTGATTAAATTAACGACATTTGACGCAGTTTTTAAGGGAGAAAAGCTGATAAGATTTTTTAATCAATCGGTGAGTTAACTTGAAAGTTATTAAAAAAATAAAGTAAGTTTGCTAAAAACAACGTAATTTTAATATTTGAAAAGCTATAAGTTTTGAGAGCTATATTCGATTTTGGTTTTTGAAACGAGATTTGACATAATTTTTAAGTACTAAAATATCGTAGAACACCAAAAAATGATTGGTTCAAAAATTTCGAAGCTATGTCGAATAAAACACTTTTTCAAAATTTTTCGTTAACGATTACTTCCAAACGATTAAACCGATTTTGATGAAATTTATGTATTAGACGTAGTTTTTTGAAGAATAGAGCTGATTAATTTTTGTACTCAATCGGCACATAAATTTGGAAGTTATGTTAAGAAAATACTGTTTCGTCAAAAATTTTTTTCGTTTCAAAATTTCTTAAAATCTCCCGGACCGAATCGGTTCAAATTTTCAGGAAATCTAAGTTGAGCGGTATCGAATCAAATGCCATCAACCGGTTTTGATCGGTCCAGCCGTTCAAAAGTTGTTTAAAAAAGAATGAGATGTTTACATACACACATACACACACACATACATATATACAGACATACTGACATCATAGTGAAAATAGTCAGAAAAGATTCCTAGGACCTCAAAACGTGGACATCTGGTAAAAACTCGATTTTCGACAATCATGGTCTTAGAGTAATAACGCTTAGAGTGATAATTGCATTCAACGTTTTGTTCATATTTTAAGCCAAAACCGTATCGATGTGTGCATGACCTTCGTCACCCTTCGTGTAATTACTTGCGTTGACACGCACACAAAGACAAATTATTGCGTGAATAATGTTGCAAGCAAATAAATATTTTCCCAAAACGGTATTTAAAATAGGTCTACCTTACAAATAGTCTTTCATATTATAACATTAATAGTCATTTAGTATAAACTTGAAACTTATACTTTTATTCGGTTACGTAAAATATTTTAAATGTCGA
Source organism: Apodemia mormo (assembly GCA_036924255.1). NCBI lineage: Eukaryota > Metazoa > Arthropoda > Insecta > Lepidoptera > Riodinidae > Apodemia > Apodemia mormo. Next base: position 34,866,881 of record JAUPFN010000019.1, read on the forward strand.
GAAATATTCTAGATGTTTTCAAGATGATATTCCAAAGTTTACTTCCTAATATTACCTGATATTTTGTTACCTAACTAAAAAATATAAACCTTATATTTTTTTAGTTTTTGTGCTTTCATTTGTAATTTAAAATATTTTTACCTCACTAAAATAAAGATTTTCTATCTTTCCAATAGTATTATTAGACATATAAAAAACTTAAAACTTACATTTTTTATCCCGGTGAAGTAAAATGAAGGGATATGTTAAAAAATCAAGATAATTTTTTTTGTATATATCAGTAATCAAACAGCGGTAACCAACCAGCACCAACCGTAAATAAAAAATATGGCCAATACAAGTTTACATTATTGAAGTTATAAAAACATTTATTGAAGTAATTCTCTAAAAAAATTATTGAAATATATCTACTAAAATATAATTGTACAATAATAATAATATAATATAATATTCACGGGACAAATTACACTTACTGATCTAACCCCAAAGTAATAGTCCAGTAAAAAGTTTAATGAAACCATGATCTGACCAGTTTTGGCGCAATGAGTAAAAATGTGTTCATTAGTACTTAAATAATGATATTATGAAAGAAATTTTGATTTAAATTTAGGGGAAAGGGATGAAAAAAATAAAAAAAATGTGTTGAAAAATGCCTTTTTTAAAAATAACTTAATAACGGTAGGAAATAGAAAAAAAAGTTTCAAGTAAAAGTTGTAGAGAAAAAAATTCTACACAAAAAAGTTCCTCTTCATTTTTTTGTCATCTGCTTTAGTTTACTTGCAAAAAATAAAAATTAAATTTGCTTTGTAATTAATTATAAAAACTTACCAGAATTATTACGGCCCTGTACCATGCAGCGCGCGCATTACATAAATATGTACTAACACTACTTCATATGTTTTCCCATATTTATATATTTTAACATATTTTACTACAAATTTAATTTTTATTTTTTGTAGCTAAACTAAAGTAGATAACAAAAAAAATGAAGAGGAACTTTTTTGTGTAGAATTTTTTTTTTCTACAACTTTTACTTGAAACTTTTTTTTCTATTTCCTACCGTTATTAAGTTATTTTAAAAAAAGGCATTTTTAAACACTTTTTTTATTTTTTTCATCACTTTCCCCTAAATCTAAATCAGAATTTCTTTCATAATATCATTATTTAAATATTAATGAACACATTTTTACTCGTTGCGCCAAAACTGGTCAGATCATGGTTTCATTAAACTTTTTACTGGACTATAAGCAAATTATTTGCTTGTGTAATGGGTGTTAGTCAACGATACTAATGCACAGAAATACATATATAAATACTGGAATATATTTAATAAACACCCAAACCCGGAAATACAAACATTTATACTCATCACGCAAATGCTTATCCCCGTCGGGGATCGAACCCAAATTGTACATTGCTTACCCAAACAAATTTGTACATTGCTTGACGAATGCTTGTGTGTCTTTATGTGTATGTCTGTGTGCGTGTATGTGTGTATATGTATGTATATGTTGAAAGTTAAACTAGCTCGAACGTTAGCAGATGGGCAGGCAAGCAGAAATAATATTTACAAGCACTTTGAGGTAAAAAGTAATAGCATAGGTATGCTTATTAATCAAATTATTTATTTAAATCAGTTTAAAAAGTTAAAATGTTTTAAGCTAAACATAATATTTCTAACTACTATATTGAGTCAAGCTACTATTGGCTCTGTGCGCTACTTGAGCACCACCTATCGTGCGCAACTGTTTTGGTTCAGATCTTAGAATATAGAAAAACGTAATCCCTGTGCGTAATCTCCTCTAACATTTTAATTTGAATCGGAAACAATACAGCTCTTTATGGCGACTCTTTGACTTCTACGTGCTATAATATATGCATTGAAGTATACGGCACAAATTAATTAAGTCGTGTATGAGCAATATCGTCATTCGCAACATAAATTTCAAGCGATGTAGAATTGAAACTAAATTATCAGCATAAACATATTAGGAGGCCAACATTTGGCGCAGACCGATTTTAGGGCACGTTATCCTACATTATTTCGTCGATAAAACTCGAAAATATCGCCAATAAAACTACTTAACACTTTGGAAAACACGAAATAATGCTGTACCATGGCATATTATTTCATAAGAAAAATTAAAAAAAATGTCTTTTTAGCAGTAACAGTATTTTTTTGGTGATCACTGCTGCACCTAGAATGCTAGTTGGAACAATTTTTTTGCCTTCTAAAAGTCCTCATTATACACGAATATAAGCTTTGTAATATTGGTTTGACAAACGGTTTTGTAATATTTGTGCCAGTGTAATGGTAAGTCCCAACACTTAAAAATATTTTTTTTGCAAAAGCAAAGTCCAAGCTATGTAATATCGCACATAAAATAGTAATACACACGTTATTAATTATAATGAAAATAGGTAAAAACAAATACGTGGTAGAATATTTTCCTCTTTGGCTGGCAACATTTTGAATATCGTTCAACTTAGATATTTACGATTTACTTGTTTGGAATTTATACAAAAATATCCGATGCCAAGTAGTTCTTATCTGTGAAATGTGATCTTCAAGCCCTAAATACGCTTTTGTGAAGCACGGTGACAACCTTTCACCACACAGTAACTCACATTTTTTGAAATTGCGAGAACTGTACTCTGTGTAGCACGTGTCACATGTCTGAGCGGCCGGCGAGCGTAAGAAGCCTTTTCAGGCTTCTTTGAAATGGCTTAATATAGCGTGGGTCTACTTGGTTTCTACGCGTTATTATTCTATGATCATGGTATAATCAGTAACTTCCTTATCTACATACGTAGTGGAAAGTTTAAGAGATATATAATATACCAATATACTCCATAATGGTAGGCAGTATCGTCACACATTAGAATACATTTGAAATCATAATTTAGAACTTGTAACAAATGATAATCCAAATCGCGACACTGTTACGGGCGATTTACACTAAGCCATTTTCGTCAATTCTAATAAATTCGAAGACAATGTGGTATAAACTGAAAATTATCTATAATATATTTTTACATTTATTGATATAACTAAAATGAAAATATTTATTTGCCAGAATATAGGTGTTACAGGTTATTAAATTTATAAAATGTTCATTATAAGTATCATAATAATAATATACTAGCAAAAAGCAGAGCTTTGTAAGGGCTCGCAAAGTTATACTATCTAGTAATATTGTTAGAAAAATATTTTTATGAGAATTACATCTTTTAATGTATAGACTTTATTTATAATAATAAAGTCTATAATCTTTTAATGTATAGAAAAATAAATAATAAAGTATTGCATCTTTCGCATTGTATATCTGTTTTGTTAATCTTTCACCTAATATTCTTTCTACATGTCCGAACCAACGGAGCATGCCCTTTCTCATCTTTACACCGTGTTGGTGTAAAGATGAGAAATGGTGGTGGTTCTTTCAAGCATAACTTCTCTCTCACTTCAACATTACGGACCCGGTCCGCGAGAGTTACGCGACATATTTTTCATGGCTATTTGTTTCATCGACTGCGTTATTTATACTTTCATGCCCTTCTAACATACCCAACTCTCACTTTCATACAATATCGTTGGGATAGGCTTAGGATAGATAGATTATGCTGGGCAAGATGGGCGGGGACCCTGACTTAAAACTGGGCTTTTAACTAATCTCTCTAACGCTCTATTCACGCTGTTCCCCGCACTCATTCCTGCCCTAGACCTAAACCCCCCTTGTGCCTAACACAACATTCCTTCGGACTTCCCTTGCATTCTCCTTTTCATGTTTTACTACACAACTTCGATGCTAAGCTGATTAAACTGATGGTCCTATAGCTATTTCAGTCTATACGTGAACCCTTGCCTTTATACAAGGGCCCGATGACCGCGCGCCGCCAGTCAAATATAAAGAAAAGTATTTTGTGAAGTAGTCTCTTAATAAGTTCAAAAATCATTAATAAGAAATCTTTAAACCTGATGATCATGCAAGCCATCACTGAAACGGTGTTTAAAAGGATACTGTTTTAATTTTTAAAACTTTCGAATTTGATTATTGATTTTGATCTTTCACCGCAAACCAGCATCGATCAGCCAGGCCGTTTAAAATCTGTGAGAGATTTAATCACGTGCGCACATAGAGATATATACTGACGTCATTAAAAAAATATAATCACGTTTCAAGAATCTCAAACCATGGAGATCTGATGAAAGCTCGATTTTTTAAAAATCGCGGTTAATAATTGTAATTTCCTGCGTAAAGTTTTAAAATCTTTTAAAAATATTTTTAAACATGTTATTTAAAATAGCTCTAATAATACTATACAAATATGAGACAATTTAAACGCAGAAATCTTGCAAACACTTGATTTCTCACTTCCAGTATCTCCCGTACTCTTCATCAGATCTTCGTCAAATTAAAATTAAATAACCTGAGAAGTATTTAGGTACTCACTGAAACAAAAAAATCCTTATCGGTTCAGTTGTCTTCGAATAATCAGGGAACATACTTAAAAAAGATTCCGACCAAATAGGAACCTCCTCCTTTTTGGGTAGTCGGCTGAAAATAGTGAGTAGCAAAAAATGCTTATGCGTACCTAATTGCTGGAAAAATTGAAAGCGAGTTTTTTTATTTTTTTTTTTCACGGGACAAATTACACTTACTGATCTAACCCCAAAGTAAGCAAATTATTTGTTTGCGCTATGGGCGTTAGTCAACTATACTAATACATAGAAGTACATATATAAATACAAAAATATCGAACCCGAGCCCCGTCGATTGCGTAGTCAGGGTTGCTAACCACTCGACCAACCGAGCGGTCAAGAGTGGAGTTGGTGCTATAGAAGAGCAGCGCAAGGTAAAAATTGTCTCCAGAATTGCATAATTATAAATCACAACTCACAAAACATCAAGATGGCAAGATTTAATTTTTAACATAATCTTTGTTACTTATTTTTGGTATCACTAATCTGGAAAAAGTGATGACTCAAAAATTGGAGGCGCCTACCCTCAACCGATTTTAACTCGTTACTTTTATAATAAATGGCGTTACTAGAAATAAGATTCTAATACAAAACGTATCTTCTATCGATTTTAACTCGTTAGTTTTATAATAGATATCGTTATTAGTAATAAGATTTTAATACAAATTGTATCTTCTATTTTTTTCAAGGTCTGTAAAATGGTATTTTTATGGTAGATAACATATCTAGACATGAATTTAAACTACTACGTCGAAGCACAAACCTAAAAGTCCGATAATTTTTCGGTAAAATGTACCACAAAAGTGCATAGAAAGTGGCCTAGTGTAGGGCTCGCTTCGCTCGCCCTAATTATTTCTAAAAGTTGTTTGTTCCTGGAGTGGCTCCATCCTTTTAACTACTTCAACACAAAAATAAAATAAATACCCAGAAAAAAATCTAAAAAATTCGGAAAAAATAAAAGTCACCAATATATTTTAAGCTATTGCATAGCTTCTATCGCGGGCCTTGAGCGTGGAGACCGAATCCAGAAATTCCGTAACGAAAAACCTAACACCCCCCACTCCGACCGGCACAGCGGTGATACTTTTTAGTTTTTCCATCTGTCGATAAATACCAGAACTTTTAATGACTTTTTGAAATATCACGCTTGTCTCTTTAGTTCAGCAACCCGCCTTTAGGTAGCGTTGGTTGTATTGGAAAACTACCGTAATCAGCAGTTTGTGAGAAAGTATATAGGTGTATAGGTATTTATCATCTACGTACAACAGTGAATATCTGTACTCGTATAATTTGTGTACAAAGTGTTTTAAGTATGAATAAAGAAAGAAAAAAATACTATATAATTAAAAAAATATATATTTGTAATTGCATAAGTTGATAAAAAATGCTATGCAATAGCTTTACCGCGGCAGTCTCCGAGTGCCGCACGTCTTACACGTCTTTTTTTTTAGGTTTAATATCGTCTCACCAACAGTAAACACATTTAGTTGAAAGTCATTGGTTTCCTTCCTCTTTTATATTTTTTCTTGTTTCTGTTCACCACGCTTTACTGTTTAGTTATGTGACGAAATAGATGGTGGTGCCCATATTAATATTTGCACCCACTTTAATTCTAATATATTAATAAAAATATTGATATGATTACATGTTACCATAATACATTTTACTAATTCAATTATTTTTGATTTTAAAACATCTTTTTGAACCTAAATTTATTCGCGCATTTCAATCTTGCCACACGGATGACAACATAAGATTGATATATTGGATGTCTATAGGTGATGGCTATCTCCGTCAATCAGGAGGGCCATTTACTTGTTTGCTATCTTATGATGTAAAAAAAATTATTTTGTTCATTTACTTATTTAAAAATTTATTTTTTACTTCATGAAAAATATACAATAAAAACAGGAAAACAAAACTTTGTATTTATCAGAAAACTGAGAAACACTCGTTTTATGTGCCCGACCTGGGAATCGAACCTGGGATCTCATGTGGTCAACGTCAACGTTGGACCACTAGACCACAGAAGCGATTAAAGTAATTTTTTTTCGTAATTGTCCACAAAAATCACATAACTAACTGCCAATACTAAGCAATGTAGTACTCAATAAAGCTTCATTAGCTTAAACAGTTATTGTCATATAATAGAAAAATTTTGACAGACCAGGATCGTGCTGGCTGGATTGGAGCTTAGCGACCAGATGCAATGTCGCAGGTACAAATCCTGTTGTGTCAAAATTTACATTTGTTAAGTTTTCATGTTTTCTCTAACATGGGATAAGTGCTTAAACACATACACATAGTCATATATACTCTTTAAACTAGGATATGCGTTCCAACAAAAATAGAATCGCACTTGTTTGCAACTTCATATCATAAGTATGAAATTAGTAATGTCAACAAAAATATTTGTTTAAGAAAATCGTGCTCATTTATTGAAGATCGAATAACTTTCAAATAATTCTGTTATAATGATGTAATGTTCCATATCATACTACTACATACACCTACTCAAGTGTACCTATTTAAATAATGTCATTATAAACGTAATTTAAAACACGTAATTAACTTAGATTTATACCTTATTATGTGCCACCAAAAAGATTCGTACACAAATGATGTCGGCAACAAAATCGCTATAAGCGGTGTAGAGGATTTAAAATCCGATAGACACATTTAGTTAAGTATTTTGCTTATAAAATTAAATCTACTTGTATTTTTATATTTTCTTTTCATTTCTACGCCTTATTTTAACACGCACTAGCAGGGTCAAATGCGAATCTGAATAGAAAATATACCAATTAGAACATTAATTATTTTTTTAAAGAATTTCTTCGTTACTATTTTTTTTAGTCACCATACTCACCACTAATGATGTTTTTGCAAAATGCGGAATAATATGGGGTCCTGATAGTGCTATTCTCAGTTTGAACACATAGTACATATTATTAATATTAAAGCTTCTCTAATCCTCCTAGATAAATCATATTCACTAATACATCCAATGAATATAAGCTAAAAGCATTGTGCAAACGAACCTTTAATATATTTGTTTTACAACGAAGGCCAAACTCCGATGACCTCAACACGCATTCGATTTAATATCTAACAACTGACATACAGTGACGTGTTTTGCGCGGGAAAAATATTATAGAATCTTAGGTGAATTAAAATTTATTTTTATATAAAAAGTATAAAAAGGTAGAATCTATTATTTAATATGACAGTTTATATTAATCGGCAATGAAGTGGCTTATCCTAATCTCGTTAATTTTGACAAACGTTTTCAAAGAACACACACCCTTAGTGAAAATTGATAGTGGTTTGATAAGAGGACGAATCAGTGATGATGGAAAATTCTATCAATATTTCGGAATACCGTATGGAACTGTGGATGAAAGAAACCGATTTCAGGTATTTCTTAATTAAAATGTTTTGAAATTACTCGATTGGAACATTTTAATCTACCTCATTTTAATACGTTAAGCGAAACATTTGTACCCTGGTTTTTTACAATATCTATACATATAATAAAATCGTAGGAAATTCAAAACTTTATATTGAATATTTTTTAAAAGCTTGGGGCGTGATCTACAATCGATATCGCCAAAAATATAGTTTTTAGAATTTTTGTCTGTTTGTCTGATTGTCTCTTTGTCTGTATGTTTGTTTGTCTGTATGTATGTCCGGGGTGAACTCAAAAAGTACTGCATGGATTTACTTCAAATTTTGCATGAATATTACTATCAGGTCGGGTAACATATAGGCTACATATTATCACGCTATCACCTACGGGGGAGGTGCTGTGCGGAGTAAACGAAGTCCGCGTGGACGAAGTCGCTGGCAACAGCTAGTAAGATAATAAATAAGCCAATCATCGTCTATAGATACTTATAGATGTTAATCCGTCGCTATCGTCCCTAAGTTATATGCGTGCTAATGCACATGCAGTCCGGAATGTATGCAAAAATAGCTCATAATAGCCGACCGGCTATCTTCATTTATCGTGTCATTGCACGAAACTTTGTGACGATAGCCGCAAGTGCGGCCCCAGCATCAGAGTGTTAATCTTACATTCATACAATTACCGGCTACCTAATCCTCCAAACCGAAACACGACAATCGCTGACGCTATTGCGGTAGGAATAGGTCAGACGGTGGTACCAGACTCGGACAAGACAAAATTACACGTATTTACAAGTTAAAGTTTATATGAAGAAAGAGTTTAGAATACTAATACATATACCTAATATATTTTATACTAGCTGGCCCGGCAAACGTTGTTCTGCCAGGTTTGTGTCTACTTTTTCGTTTTTTTTTCTACATTTTTTCACCTTTTAAACCTAACCTGAACCCCCATGAATGTTGTAAAACCAAAATTAGCTAGTTCGGCCCAGCCGTTCTCGAATTTTAGCGAGACTAACGAACAGCAATTGATTTTTATATATATAGATAAACACCTAATATCTGACCCGCCCAACGTTGTTTTGCCATATAAATCATTGAATTAAAAAATAGGGGTTGGCGATAGAAAGGGTTAGGGTTGTATGTATTTTAATGTCACATTATAAAAAAAATTGACCAAAAAAAATAATTTAAGATGTATATTTACAAAGTGATCTTTTGATCTTTGGAATGGCGTTCAAAGGATTTTTGTTTTATTTAGCTACAAAAACAATAGGTTAAAAAATTTCAAAGAAATGATAAAAAAAATTTTCAAAAATTTGCAACAATGATAATCCCTGAACCGATTTTAATGTGATTTACAGTACCTATTTGATACAGTTTTTAAATAAAGGAGCTGACATGATTTTTAAATAAATCGGTACATTTGCTTGAAAGTTATTTTAAAAATATGAAGTAAATTATGTACCTACAGTTGTTCTTAGGAGAGGTAGGGGTGCATTGGGCAGTAGGGACGTTTGGGCACCTCCTCCTCAAAATTCATGGTATTTTTGTTTTGTTTTCTATCATAGCACCATAGTTTAATAACTAGCAACACTGTTTAACCAAACGTCAGCTGTCATTTCACTTAGGAGTCAAAATTATATGCGGTTAACAGTTTCTTGCGTAGAGAAGTAAATATTTTGCTTGGAATTTGGAGAAAGATAATAAAGCAATATGCAAAAAAAGAATAAGCATCTATGTAAACGTCTTTTGTTTTTATTAAAGTTTATATTTACCTGCCAATTAGGATTTAACTTTGATTAAAAAAAAATCATATTGAAATTTATTTGTAGAATGAAGGTATGGGGAGCACTGGGCACACACTTAGGAGGGAGGCTAGGCTTGGGATTAGTCTTGGGCATGCCCAGTGCTCCCTCCGTTGTAGTTCATTATGGTCTCATACGTATGTAGTTTCATGTTATGCCTATAGTATCGAATGTTTTAATTATTTCTTTTAGGAGCAAAGCCGTTTTTATTAATAAAGAAAATCACCTAAGTCCATTGGCGTGCCGAGGGGGGGGAGGGAGGGCAGGGAGGGCTAGCTGCCCCCCTGGAATTCGGTTACCTTCCTACTGTCTACTGTTGTCAGTAAAAATATAATAAGATAAAAATATAATGTCTCGAAATGTTACGGTTTCGATTGCGGCCGAAACTGGAACAAGAGCTGAAGATTTAGTTTAGGCTGAAAATCTATGTAGCGGCTCAAAACAATCACAAATGCTACAAGAAAAAATAATAAAAAATGGACAAAAATCAATAACAAATGGAAAAAATGAAATTCAAAATAAAATCCTGAATCGCGATATTACAATTATTTATCTTGTAACACTATATACAAGTTTCAACGTTTCTCAAATGGGCTTCGGTCCCCAGGCAGTACACCTTGCCTGGTTGGGAAGATCTTCCTTTTCCCCTTACTTGTCCTTGTGTGACGTCATCAACCTCCACAGTAATGACGTCATACTGACAAGCAGCTGGCCCGCTGGTTCCATCACTTCGACCCTCCAGCGGTACGGACCAGTGGTGCCACAGTGGTGACCCCGACGTGATCTTTCTCCCTTCCACCTTCTTACGTGACGTCATCGACCTGCACAGTGATGACGTCATCCCGACGTGATCATCACCACTAACAGTTAACAATATGCCACAGTGGTGACCCTCGGCAAAAACAACACGCATCAGCCTTCTGACCATTAGCGTCTAATATACTCCCCTCTGCTTCCAAACAGCCATCAGCCAGCTTCACAAGCTACGCCTCAACTACGCTTTCCGGAATCCACTTCGAACTGCCTATGTTCACTGGATCTCCATGCAGCAACTCTGTCCCGCTCGTTCCGACTCATTGCGAACTACAGCGGAGGCGCACTCGTCCCGACTCACCGAGGACCGCGCTTATTCGGCTCGTCTCGACTCACCGCAGACTCGAGCACTCAAGGCACATACGCTTCACTGGCTAATCTAGATCGACCTTCGGTCTTGGGGGAGAGTATTGTAGCGGCTCAAAACAATCACAAATGCTACAAGAAAAAATAATAAAAAATGGACAAAAATCAATAACAAATGGAAAAAATGAAATTCAAAATAAAATCCTGAATCGCGATATTACAATTATTTATCTTGTAACACTATATACAAGTTTCAACGTTTCTCAAATGGGCTTCGGTCCCCAGGCAGTACACCTTGCCTGGTTGGGAAGATCTTCCTTTTCCCCTTACTTGTCCTTGTGTGACGTCATCAACCTCCACAGTAATGACGTCATACTGACAAGCAACTGTGGCACCACTGGTCCGTACCGCTGGAGGGTCGAAGTGATGGAACCAGCGGGCCAGCTGCTTGTCAGTATGACGTCATTACTGTGGAGGTTGATGACGTCACACAAGGACAAGTAAGGGGAAAAGGAAGATCTTCCCAACCAGGCAAGGTGTACTGCCTGGGGACCGAAGCCCATTTGAGAAACGTTGAAACTTGTATATAGTGTTACAAGATAAATAATTGTAATATCGCGATTCAGGATTTTATTTTGAATTTCATTTTTTCCATTTGTTATTGATTTTTGTCCATTTTTTATTATTTTTTCTTGTAGCATTTGTGATTGTTTTGAGCCGCTACAATCTAGTTTCGTTCGGTCATTATTATGTGCTTTGCCTCCAAACCACCTCCCCCCAGCCCAGAACCGGGATATACCCGTGCCAAAGTCTATCATTATGTTAGGGTAATCAAAGAAGTTAGTCACTCCATGGTAACTGTCAAATTTATAATAGCGAGTAAGATACAAAATATATTTATATTTCTGACATGGAGGATATAGCCAGCGTCCCCGTAGAGGAGACAAAATTGCCTATACCAACGACATGAATGAAACGTGGCAGCTTTAAATATAAAGTTGACGGCAAGCCTATCTGGCTTGTATTAAATGCTAGCTGTTACCCGCAACTTCGTCCGCGCGGACTTCGTTTACTCCGCACAGATCCTCCCCCGTAGGTGATAGCATGATAATATGTAGCCTATATGTTGACCCGACCTGTTAGTAATATTCATGCAAAATTTGAAGTAATCCATGCACTACTTTTTGAGTTTACGCCGTACATACATACAGACAAACAGGCAAACAGACAAAGAGACAATTAGACAAACAGACAAAAATTCTAAAAGCTATATTTTTGGCTTCGATATCAATTGTAGATCACGCTCCAAGTATTCTTTTAAAAAAATATTCAATGTACAGTTTTGACTTTTCTACGATTTTGTTATATGTATAGATAAGTTTAATTAAGTGCAACATCGTGCTATATTCATTCTTAGTCACTTTGTTCATTCATTTTTTTAAAGTCTATTTATTATAAGAAAAAATATTTGTATTACGAGATTTTATAGAAATGCATACTAATATTATAAAAGTGACGAATTGGCGTGATTTTTTAAGTGGAGATAGTTGATGAGATGAAAAGTGACATAGGTTACTTTTTGTTTCCTTCTAATCCCTCATTTCCCTAAAATTAATTTACCACGAGTGAAGGCACGGGCAAAAACTAGTCTTATATAATAATTAAGTATATGTGAGTGGTTACGCAAAAAGGGACCTCAAGGGAAAATAATTGATTTCGAGTAAATCACGTTTAAAATGTTGAGTCGAAATGAGTTTCGCCACGAGTGCGGGAGAGAGGCGCGGGGTGTTTTATGTTAGTGTCGTTAGTGAGCGACTTCGTCAGCGAGAAATAGCACGTGTTTGCGATAGCTGTATTATTGGTGACTTATTTATTCGTCTTTTACTTGTCTTTATGTGCGCGCTAGAAAAAGAAACTAGTGTGCGCTGTGTATAAGGTGTAATATTTTCAAAACTGCCTCGGCTTACATAAAAAATCATTTAAAAAAAACTACGGCACCTAAAATTATTTTGATTAGAACAAAACAAAGATGAAGGACCATAGAATCAGAATTTATCAAAAAAAAAAACCGTTTCCAATCCCTTCAGGTCCCTTTTTGCGTAACCACTCACATTATAGTATTAATAGTATAATATAAGTAATTAAGTATACTAGTATAATATAGCAATATGTAGCGAATTAAATACAATGCCTAAACCTCCCTACAGGGGTTCCCAAACCACCCGACCACCGGGAGGTTTGGGCACTTTGGACACGTGTTAGAAGATCTTTTGTAACTTTGAGACTGATTAAATTACCAAAAAGGTTTAATATATATATATATATATATATATATATATATATATATATATATATATATATATATATATATATATATATATATATATATATATATATATATATATATATAAAAGTGCCCAATGGTCCCCTACCTCTCCTATTTTTCTTGTGCACTGCCCGATACAAGTTTTCTACAAATGAAGATTAACTCGAGGAGAATGTCCATAGACGATAAGTTCGCCTGTTGCATATTTTGTGCAATAAAAATCTTTATCTGAATAAGAATCTTCTATACATATAATAAAATCGTAGGAAAGTCAAAACTGTACATTGAATATTTTTTTAAAAGAACACATGGGGTATGATCTACAATCGATATCGAAGATAAAAATATAGTTTTTAGAATTTTTGTCTGTTTGTCTGTTTGCCTGTTTGTCTGTTTGTCTGTTTGTCTGTTTGTCTGTTTGTCTGTTTGCCTGTTTGCCTGTTTGCCTGTTTGCCTGTTTGCCTGTTTGTCTGTTTGTCTGTTTGTCTGTTTGTCTGTTTGTCTGTTATTCACAACATTAATTCTAGTTCACTTGTATTTATTTACTATTCAATTTTCACCTATTATGTTTAATGTATAGTTTTATGTTCATCAGTAATTAATAATTTTTAATTAGTATACAAATAGTGTAAACTTGAATGCCATCAACAAATGGCGGAAATTGTATCTTGTTTGTAATATTATACCATCTATAATAACTAAAATATTCTATGCTGTGTAACACATAAATAAATTGGGACATCAGTGTGGATATTTTGCAAAGGGTATGGGAATCACAAAAGAAATTTAAAATAATGAGACCCGAGATATTTTAATTCAGATTTATACTTTTATAAACGCATTTAAATCCATGTATTAAAACCAATAAACTGTATCAATTTTCGTTTGGAATTATTATTATTGTAAAAATTATTTAATTGAGAATGACACCAACTACTAAATAGTCAGTTAATTATATACCAAATATATGTATATCGATGACAATTTCTTGAATTCAGAGCAAAAAGATGCGTTAATGTGCATTCCAGGGCATATGGATGGGTAACACGAAAAATGTAACATGAAGTAAATTGTGACCATGGCAGAAAAAATTAGTTACCAAGTTCAAACAAACTCGTATATAAAACAAAAAGAATATTAAAATTATTACAACAAAGTAAGTTGTATTACCCATCCGAATATGCAGTTCGATGTTTTGGCTTTATTATTAGAATCGCAAATGAATATTTTGAGCATTCCATTCATGTTATTATTACAAGACGTGAAATTAAACAAATTTAAATATTTTTGTAATATTCATTTGTTTTTGTGACCTACGAATTGTACAAAGATATTGTACTGGAGGAATGTTTGACTTTTATTTTGAATTGGTGCAATGTAATAAATAAAAAAATTATAAAAGACTAATATTGTACGAATCGAAATCATGAGTATGCAAATTTAAAAATTAAGTATTGTCTGTTTGTCTGTTTGTCTGTCTGTCTGTCTGTCTGTCTGTCTGTCTGTCTGTCTGTTTGTCTGTTTGTCTGTCTGTCTGTCTGTCTGTCTGTCTGTCTGTCTGTCTGTCTGTCTGTCTGTCTGTCTGTTTGTCTGTCTGTCTGTTTGTCTGTTTGTCTGTTTGTCTGTTTGTCTGTTTGTCTGTTTGTCTGTTTGTCTGTTTGTCTGTCTGTCTGTCTGTCTGTTTGTCTGTTTGTCTGTTTGTCTGTTTGTCTGTTTGTCTGTTTGTATGTTTGTCTGTTTGTCTGTTTGTCTGTTTGTCTGTTTGTCTGTTTGTCTGTTTGTCTATTTGTCTGTTTGTCTGTTTGTCTGTTTGTCTGTTTGTCTGTTTGTCTGTTTGTCTGTTTGTCTGTTTGTCTGTTTGTCTGTTTGTCTGCTTGTCTGTTTGTCTGTTTGTCTGTTTGTCTGTTTGTCTGTTTGTCTGTTTGTCTGTTTTTCTGTTTGTCTGTTTGTCTGTTTGTCTGTTTGTCTGTTTGTCTGTTTGTCTGTTTGTCTGTTTGTCTGTTTGTCTGTTTGTCTGTTTGTCTGTTTGTCTGTTTGTCTGTTTGTCTGTTTGTCTGTTTGTCTGTTTGTCTGTTTGTCTGTTTGTCTGCTTGTCTGTTTGTCTGTTTGTCTGTTTGTCTGTTTGTCTGTTTGTCTGTTTGTCTGTTTGTCTGTTTGTCTGTTTGTCTGTTTGTCTGTTTGTCTGTTTGTCTGTTTGCCTGTTTGTCTGTTTGTCTGTTTGCCTGTTTGTCTGTTTGTCTGTTTGCCTGTTTGCCTGTTTGCCTGTTTGCCTGTTTGCCTGTTTGCCTGTTTGCCTGTTTGCCTGTTTGCCTGTTTGCCTGTTTGCCTGTTTGCCTGTTTGCCTGTTTGCCTGTTTGCCTGTTTGCCTGTTTGCCTGTTTGCCTGTTTGCCTGTTTGCCTGTTTGCCTGTTTGTCTGTTTGCATGAATATTACTATGAGGTCGGGTCAACATATAGGCTACATATTATCACGCTATCACTTACAGGGGAGGAGCAGTGCGGAGTAAACGAAGTCCGCGCGGACGAAGTCGCAGGCAACAGCTAGTAAATAAATAAGTTTGTTGTAAACATAGACGAACTTTTACTACTGATCTCTGCTGTAAACAACGTAAATAAATAAATATTAATATTTGAAAAGCCGTAACTTTTAAAAATTTAATTCAATTTTAATTTTTGAATAGGCGTTCGACGTAGTTTTTTAAATACCAAAATATTGTAGATCAAAAAATATTGGTATCAAATTTTCGAAGTTAGGTCGAAACAACACTTTTTTTAAATTTTTTCGTCAACGATGACTCTCGAGTGGATAAAACATATATGGACATATATGGACGCAGTTTTTTCAGACATAAAACTGATTAGATTTTGCACTCGATCGGTACATTAATTTGAAAATTGCTTTAAAAAAATGCTATTTAGCCAAACATTTTTTAAGTTTTTTCAAAATTTCTCAAGATTTCCTAGACCAAAATAGCTCAAACTTTCGGGAAGTCTAAATTGAGTAGAATCCAATCGAATGCCATCAACCGCGTTTCGATCGGTCAAGCCGTTTAAAATTTATGAGATGTTTACATACACATTACATACACATACAATGACACACACATACACACATATATACATACATACACACTGACGTTATCGTGAAAATAGTCGAAAAGGTTCCTTGACCTCAAAACGTGAAGGTCTGGTAAAAACTCGATTTTTGAAAATCGGCGCAAAATCAGTTACTTCCTTATCTACATAGGTACGTAGCGGGAGTAAGTTAAAAACATCTACATGGGGCACACTACAAGTTTTGCACTTCGAGCTAATGGAAACTATTTGAATTTCGAATGTTATATTTTTAAAACGTTGCAACCTTCTTAGTAATAAAAAAAAACAGTTGGCGGGAAATGATTTGTCAATTGTTTTTTATCACACATCAAAGTTCTACGTAAGCAACGAAAATGGAATTAAGTCGAAAAGATTTTGTTATGAGGTAAATATTTTGCCTTTGTTTTGTTTTAGTAAAATTAATCGTCCACAACCCCTTGCAAAGCTCTTGTAACCCCCTAGAGGCCGCGACTCACACTTGGAAAACACTCTGCTTTAATCACACGCGGACTAAAAGTAACTAAATATTCCTGAACGTCATACAAATTTAGACTTTTGATACGTGCATGTTTGGTTGGGAGGCCCCGTGATGGTCTGACGTCCCTATGAAGAAGACAAAATGGCAGATGGTCTACATCTGCCATTTTGTCATCTTGACTACTAGATGGTAGAGTTGTGTACCGTCTCGCCCGGGTACAGGTATGCTACCACAGCCTTACATAATCCTGCCGTAATAGCGTCAATGCCTGCCATTGTCTGTTCCGGTTTGGAGAGTAGGGTAGCCGGTAGACTTATGCGTGTGACATTGCCATCCTGCCATACGCATCACAACAAATTGACAGCACAAACGTATTTATTTATTTAAACTCTTTTTGCCCACAATTAACAGGTGAAACTTAACGTCTAAAAATATTTTATACCAGTTAACCTTGCACTTATAGAAACATTGAAGTAACGGATAGTGCACAAGAACAGTCTTACAGAACAAAATCTAAACTTACGGACAGAACAATAATATATTTACAAATATACAACAAATAAAATTATCATGTGCCTAAACAATATTCATAGGTATATAAGCAAATATATACAATCATAAAACAAAATAAGACCACATACAAAAATAAAAAATAATAATAATCTATATCTATAAATATAAAAATCAATTGCTGTTCGTTAGTCTCGCTAAAACTCGAGAACGGCTGAACCGATTTGGCTAATTTGGTTTTGAATTAATTGTTGTGAAAAAACGTCCAGGGAAGGTTTAAAAGTTGAGAAAATATAGAAAAAAAAATAAGAGTAGTTAAAAAGGTAGAACAACGTTTGTCGGGTCAGCTATTATTGGATAGTAATATTGAAAGCTGTAGACCGTATTAGTAATAGTATAACTGAAAGTTATTTCAGAGTTATTCTGAATACCTATTTAACATACAACCATATTATATCCTAGATATGAATTGAATGCGGTTTTGTGTATTAAATATAATACCTACCTAAAGAAATGTAGCTGCAACGCGCAGCCCGCTGCATTGTAAAAGTTTTTGGTGTATATAGGACACACAGGAATAACTTATTTCTCCAGGATAAAAAGTATTGTATGTGCAGGTCATCATATACCTGTGTGCCAAATTTCATCCAAATCCGTTTAGTAGTTTTGGCGTGATTGAGTAACAAACATCCATCTATTCACGTCAACGTCCATCGTCCAAGCTTTCGCATTTATAATGTTTCTTTTATTTTATCTGTATTTAGGATTTTTTAAATTACGCAATAAACGATTCCTTACATAAACAGTTCAACTTATCGCCAATAATTTGAATCACGATATACGTAGGTCACAATATTAGTTTTGCGTAACTTAAAAAAAAACATGTTGTAACCAAAATATTATATGTATTGCTTTTCAAAATAATCTCCTTTACATTTTAAACATTTTTTCATGCGATCGAACCATTTTTTAAAACACGAGGACCACAGATCTGAAGGCATGTTTTCTACGTTTCAGATAAGAATTTATTGTGAAAAATAGCTGACCTGGGCATACGTTGTTATGCCATATAAATTACTTTTATTAAATATTAGCTGTTGCCAGCGACTTCGTCCGCGCGAACTTCTTTTATTCAGTACTGCTCCTCCCACGTAGGTGATAGCGTGATAATATGTAACCTATATGTTGACCCGACCTGTTAGTAATATTCATGCAAAATTTGAAGTAAATCCATGCAGTACTTTTTGAGTTTACCCCGGAGATACATACAGACAAACAGACAAAAATTCTAAAACTATATTTTTGGCTTCGATATCGATTGTAGATCACGCCCCAAATATTCAATGTACAGTTTTGACATTCCTACGATTTTATTATATGTATATAGATTATATATTTATATGTAAGATATTACGATTATTGTAAGATTATTGTAAGTTATTATATTATTTATACGTTGACCGCCCCATTGGTCAAGTGGTTAGCGACCCTGACTACGCGTTCGACGGGACTCGGGTTCGATCCCGACGGGGACAAGCATTTGTGTGATGAGCACAAATGTTTGTATCTCCGGGTTTGAGTGTTTTATTATGTATGTATTTTTATGTATTAGTATCGTTGACTAACACCCATAACACAAGCAAATAATTTGCTTACTTTGGTGTTAAATCAGTAAACGTAATTTATCCCGGGAATATTTATTTATTTATATTTTCATTTTTATTTATATCTTACTAGCTGAACCGGCAAATGTTCTGCCTTTTTAACTACTCTTGTTTTTTTTCTATATTTTCTCACCTTTTAAACCTTCATTAATTCAAAACATTAACTCAAAACGAAAATGAGCCAAGTTAGTGGCGTAGCCCCTTTAGGTGCGAGGCGGTGGGCAAAGGCCTACTTCGCCTACGGCCTCGCACCTAAAGGAGCCTTACACTACCTGATTTAAAATCTTTGTTTATTTTTAAATTAAATTACAGCATGAAAAATATTGGGCTCACTCTTCTGTATCTGAAATACAAACAAAACAACTCCTAGATCCTAAGTTAACGCGTTATAAAGACTACTAAGCCGTACAAAGACTGTAGAAGCGCTTCTACAGCCGATATAACACCAAAAAGGGCCTCAAGTTATACAGCTTATTGAGTTATGTAGGCTGCACGATAGCTGTACAAGCTGTTATAGACTATACAAGGGCTGTTATTCGGTGAATAAAAAAAACTATAACACTAAGGATACTCTCTTGTAACTGTATTGTACAGCTAGGAGTTAAATAGGCTGCACAATAGCTGTACAAGCTGTTATAGGCTGTACAAAGGCTGTTATTGGTGTATAAAGAAAATATAACACTAAATATACTCTCTCGTACAGCTAAATGTTCTTAATAGGTGTTTGAAAATGATAAAGAGTAACAATCTGTTTTTGATATTGTATAACATTAATTAATTATATCACATATGATATCTGCAGACGCCATAATTAAAAATATATTAATAAACAATAAATTCTTGGACTTGGAGCAGTATTGAACGGTGTATTCAAAGTGCAAATTCTAACATATTGTGAAATCATATATGTTTTCCCTCAAAATATTCACGCGCTAAGGAAATAATTAAGATAACACAAATAAAATCATTGCAAAATACGGTAAGTGTTTGTGTTTATGGTTAGAATATACAAGTATTTATGGTACAATATTGTATATAAAGGCATTATGATCATAAGTTGCTTGTCACGATATAGCTTTAGGTATTAATAAATATATCTAAATATATCTATTATTTAACAATATATTTCTTTAATGTTGTTTTTAATACACAATAATTGCGAGGCTTTGTTATAGTGTATTTGGAGGGTGATATACTGCAAATAACTGTACTGAATCTTTTTTTTATTCTATTATACGGCTATTGGCTTTTAATTACCGTCCAAATACACTTTAGGCTGTACTAAGTCCCTATATAAATCTATTATACAGTCATTGGCTTTTATTCACTTAACTTATGTTTATAGATGCGTACAAAAATTGAAGAACCCTAAATACAAAACATATGTTTGTCACTTGATTTCGCTATTGTGATGTATTGATGTCGGTCGTTTGACTTTACAACTAAACCAACTTATTGTTAACTATAACTTATGGGATATGTATTTCAATCATGTTTTACTTTATTTTTCAGCAAACTATGCCTTATAAAATAATAAAAACAATTGAGAGAAGCCAAAATTGTATTTGTGTCGTACCCAGTTTGTGGGAGGATAAAAATGAATTATAATTCCCAAGAAAACAAAATGATATAACTAAGTTGATCAAGAACGAAAAATCAAGCCCTTTAAAGATTGGTCTATCACAAAAACATTTTTAAGAAGAATACGTTATTTCGTGCTTGTGATTTAAAATTATTAGTTCTTCAAAGAAAAACACATACTCTCTTTCCTGTAATTGTATTAAGTATATAATATTTTTAAAATGATTGTAAGTATACATATATACAGGCTGTTGCAAAAGTGGTATAGTAAGCCGAAATGGGGTGGCTCAGGGGGTGATTCTTAACAACTTTTGTTTAACGACTTTTGTAAATTCGCGAAAAAAATATTGATTCTCCATAGGAACTTTGTTGGTCACGTGACTTTTCACAATGGAAAAACAAAATTGTTTTTCGCGAATTTTCACAAATCGTTGAACAAAAGTTGCTCAAAATGATCTTCTGAGTCACCCCCTTCCGACTTACTATACCACTTTTGTAATACTCCCTATAGTAGCAAGTTAAAAATAAAAAAAATATATATTTTCTCAGTGTTATGATTTTTATTTCTCTTTTTAACTCTTTTTTTATATATCCTTTGAAGAATAGACCAATTGCCTTTCTGCCAGGCAGGTCGTAAAAGGCGACCGATGGGCTATACGAGTCACTTCCATCGTGGTTACTAGGCGAGGGTTCTGCATTAGCTCGACCGGGTCTGGCACCACCACCTTATCTATTCCTGCTGCAAAGCATCAGTGCTAGTCACTGTCATGTTCCGGTTTGGAGGGTAAGGTTGCCGGTAAACTTATGCATGTGACCTTAGACCTCGCCGCAAGATAGCAACGCACCATTAACATTTTTGCTGTCTATAGGCGATGGTTGACTCTTTTCATCAGGAGACCCATCTGCTTGTTTGCTATCTTATGACATCAAAAAAAATTCAAATATTATAAATTACCAACCAAGTAACCTTAATGAAGAAGTTAAGCCTAAAAAATAATAAATCAGATAACCCACAATCCCTTTTTAATGTTTTTGTTACGGAACGCTTTTCCTTGAACATTAATAAAAATGACGATTGTAGGTTACCTGAATTAGTAATTTTTCAGCTTTATCTTCATCACGATTACTTGGTTGGTAATTTATAATATTTAAATATTCCTTTTCAATCTTCCTCTTGATTTTTTCCACATGATATCTACTATGCAGATATAAAAACAGCAAATAACAATTTTTTCAGTAATACAGCCTTGAGCTGTACTACAGCTGTATATGCAGATTTTTTAACACCATTGGCTGCATAACAGTCTACAATTACGCCCTATATATTAGCTGTAGAACGGTGATTACATGTCCCATTTTACAGAAACAAGCGTTGAGTGATATTATAATAACACTTAAAGCTGTAGTAAATACCCGTGCTAAACAAAATACAGCTAATGTACAGCTTTAAGGATTAAAATGAGCCTAATGAGTTACAAAATACTTAAAGCTGTACAGTAGTGTATTAATATTCAGATATAACACCTAAAGCTTACGCGAAAACCTAAGAAAGGCCTTGTATAGCATTAGGTTGTATAAAATCTCATAAAGGTCTCTTATACCGATAAAAGCATCTTTTTACACCATTGTACGGCTGCAATAGAACTTTGAGTTCTATATGAGCTACTTTATGAGTATTAAACGTGCTTGATTGCTGCTTGGCTTAGAATCTAATCTATCTATCGAATGTATCTTCGGCTAATCTTGAGTGCTCGGTTGTACTTCTGCCTTTCTCTTCGAGAATACGGGCATGAAGTCCGTGATGATACTTTTGTAAGATATTTTTTATTCACGTACAGACGCCGCCGAGGAGGGTTGGAAAGGTGCGACTACTGAACAAATAATAATATTTGCTGTTGAATACATTTTCGTAATTATTATTTTCATTATTTTTCGTATTGATTGAAGCTGCTTATAATATTAACATTTAATTGCTTTTTATTAGGTTTATTTGCGTATCTTAATCTTTAAAGTCGGTATTTCATTTTATTAATTTGTTCGTATTCATTTAAGTGATTAAAATGTTATATATATATATATATATATATATATATATATATATATATATATATATATATATATATATATATATATATATATATATATATATATATATATATACTGGCCGAATTAAAAACTTCCTCCTTTTTTGAAGTCGGTTAAAAAGTAATAATAATATTTAACAAAAGGGTCTCGTAATCAAAACATTGAATGTACAAACCCACAATGTTTTTTTGACGTAATACAGCTACATCCCACGCGGATAGGAACGCTCTATTAACATCTTTGATGTTTATAGATGATGTTGTTCTCGTTCCATCAGGGGAGCCATCTGATTATTAACTATCTTATGGAATGAAAAAATCTATACATATAACAAAGTCATCGAGTAAACAGAGCAAAATAGATTTTCTCTATACAAGAAACAGTTTGACTAACATTTTGCATGCCTTGTGAACTTGTGATTGATTTCTTTTTAAAATCTTTCCGCCTTTCACTACAGGTAATCGAGGAGCCCATTACTCTTGCCCATAATACACTAAATTGCAGAAATTATAGACAGGTTCGGTATGAAGTACTGAATACAAAAGCAAAAAAGTCCACAAAAATATAGGAAATTTAATTATACCTATACAATAAAAGGTCTTTACCAATTTTGGGCTCAAGTACACGGTAACGGAACCGAAACAATTTTTCACAAAATGGCGGCACTCCGGCCCCAAAGTATTTTGTGCATTTACATCCAGTACGTCATACTGAAGCTATCAAAATATAACTCCTACAATTAGTCCAAGAAAAATTCCTGCCATTGCCTGTAGTATTTTGCTAGTTTGCAATTTTATATAAAATTATGAAATATCAGAAAGCAAACTGAACACTCATGAAGTCACGGGTAGTTATTATGTGTAAGTTAAAAAAATATATTTGACAATGGGCCCCTTTAGCTGTAACCATCTATAACGTACACAACACAAGGTCTGTTGTGAAACGGACATCTTAGTCTGCGGACTCTGCTCTGTGATGAGTTGCTATTTGCAACACCTCCGATTATTATCAAGGTATTCACCTTGACAACTACGTTTTTAGGGTTCCGTTACTCATAAGAAAAAACAGAACCCTTATAGAATCACTTCTTTGTCTGTCTGTCCGTCTTTTAAAACCTTTTTGCGCAGAAACTCATGAAGGTATCAAAGTTGAATTTTTATCAACTACGCGGGCTTATAACAGTTCCCTCAACCCCTCCCTGTAAAAAAACCAAATTTATCAACGCGACCAAAATATATGAACATTTATGTGACATATTTTGCGGTGTTTTGCGATTTCAAAACGGAATCGGTACATATTAGGAAAAATTATGAAATTTGGTAAGAAGAATATCTTACAGCACACGTAAAGAACAAAATCCGGAAACCGTACATTTTCAGTTGCATCACAAAAAAATGCGATCGAAAGATTCGGCCATTTTTTTTCGTCTATTTTTATCCACGTTTTACTTAAACGTTCCCGACGCACAACAAAGTTATTCAAATGCGTCCTTTGGTTGAACAACACCAACGCGACTGCCATTCATTAAGAATGTCAATCGCGGGATAAAAAGACGACGTATTTTTGTGTGAACTTACGGGTTGATAAATTTTGGGTTAGCAAAATTTCTAGAATCATAGTATATTGAAGCCCTATGCTGAATCTCTAAATCTAATGGAAATACACCTGATAAAACGGGTAAAGTTTCGGAGCTTACAGTGCGATATGCTTTGCATAGAAATATTAATGCTAGACGATTTTTATTAATGCTAGGTGATTATGCAGTCGTTTATGCCGAATCGCACCACTTGTAACTTTATACACCCTCGCTGAACATGTATAACAAAGACAACCTACATATAGTTTATACTTTCCATCGTCGGCACTTGGTGAAACTGCATCATATTGATTCCTTGCTATAAACTTTGTATTATAGTCTTTGTGTCTGTAAAATGTTTAGGTTTTAAAATAATAACTTAATAAGGTAAAATGTTTATGTGAAAGAAGCCCTGATGATGCTTTAATAGGCGGAACCAGTTGGCTGTAAAATTAAATGATTGTGATGTAAATAAAATTTAAATGACATTTGTGAAACGGTACAAGTGTTTATATCAAAGAATCAATACAACCTACGTTGCGTTTATAAATTATCTTTAAAGTGTTAAACGTTAAACACCACGCCGAGGCAGATATGCCGATATAGTTAATATGATTTATAAAAATATTCATGGTTTTCTAAAACCAAACTTAAATGCCTATAGGGTACTTACCGTTAACCTAGAATCATGAAACCTATGTATAGCTAAGATTACCTACAAGTTTGTACGGAACCCTCAGTCCAACTCGGACTTAAATTTAATTATGATTATAAGGTAATAACTAGTTGTTTCCAGCCACTTTGTTCGTGTGACCAACACACACTACCTCCTTTTACCCAATCGGGTATAAAAGCACCGTATATTACTCAATAATGATATATTTAAGGTAAATTTATATTGGTGAAAGATTTTTTAAATCGATTTAAACAGTTCGTTACAAACACAATCCGTGATTACAAACAAACAGATCTTGTCTTTTTATAATATTTCGTACGTAGGAAATCAGTTGACATCATAATTGCTTTGAGGATGACGTCAGTACCTATGTCTCTGTGTGTATGAGTATGTATGTGTATGTGTGTATGTAGCGCGCGCGCGCGCGCGTGTGTGTGTGTGTGTGTGTGTGTGTGTGTGAGTGAGTGTTGACCGATCGAAATTTGGTTGATAGTATTTAATTGGATTCCGCCCAACTTAGATTTCCTGAAAATTTGAACCAATTCGGTCGACATTTTGAGAAATTTTGGAAAAACTTCGTAAAAAAACGAAAATTTCGACTGAACAGTACTTTTTTAATATAAATTCCAGGTTAATGTACCGAAGATTGATTTCAAAATCAGCTCTTCTACTTAAAAACTTGGTTGATTCGTTCGAGATTTATCAATAGCGAAAATTTTTCAGAAAGTTTTCTTGACATTTCTTCGATATTTTTCAACCTGTAGATTCTGTAGCTATGATTTTTGAAATAATAAAATCGATCATCATTTTGAGAATATACAACTGTTCAAAAATTAAAGTACTGTCATTTTTACAAACTTTAGATTTTTGAACTCTTTAAGCTAGATTTTTAGAGAATTCTGAGAGATAGATTCTTAACTATGCTTACGTATAGTTTTTATTTCTTTGCGCTTAAAGTATCTCAATTTAGGAAGTTTCAGAGGTGGCCTGCAGGGTCAACCGACCTACAGATTTTTTCATAGATTTATTTTATTTCAGGCTCCTCTCCCTGCCCCAAAATGGGATGGAGTTATGGATGCCATTAACGAAAACATAAAATGTACGCAAAAGTTGTTTAATACTGTCGTCATTGGGACCGAGAATTGTCTTAAACTAAATATATATACACCAGTGAAGAAGACCAAAATATTATATCCAGTAATGGTTTACATCCATGGTGGATGTTTTATGGAAGGTTCCGGAACTTCGCATTTGTACGGAGGAGATAATTTTGTTGAAAACGATGTTGTTTTTATAACTATTAATTATAGATTAAGCGTAGAAGGCTTTCTGTGTCTAGGCATTAAAGAAGCACCTGGTAATGCTGGATTGAAAGACCAAATTGCAGCTCTGAAATGGATCAAAAAGAATATAAAAGCCTTCAGTGGAGATCCGGACAACGTAACATTATTTGGTGAAAGTGCTGGAGCAACTTCTACATCTATGTTGATACTTTCACCGGCTGCAAAAGGGTTATTTCATAAGGCAATTTTACAAAGTGGTGCATCTATCGTTCCATGGGGACTACAAAGTCAACCTATCAAGACTGCAAGAAATTTAGCCAAAGAATTAGGATATTTTGGAAATGATGTGTACAGAATTTATGATGTTCTCTCAAATAAAACAGCTAAAGAACTCCTTTACGCTATTAAA
Organism: Apodemia mormo; assembly: GCA_036924255.1. Classification (NCBI taxonomy): domain Eukaryota; kingdom Metazoa; phylum Arthropoda; class Insecta; order Lepidoptera; family Riodinidae; genus Apodemia; species Apodemia mormo. The sequence goes on from JAUPFN010000019.1 coordinate 34,893,379, forward strand.
GATAGAAAATATAGAGGTTTTGTTACTTCTACAACCCTTTTTTCACCTTGTATTGAAAACGAAATTCCTGGAGTCGAAGCTGTAATTACAAAATATCCAACAGACATAATCCAATCTGGTAATTATAGTAAAATGCCAATGATTATAGGATATAATGATAAAGAAGGAATATACCTTGTAGCTGCAAATTTTGGTAATAGTGTTAAAGAATTTGATCCCTATGATCTTCTCCAAGAAGACCTTAAATTTCCAAATGAAGCAATAAAAAATTCTACAACTCAAGAAATGGCACAGATATATTTTAAGAATAATAATGGAGATATGATTATGAACATGGTAGATTTGTATTCGGACTTGCATGTCAAATATCCAGTGATTGTAGAATCACAACTATACACGATGACATCTGATAGACCAATATACTATTATTTATTTAAATACAGTGGTTTGAATAATAACGCAAAATTGGGAGCTCTTATGCCATTTAGTCCCGGAGCTTCTCATGCAGATGAATTATTTTATTTGTTTAAATCACATATTATACCTCTACCTACTCCATATTTTGAACATGAAATGATAAATCGTATGGTGACAATGTGGACCAACTTTGCTAAATACAGGTACTGCTTACAACTTTCTTTTATTATGTCTGCAATTCTGAAGATAATTTTTTCATAATATTTGTAGGTATATTACAAAATATTTTCCTGATATTTATTAGCATAACTAGCTTTTGCCCGCTGCTTCGCTCGCGTTAAATTTATTTTAGGGAAGGGGGGAGATTTAGAAAGAGACAAAAAGTAGTATGTCACTCTCCATCCTTTTAACTCTCTCCACTTATTCACCACTCAATTCATCGATCCGTTTTGCCGTGAAAGATGGACAAACAAACACACTTTCGTATTTACAATGTTAAGTATGGATAGTTGTATTGGCCAACCTAGAACAATATATTATTATTTAGGGTATTTAAAATTTCAATTTAAAAAACATTCCTATTCGGCTCAGATCATAATAACATTTAAGCAGATGACTCTCCTAATAGAAAGAGACAGCCATCGCCTATATCTATAAGCGGTGGTTGTGGTGTGGTGGTTGCTGAAGATGTTTGTGGTGCATTGCTATCCGTGTGATGGGCTGGTAATGCCATATACATAAGGTCACCGGCTACTTTACCCTTCAAACTGACGCATGACAAAGGTAAGCATTGAAGCTATTATGGCAGGAATAAATAAGTATCATAACCCGAGTGAGACGTTATAGAACTCTACCACCTAGTAGTCACGATGGTAGTTTGGGATGGTAGTGAAACATATAGCTAATCATTCGCCATTTAGGAACTGATGTCAAAATGGCAGATGTTATATTCTTCCAAGAGACAAACATCGCTAATAGGTACCAAGGATGTTAATAATATATTGCTATCTGTGTGGCAATATGGCAATACCACATCATGAATTACAGCTACCTTGCCTCCTAACTGACAACAATGGCAAACATTGACGCAATTGCAGCAGAAACTCGGGCTAGATGTTGAAAAACTCTAATAGTCCGATAGTGCTGGTGACAAATTTAGCCACTAGTTCGCTTTCTACGAACTTTTTAGCAGAATGGCAAATGGTCTATTGTTCATACGGTTTTCGGACCAACATAAGGAAAAAAATTAAACAAAATATAGTTTCTAATTGTGAACAATAGTAAAGTTTTAAATGAGATCTTTTAACTTTTGCAGTGACCCAACCCCAACCACCTCAAAACTCTTGCCTATCCGGTGGCAACCTAGTCAAGTGGCCAGTCCCAGAGCCCTCATCATCGACAGAAGGCTGACCACCGGACCTCTGTGGAAGGAAGAGGATATAAGTTTTTGGAATAAAACCTACACTAAGTACAGGAGAAAAGACATTGGGTTTCAAAATAGATCGTTTAATGTGATGCTGAATTTTGGTACAAATTAAATTTGTTCATTTTTATTTATTTGTGATCCTCGTACATCTTTAGAATACAGTGTGTAAAGCTGGCGCCAAACATAGTTTCAAACATTTGAATACTTGTTTCATTATTATGTGGCACGGGACTTTAGTATCGATAAAGCCTTTAAAAGTTAGTGAATTTCTTCAATTCCTTTTATCAATTAGAAAAGAGCTGGATCTTGAAACGGCTGAATAGATTTTATTGAATCATAACTAAGAACCATCTTGGAAAACAGGGCTTTCAATTTTAAAAAAACCCCGCTATCAAATCAGATCATCTGCCAGGGCGCTACGATGCCACTAAAAGACACACAGATACACAGATACACACCTGGAACTTATAACACCTCGAGGTGTTAACAACAAAACGAGGTTTGCGTGGGGGTTAAAAATGTTATTATATTTTAAAATGCTCTTATTTACTCTTAAATTTCGTTAAAATTTAGCGAATATTTTAAACTGGACATCACCACGTCAGGTCAATAGCCGCACCAAAGGACTTACTATTTTATGACATTTTTCGGCTAACACCTTGTGGTTGGTTCCGCCGTATGGTTTGCCAGGGGACGACGGGACGGTTTTACTATCACATTTTTTTCAGTTCGGTCACGCAGCAAAATCCCTATCCCCTCCAAGCCTGCCGTAAGGAACTTCGTTCCAATAATCCAACTTTCTTGGTGTACAACCAATATTAAATAAAATGAATCAAGTGGCACTGAGGTACTACTTCTAGTAATATAGTTCAATGACAGAGTCTGAATTATTTTGCATAACTAAACTTAGTTCATCACTGATACTGTACTTCAATAAAAACAAAACTAATCCAAAATCTATCAAATTTCAAACGTCAATATCTATATACATATAATAAAATCGTAGGAAAGTCAATGTATGTCCGGGGTAAACTCAAAAAGTACTGCATGGATTTACTTCAACTTTTGCATGAATATTACTAACAGGTCGAGTCAACATATAGGCTACATATTATCACGCTATCACCTACGGGGGAGGTGCTATGTAGAGTAAATGAAGGCGGTGATCACTTACCATCAGGTGCACCATTTGCTCGTTTGCCCCCTCTGCTATAAAAAAAAAATCATTGTCTTTAGACATAGACAAAGATGATAGTGCCATCCGAGTTTAGGTATAGCTTACATTTACAGATCATATTGGTATTTATAGATTGGTATTTGCAATACCTGTATTAAATAAAGCGTTGTTTTGCCATGTAAATTATTGAATTACTAATAACGCTTCCATCCATCCTTGGATAACTGCAAACGTCACTTGGAATATTCGATGTGCACAATATTTTGCTACAATAATATTGTTACGAATAATCTAGAAGCGTGTAGAAAATATAATAATAGAAATAAAAGAAAGAGATAGCTACTTCTATCGACAAACAAATAGTTGACCTGGGCTATGCCATAATGGACTTTGTGGGATATGGCATATGGTTAAAAGTAGCGTGTACTAGGATTTATGACTCACAACATGTTTACGATAAGAAGTGATTCATTGTTTCCCGATACATTTAGATTTTTCTGGATCCAGCTAGGACTTTACCCTGCCTATAAATAGAGAGGTGTTGACAAACACAAGGCAGTTATCAAGCGATCGAGAGTGATACTTCAACAGACCAATGCGAAGCGAGAAGTGTTTTATTGTGTAGTATTCTAAATTCAGTGATAGTACAGCGAGTGACTAGGGTGTAAAGTGTATTTTAGTATTTCGTTGTGTTGTGTAAATACACGGATTTAATATAAGTGGTGTTTTCTTACAATTACGAACCCGAGTACGTAACAATATCATTACATTTTTATCAGTACTATATAAGTTAAGGCTTAGAAGGCAATTACACACGGCATTCCACAAGACTCTGTCTAGCACCGAACTCTATGGCACATGTTTATGTGTGTGTATCTGCGTGTATGTGACTCATACATTCATAACTTTTGAATGGCTCGACGGCGTTGGATTAAGTTCCCTTGAACTTTCATTTTCTGAAATATTTTTCCGATGTAACTCAGAAGTAGTATCTTCACGCCCGTATCCCTGACGAGGTAGGCAAAGGTACAAACAAGTGCACCCACAATTAGCCGAGGATATTTATGGTCAATTGCACTAACATTGTCTTAGCTTAGGACAAACCTATATATTCTACACTCTCACTCATATAATAGTCAATAATAATCAGTTAAGTATATTACATCCTGAAGATGCTTTAAAAACTGAAACCGGTCGAGTAATATAATAAAAATTGTGTAAAAGTGAAATTGATGAACAAGTGGAATAGTAAAAGTGTCTAGTAACAATGGAATTTCACCAACAAGTGCCGACGATGGAAAGTATAGAATATACTTATTTTATTAGAAAACTGGAACGAACGAACCCGGGACTTCATATGGTCAACACGGACACCAGGCCACTATACCACAGTGGCGAAGGCTCAAAAGATTTTAAGAAATTCAAAAAACTCATAAAAGAAAATTATGAAAATTATATAGGCTTACAATTGAATGCGAAGAAAACCAAAGTTCGGGTATTTGAAAGTGAAGAAGTGAAGAAACCAGAACAGATTATATCTGTTGAATAATGATTGATGATGTAATGTTGGAACAAGTGGATGAATTTGTTAATCTTGGATGTGCCTTTAGCTGCGATGGAAGGTACACCGCTGATATAGAAAGAAGAGTGTGTGCGGGGAACAGAGTGAACGGAGCGTTAGGGAAACTACTCCAAAGCACTGTCCTTAGTCGGGGTACCCGCCTTACCCTACGTAATTCTGTGCTTGCCTTAACAGTATTGTATGGAAGTGAGAGCTGGGTATGAAAGAAAAAGCATGGATACAAATTAACGCGGTCGAAATGAGAGCGTTATGAAAAATTTGTGATGTAACACTCGCGGATCGCGTTCGTAATACTGAAGTGAGAGAGGTTGGGATTGAAAGAAAGTACCTGTGTAAAAATAAGAAAAGGGGTTCGGACATGTTGAAAAAATAGCAGGTGAACCGTTAACAAAACAGATATACAATGCGAATGTGGATGGATGTAAGTACCGGGGAGACAAAGACTGACGTACCATGATCAAATCGGTCGGGTGGTGTCCGAAGGTGGTATCAAGAGTCTTCGAAACCGGCGTGTTTGTATGAAGAGAGTTATGAATGTGCAGGAAGCAAGGCAAGTCTGTCTGGACCGTGACATATGGCACTCAATTCTCTATGCCCACCCCGTAATGGATTTGGCGTTAAGATATGTTGTTGATGTTGTTGTCATAAAAGAAAACATATTGCCATTTTGCATTCACGTATTATATTGTATTGCGACATATCGTATCGATTTCTAATAATGAATTTTTACAAAAAATGTGCAGTTGATTCCTTGTTCCATGGCGTAGTCAGTATGGTTATACAATTAATAATAATATATTTATTTAAAAAAAAATTACAAAAGATTACAAAAAATTAATATTGACCTACGCTAATTAAGAATAATAGTTTTATATATTTGAATTACCAGGGGTTCCCAAACTAGGCGAAGCCTGTATTTTGGGATACCATAGTTAATTAAAAATAAAAGAATTTCATACATTAAAGGACGAGTCCAATAATAAATAGAATTCAAAATCAATCAAGATAAAATTGAAACATTAATTTGAAAACATAATAAATTAATAACACTCAAAGTTAAAATTACGTATAATTGACCAATTAGTATAAAGTTATGAAGTAAAACAAAAACATCATGGTGTGCTTTCGTCTATGAGATTGTTTAATTTACGATCACTTCAGTCCTATCATAATCTAAAGATTGCAACCAACTAGTAATCTTACGTGAACATTCTTAAACTGAAGAATTCTTAACGTTACAGAAATTAAACGCCTTGTTATAAATACTTTTATGGGCAAAAAACTCAAAACATTTTGCAAACGAGGATCTTACAATTGGCAAATCTACTTTAAATATCCTTTTTCTTAAAAGTGATTTATAATTCTTAGAAGAAAGTAAATTTTTGTGAGTTGAGATGCATTCTCTAAGGATGTACAGGTGACGCACTCTCAAAACTCCCGATTTCCTTTTACAGCACATTTGTTGAAAACCAAGGGGGTTTACGCGTCATGATCTTTAAAACGGCACGTTGAGCTCTTTCAATAGGAAGCATAGAGGTTTTCGCTGCACCACCCCAAACACCAATGCAATAGGTGAGTAATGGGTGGCAGACCGCAAGATACACAAGTTTACAAATTCGAATGCAGGTTGAAATTCTCAATAATTTCATGATACCTATAACCTTGCGTACCTACCTAGTTGATAAAGTTACGATGTGCGATTGAAAACTTAAACGTTCGTCCAAGTGCAATCCCGGATATTGAATATCCTTCGCTCGATTTATATCACAACTACATGCTAAAGAGTTACTATTGGCACATGTGAGATCTAGCATATTTAATGGCTGTGATTTTGCAGTCTTGTAAAAGCACATGTATTTAGATTTATTAGTATTTAACGAGAGAAGGTTGTTGTTTAACCAATCGTATATGGAATGCATTCCTTCTTCTGCCACGAACCTAGCATTTCCCCAACTATCACCATAAAATAACACTGCTGTATCATCGGCATAACATACTATTTCTGCCGATTCCAATTTCAGGTTGCAGATATCGTTCAAGTAAATAATGAATAGCAGAGGGCCTACACCAAAATCGACAGGGAGAAGGGAACTTCTCATATTGTCAATTTTCACGAGCTGCCTCCTGTCTGAGAGATAGCTCTTAAACCAATCTAGTGCTTTACCACGAATTCCCAGTACTTCCAGCTTTCGCAAAAGAATGAGAAGAGAAACCGTGTCAAATGCTTTGGCGAGATCAAGAAATACGTTCCATAACAACAAAGGCCATCATCCAGATATATAATTTACCAGACTTTGAGCAGCGTCTTCTGTTGACTTATGTTTTCTGAAGCTGAATTGCTGTTCTGATAGTAACTTATTGCTTTCCAAAAAAGTATCTTATTGGATTTTGTAAGGTGTTCTTTCACGTAGACACGACGCGAGTTACCTGGCACTTCGATCATGTCCGTAGTAATACCACGACGAACTCTGGCAGAACACGAGAGATTTGACATTAGATGTGGAAGGTTTTCGCCCTGGTGCTCGGTAATGCCAGTTATTTCTATGTCCCTTAGAAACTCAGGCTGTTGTCTACTATCCAATTCCTGTCGCATAACTGATACCTCAGCGCGCAACTCATGAACCTCCGCTTTATAGCTATCTAGTTCCTTCAATTGTTTTTTCATCTCGCTGATTTACTTCCGGACGTGTTCTATATCTTCAGCGGTAGAGCTAAGGGAAGATGTAAAAGCGGGCATTTTCTGCTTCATTGTGTCGAAAGCACTTTGCAATTGTAGTAGAGACTGTGTAAAGGACTCCAAGATGTTCGCAGGCTAATTAGTTGGGGAGGGCGCACTGGTACCGTGCCTTTGATCCACTTTTGAAGCTGCTACTTCTCCTTTTTCTCGTTTTCCAGAGCGCACTGGGGTGAAAACCGTGAACCGCTCCTTATTTCTCGCTTTACATGCAGGACAACGGTACCGATTGTTGTCGCTAGTACGCAGTAATCTTAGCTCCTCTCTAGGGATATTCAGACAACTTATATGGTATTTCTTTGCACATGACGTACATGTAATGATAAGAGTTTCCTCAGAGCTGCGACTATCGCGCAAGTTTGAATTACAAGCACCACAATGCATTTTAAGTACCTCCAGTGCACTCTATCGACTATCAATGAAACGAAAAGTATACCATCAAAAGATAGCCTGCATTCAATATTAACTAGTTTTGACACAAAATTACAGATGGCGTAAGTTGTACTTATAGATGTGTTGTTACCCAATTTTTAGAGATGTCACTTATATATTACTCGTAGAAGATATATCGTTTGGAATACTAATTTTATAATATTGACGTTTAACTACTGATTGATTTGTTAATTATTACAGTCAAAAAGCTACTTTAGAACAGATTCATCGTTATCACTTATCACACTGGAAGTTCCTAGTGGGAAAATTCAAAAGTTTTGAACTCACTAACGGTCCGTAATTTTAACTTTAGTGAAAATTCTTTTATTTTCCATCTTTTTTTCGAGATAACGTTTACACAGATGCACAGGTTTATTATTTATCGATTTCACTTAGCTTTCGTGAATACGAAGCAGTTTTCAAATTTATTTTAAACAAAATCACGGGACTCGTTCAAATTCTTTGTTTACTTAGAAACGCCCTCTTGCGGAAAAAAACCCCTAGGTATTTGAATTACCCACAGGTATGTGAATCTGCGCGTCTCTAATAAGAAAATTGTTGTTACAAGTTAAGTAATTGTCATAACTTGCGAAGTGCAACTCGTGTACAAGTTGTCGTACAGCAATTCGTGGGAGTCGTGCCATCAACTCGCTAACTTACTAACTTCACTTTAAATGCTTTACGCAGCCATTGAAATTAAACTGCTATTGTTTTCAAGTTAGCTTTTATATGAAATGAAATTGGATTTCACTCAAATTAGGCTCTCTGAAAATTTTAACCTATTCGGTCCAGGAGATTTTGAGAAAATTTGAAAAAACCTCAAAAAAATTTTGGGAAAACAATATTTTTTAACATAACTTCCATATTAATGTACTGCTCTGTTCTCAAAAAATTGCATCCAATACATAAATTGCATCAAAATCGGTTTATCCGTTCGAGGGTTAGTGTGTTTTGTTGACCTAACTTCGAGGTATTTTAACTAATCATCTTTTGACCTTCTACAATATTTTACAACTTAAAAAATTACGTCAAATGCGGTTTCTAAAATCAGAATCGGAACAAGTTTTCAAAAGTTGTAGGTTTTTAAATATTAGTATTTCGTTGTTTACAGAAAACTTACTTAATAATTTTAAAATAACTTTCAGCTTAATATACCGATTGACTTAAAAATCTAATATAACATTTTTGAACTCAAAAAAAATCTTTCCTTAGGTATAGTTTTTGTTTCTTTGAGCTTAAAATACCTCAATTTAGCGGGAATTTTCAAGGGTGCCTGCAGGGTCAACCGGTTTACAGATTTTTAATATTATGACGAGCCAACCTGATGGGAAGTGGTCACCAATCATCATCGACATCTGCAACATAAGAAGAGGTGCGCTGCCGACACTTATAAAATTCATCAATCCGTCTTTTAAAATATCCAATATTATACATACATAATTTGGTACATATCATAATTTCGTAGTGCAAAATAAAAAGTTACGACAAAGTGCACTGTTGAACATAATGAGTCGAAATAGTGTAGATGAAGGTTCCGTTCACGGCGAGTATTGTACCAGTAGAAAGAAGTAGCTGGTATAAAACTAAACAGCTCCTCAGAACAAACCCCATTATAAAGTCGATAGAGCACACTTAGTAATATCTCTTCTCAAACCAATAGGCATGAGATGTTTGGACAGATTGGAATTGTGAATGATTCGAGAAGCTCTTCTCTGAATGCGGTCAAATGGAATTTGATAATTGGGTGCACAAGCCCACAAGTGTGAATAGCACTCCATAATCCATATGGGGACGGACCTGAGCTTTATATAATAAAAGTCTTTGACTAGATATAAAGTAATAAAAGCGCCCGGTTAGTCTCCCCGAATTTCTTGGAAGATAATTTAGCTTTATCTTCCAAGTACTTCCAACTACGAAACTGATCATCGTTAGAAATTTTCATTCCAAGAATGTCAATGCCCTGGCCGACAGTGAGGGAGGTATTCTGAGACTGGAGAGCCAAGTTAAAAGGAGTTTTTTTGGTACGGAACGCGCACACTTGTGTCTTTGAGGAATTAGATGAGGAATAAGATTCCACAAGATTAATCTTCTTTTCTTTCGCTTTAAGGTTCCTCTACCGCAGACATAATCACGTTCCTACAGTCCTCCATCGGAGCTTAAGAAAGGTTTGATTTTCCTTTGTAAATAAAACCTTTACCAGGCTCCTTTGTTAATCCTGATTATTGTAAGTAAAAAGGAATGATGAGGAACACCCACCTTTCTAAAGTAAAACAAATCAATAATTCAGTAAACTGCAACATTTCTGTAACTAAACATTCTTTTCTCTCTACCAACTCCACTTGGGAACTAGCAGATATTTGTTTACATTTTATTAGAATTATTAATTGCATTGTATTGCATTATTAATGTTAATTGCGTTGTATTGCATTATTAATGTCCTATTTTCACACAAATCGTTTTATATTTTATCGTATACTTTTTACAGTTTTTCTTATTGTTAATGCTTTTTGGAATTATATTTAAGGCGCGATTGGGAACAACTGATTAGAGTGTATTTTTGTCGTGTGTTGAAGTTCCCCATATTTATCGGAGCCCTTTTAGGAAAAGACTATCTTCCATTCTTCACTACCATCATAACTACTAGATGGTAGAATTGCACAACGTCTCATCCGGGAATGTGGTACCTCCTATTCTTGCCACAATAGCGTCAGTGTTTATCACTGTCCTGTTCTGGTTTGGAGGGTAAGGTAGCTGTAGACTTGCACGTGACATTGCCATCCCCCAAGAAGGATAGTAACGCACCATTAACATCTTTGGTGTTTATAGGTGATGTTTTCTCATTTCAACACAAGAGTCATCTCCTTGTTTGATATCTATAAAAAAAAGCTACGCACGCTTATGTAGCAGGCAAATAATTTCTTACTATTTTTTTAATAAAACTTTTAATACTCATTTTTTTAATAATAATAATATTTATTTGCAAGAAATTGGGTTACAAAGTTGTTATATTTAATTTAGTTTCCTACCTATTCCGTTACACATTAGCATGCAAATTCATTATTATAGGTACAATTTTATATTACATTTGTAATTTGTAATTATAATATTTCAATTACTGGTATTCAAATTAAACTTATTTTATTTGAAACTTATTTTGAAAATGTGATGCCATTTATCTATGCCAATTTATTTATTTATAATACCTAATTATTTTTCTACATTTTCTTTTATATACATACATATCTTCACGCCAGATCCATTACGCGGTAAACTAAGAGAACTGAGTGCCATACGTCAAGATCCATGCAGGTTTGTCTCGTTTCCTCCACATCAATCACTCTCTTCACACACACACGCCCGTAGCGAAGACTTGATACTAGTTTCAGTCAGTACTCGATCAATCTGATCGTGATATGTCAGTCTTGGTTTTCCCCGGTACCTATCTTATACCCAACTTATAATAACTGTTTGAATACAAAAATGTAGTTAATAACGCCAAAGAAGTATTGGAGAGTACCTGCATACTGTTTTTTCTGTAGTTAGTAGTTGTTTCTGTAGTGCATACATTGATATAGTGCATATTTCTTATTTTTAATGCTTTTTTCTTGTCCTTTTCTGTGCTGATACTTTTTAAAATACTTTTATCCAATACTGGTAAGCAGTAAGATATTAAGGAAAAGTTACGCGCTGTTTTTTTCATCACAAGATGCCGACGCTGCAACCCAAGCTCGGTAGCATTCATGCTTTCGGCGTGAAGGCAGTTTTTAGCGACCAAACTAAAGCTGAGATTTACTACCAATCAGTACCGCAGAAAATGGATTGAAAAGTTCTATGCTCTGCAGCACCACATCAGCAATAGAGTCAATGACGACACTCGGATCATACAGCGAGAAACACATCCACTCCATGGATAGGATGCAAAAAAACCGCATCACGATTGCCGTTCCAATCTGCTGACCTATACTTAATGCCAACAGCCTGCTAAACGATGTCATGATTAAGCGCGTTACCGGCACTTTGCTCCGGGTCAGGTAGTCTGACGTACCAAATACGAAATAAATTTAAATTGATTATTAAATTTAAATAAGTAAGTAAAATAAGGGATATTTGAATAAGAATTCTCATGTTAAGTTCAGCCGCAGCAGGTCGCTAGACGATAACTTGAAATTAAAAGGCCGAAGTCCGCGCGCCTCTACCAATTTGCATGTTCACTCAGTTTATATTAATTAGCCGCTCGAGCCGGATATTTTTCTTTATTACCCGGATTAAGAGCGCGCCCGGCCGACGACTTGCACTTAACCCGGCTTAATTACATTTTATAACGGATATCCGGCGCTCCTTGACGTGCGAACTTACCCTAAGAATTATGAATTGGATTTTTTCTTTGTGGATCCGTAAGATGTTTGTTATAGACGATGTTGTGCAATTTGTTTTTGTACGCTGAAGTTTCGCGACAGGGCAGGTACTTAAATTTTAAATAGGGGCCGGGCGTATTCCATCGAAGAATAATTTTACACGGCCTAGACACGTAAACCTGTAAAACTTAAAATGATTACCAAAAAACTTTGGAAAATATATTAAACTAAGCAAATAGAATAAATAGTACGTACTGTGGACCAACAACAGTTTTCAAGAACTGGATGGTCTGCCTCGTAGGAATCCCACTTAGATTAGCAGCAGTTTAAATGAACATTTTGGGGCTATTTGAATGACCTGGGTGACTGATGTCACCATAACCTACGCGCACATATCCCGTAGTGTGGCTACATGTGCTAGGTATATCCGCACTGATAGATAGATAGATAGGGTCATCCATAAATTTCCTGAGACAAATTTATGATGTTTTATGTATAAGTGACACAGAACACCATTATTTTATTTATTTATTTATTTCATAGGATCAACAAACAGATAACCATGGCCAAACATGTTAATGATGAGTAGCTATCCGTGTTACGGTGTCGAAAACACACAAGCAGGGTACAGGATATCTATTCTAAAGCCCTTGGTCTTCTACATCACGAGGGATTTCAACTTCTTTGGCACTGTCAGCAGCTATACGTAAAGTTGGGTTTGATGCTGAGAAGCATCGGATCAAATATGAAAGCAGTAATACATATCAAAGACGATAGTATTTTTTTTAATTTAAGGATGTCTGATTTCGAGTAGCAAGATCTGTAGATCTTGATGACTGAAGAAACTGGATGTATTTTCCTACTCCTCCTATACTCTTCTGATTAAATTCGATGCGGGTTCCAAGACAACTTAGCTTTTCCCCCAGGGCACCCTGAGCTCGCAACTCAGAGGTTATCAGGAAGGTTGCCGCTGTTGATTCTGGTTTACAGAAGTTACAGTGGTGGGAACAAGGGGTGGGCCCATTGCCCTTTCTTTCTAGCAAGATCTGTTTACAAATCGGATTATAGACCCGCGTGGAGAAGATAAAGAAAATGGTGCACTCTATAAACCAAAATCAAGTAGTTTGTTATTTGGCACACATTCATTGTAGTTTCTCTTATAGGATTATTCTAGTACACTAGGAAAAAGCAGAGCTTTGTAAGGACTCGCAAAGTTATTCTATCTAGTAATATTGTTAGGAAAGTATTTTTATGAGAATTACATCTTTTTATGTATGAACTTTATTTATAATTATTTATTCTAAAAAAATCCAGCGTATTTTTACCCAAACATTATATTCCCATCTAAGGCGTCTACAGGCTTTGGTCTAGGAGGGCGCAGGAAAATAAAACCAAAATAAAAAAAACATGTTTTTTTATTATTATCAATATTATCTACACAGAACAATTATACAGGTTATCTACTAAAATTTTACACCATATTTTCTGTTCTACCTATAATATAATATCTATGGTCTACCTCATACACTAGTATATATTATGCTTTAGTCTACCTATAATATGTAGCCACTCAGGATCCATCTCGCGCCACCACTTCGCTCTTAAAGCCTAATATTGATAGAAATCACTTTTTATTTATGGTAGCTTTCTTGTAAAAAAGTTTTTAAGGAAAAATGGGTTTTAAAAATGAAAGCTGATCTTATAAAGAAAAACACGTTTTTAACATTTCGCTAAGATATATAGTTTTTTTTTTTCTAAAATCGGGAAGTTCCTGGTTTTACATACATTTTCGAAATCAAAAAATGTTTTATTTAATAACCTTCAACATTTTTAGGATTAATATTGGACTAACCGCAGGCACGAAGAATCGGCGGTAGAAACTAAGCGAATAAATTTTTCGGATTTTCCTCTCAGAGAAACCCTCGGGGTTCGATTCCCGAGTCAGACAAATCAAAAATGTGTTTTTTCAATTTTCTAATAAAATTAACGTTGCCGCCCGGTCGGTGATAAACTGGGTGACCAGTCTATCACCAACCGGGCGCCAACGCATCACATTGCAGGACTACGAAGTATCTTCGGCTAGTCGTGGATGCACACGTTGTACTTCTGCCTACCTCTTCAGGGATACGGGCATGAATATACCTTTTTTAGCTTTTTACCCTTGGGCTAAGATTGAAAATTGATCTCAATACAATGTTCATCAACTAATACACTTGTACAGTTTCACAATAATTATATTGTGAAAAATCTGTAATTGGTTGATCTTGCAGGCCATCCCTGAAACTTAACGCTAAATTAAGGTATCTTAAGCTCAAAAGAGTAAAAACTATAAGCATAGATTTTTCAGTTCTAAGAAATATTGAATATCTCAATTTCTAAGTCACAAAAAACACTTTATACAAGCCAATTATATTTCCACCTTGTTGGTCCGGGTTCCTTCGAAGAATGACTAACTACCGTGTTGTCAAGCAAATCGTATAGGGTGACCGATTGGAATACGTGTCACTACCATTGTGGCTACTGGGTGTTAGAGATCCACAACGTCCTTAGCCAGGTATTTGGTACCTCCACCTTACCTATTCCCGCCGTAATAGCTCATTGTTGTGTTCCGGTTTAGAGTAAGCCCAAGTAGCACGTTAAGCTGTATATAGGCTGCATTTAGGTTCATTTTTAAACTTAAAGCTGTATACGAAGCCGTACAAAGGCTGTAGAAGCGCTTCTACAGCCGATATAACACCAAAAAGGGCCCCAAGTTATACAGCTTATTGCGTTATGTAGGCTGCACAATAGCTATACAAGCTGTTATAAACTGTACAATGGCTGTTATTTGGTGTATAAAGAAACTATAACACTAAAAATACTCTCTTGTAACTGTCTTGTACAGTTAAGAGTTAAATAGGCTGCACAATAGCTGTACAAGCTGGTATAGGCTGTACAAAGGCTGTTATTCGGTGTATAAAGAAACTATAATACTTAAGATACTCTCTTGTGCAGCTAAATGTTCTTAATAGGTGTTTGAAAATGATAAAAAGTAACTAATCTGTTTTTGATATTGTATAACATTATATCTGCAGACTCCATAATTAAAAATATATTAATAAACGATAAATTCTTGGACTTGGAGCAGTATTCAACGGTGTATTCAAAGTGCAAATTCTAAATGACTGTGAAGTCGTGTATATTTTTCCTCAAAATATTCACGCGCCAACGAAATAATCAAGATAACACAAATAAAATCATTGCAAAATACGGTAAGTGTTTGTGTTTAAGGTTAGAATATACAAGTATTTATGGTACAATATTGTATATGAAGGCATACTGATCATAATATAAGTTGCTTGTCAAGATATACATAGCTTTAGCTATTGCTAAATATATATTTTATTTAACAATATATTTCTTTAATGTTGTTTTTAATACACAATAATGGCGGCGTTTTGTTATACAGCCTAAAGTGTATTTGGAGGGTGATATACTGCAAATAGCTGTACTGAATCTCTTTTTTGTTCTATTATACGGCTATTGGCTTTTAATTACCGTCCAAATACACTTTAGGCTGTACTAAATCCCTATATAAATCTATTGTACAGTAATTGGCTTTTAATCACTTAACTTATGTTTAGAGATGCGTACAAAAATTGAAGAACCTTAAATACAAAACATATGTTTGTCACTTGATTTCGCTATTGTGTTGTATTGATGTCGGTCGTTTGACTTTACAACTAAACCAACTTATTGTTAACTATAACTTATGGGACATGTATTTCAATCATGTTTTACTTTATTTTTCAGGGAAATATGCCTTATAAAATAATAAAAACAATTGAGAGAAGCCAAAACCGTATTTGTATCGTACCCAGTTTGTGGGAGGATAAAGGTGAATTATAATGACCAAGAAAACAACTTGATATAACTAAGTTGATGAAGAACGAAAAATTAAGCCCTTTAAATATTGGTCTATCACAAAAAATTTTTTAAGAAGAATACGTTATTTCGTGCTTGTGATTTAATATTATTAGTTCTTCAAAGAGAAACACATACTCTTTTGCCTGTAATTGTATCTAAGTATATAATATTTTTAAAACGATTGTAAGTATACATATATACAGGGTGTTGCAAAAGTGGTACAGTAAGCCGAAAGGTGGTGGCTCAGGGGGTCATTCTTAACAACTTATGTTTAACGACTTTTGGAAATTCGCGAAAAAAATATTGATTCTCCATAGAAACTTTGTTGGTCACGTGACTTTTCACAATGGAAAAACAAAATTGTTTTTCGGGAATTTTCACAAATCGTTGAACAAAAGTTGTTCAAAATGACCCTCTGAGTCACCCCCTTTCGACTTACTATACCGCTTTTGTAAAACTCCGTATAGTAGCAAGTTAAAAATAAAAAAATACATATTTTCTCAGTGTAATGATTTTTATTTCTCCTTTTAACTCTTTTTTATATATTCTTTGAAGAATAGACCAATTGCCTTTCTGCCAGGCAGGTCGTAAAAGACAACCGATGGACTATGCGAGTCACTTCCATCGTGGTTACTAGGTAATAGAGCTCTGCGTTGGCTCGACCGGGTCTGGTACCACCGCCTTATCTATTCCAGCTGCAAAGCGTCAGTGCTAGTCACTGTCATGTTCCGGTTTGGAGGGTAAGGTGGCCGGTAAACTTATCCATTGGGCATTAGACCTTGCCACAAGAGAGCAACGCACCATTAACATTTTTGCTGTCTGTAGGCGATGGTTGATTTTTTCATCAGGAGACCGATCTGCTTGTTTGCTATCTTATGACATTAAAAAAAATCAGTTATTGTAAATTACCAACCAAGTAACCTTAATGAAGAAGATAAGCCTAAAAAATAATAAATCAGATAACCTACAATCACTTTTTAATGTTTTTGTTACGGAACCCTTTTCCTTGAACATTAATAAAAATGACGATTGTAGGTTTACCTGAATTAGTAAATTTTCAGCTTTATCTTCATCACGATTACTTGGTTGATAATTTATAATATTTAAATATTCCTTTTCAATATTCCTCTTTGATGATTTTTTCCACATGATATCAACTATGCAGATATAAAAACAGCAAACAACAATTTTCTCAGTAATACAGCCTTGAGCTGTACTATAGCTGTATATGCAGATTTTTTAACACCATTGGCTGCATAACAGTCTACAATTACGCCATAAATATTAGCTGTAGAACGGTGATTGCATGTCCCATTTTACAGAAACAAGCGTTGAGTGATACTATAATAACACTTAAAGCTGTAATAAATTCCCGTGCTAAACAAAATACAGCTAATGTACAGCTTTAAGAATTAAAATCAGCCTAATGAGTTACAAATTGCTTAAAGCTGTACAGTAGTGTATTAATATTCAGTTATAACGCCTAAAGCTTACGCGAAACTCTAAGAAAGGCCTTGTACAGCATTAGGCTGTATAAAAACTCATAAAGGTCTCTTATACCGATAAAAGCATCTTTTTACACCATTGAACGGCTGCAATAGAACTTTAAGTTCTATATGAGCTGCTTTATGGGTATTAAACATGCTTGATTGCTGCTTGGGAGGTAGCCTATAGACTTATGCACGTTACATTGTCATCCCGCCACATGGATAGCAACGCACCATTAATATCTTTGGTTTCTATAAGCGATAGTTTTTCTTTGCATAAGGTGAGCCATTTGCTTGTTTGCTATCTTATGATTTAAAAAAAAGACGTGTGGCACTCTGAGACTGCCGCGGTAAAGCTATTGCATAGCATTTTTTATCAACTTATGCAATTACAATTATATATATGATTGCGGTAGTTTTCCAATACAACCAATGCCACCTAAAGGCGGGTTGCTGAACTAAAGAGACAAGCGTGATATTTCAAAAAGTCATTCAAAATTCTGGTATTTATCGATAGATGGAATGGATGCCGGTCGGAGTGGGGGGTGTTAGGTTTTTTCGTTACGGAATTTCTGGATTCGGTCTCCACGCTCAAGGCCCGCGATAGAAGCTATGCAATAGCTTAAAAAAATTCGTTATATTCATTTTTACTTATTTATCCTTTAATATTAAATTATCTTCATATTGTTTCATTAACAAGATAAAATTTAAAAAAAGTATCTTCACACCCGTATCCCTGAAGGGGTAGGCAGAGGTACAACAAGTGCACCCACGATTAGCCGAAGATACTTGTTCCCACAAATATGATAGGTGGCAAGCCTATCGCCAAACCGGGCACTTTCCAATCCAACTTTGTGTTTATCAGAAAACTGAAAAAAACACCATTTTTAGGTGCCCGACAAGGGAATCGAATCCGGAACTTCATGTGGTTAACGCCAACGCTGGATCACAAGAGCACAGAGATAAAATTAAAAATTTCAAAATCCCCGACACATCCTCAGACTGGCATTATGCTGCGAATGCATAATTTTAAGAGCAAAACGTGAAAGAATCCGATGATCTTACAAAAGGGATCTTGCAGCATCAGGCTAAGGTTATCACGATTCCTTAAGGACCTTAATCAATAAGCTTGAGTTAAGTTGTTTTATTGCAAAGCTCCCGTGGCCTCCAGCTCCACCATGTGAACCTGAAAAGTATTTTGATTCAAAGTGTATGTAAAAATATAATAAATGAGACCACACTCAGTGGACTTATATTGTTTAGTGCAAGAGATGCATGGCCACTTTCTAGTTCCGTTATCAAACTCTACGAATCTCCAAATAATAAAAGCCAACTATATCAGCCCACTGTCCGTAGGCCACCATTCAGTTCCATCATTATTATATCTTAGATAACGTCCAGCACCTAAGTATTTGCCAATATAAATCGAATTAACCCACAATTGGTGGGTTTATCAATATCAGTTTATAAATTCTCATGAAATTCTTCTAGCCCTATCATCAGATACTGGAAAATATCCTGCTATAAAGTCCTTAAAAGAATGAGTCCAAAATTAATGGTGCTGCTCAATTTTAATCGTTCCGATCGTTTCGTTCACATGACCTTCTTTCCACTTTATCGTAAGAACCTAGAATTCATTTCACAGCAGGTTATTTGTCAAAAAAGAATCAATAAGTTTAAACGCGATAGGTTTATCTCATTTAGTTTTAAAAATCCTGTAACCACCTTCCAGTTACATCAATAGATTCTTATCATCCAGCACCAAAGGTTAACCAAAATAATCCCAATTAGACCATACTCGATGAGTTAATCTGGCTTAGCGAAATCTCATGGACTTCTTCCAATTTCATCTTAAAAAGTTCGAAGTCATTCTGTTCCGAAGTCCTTATTAGAACGATTCAAATAAGCCCAAAGTCGACTATGTTACTCAATTTAAATTCAGAATTTCTATAACCTCTTTCCTGCTTCATCATAGGACCATAAAAATTATCTAGCACCAGGCTATTTCTCAAAACAGAACAAATGAGTCCAAACTCGATGGGTTTATGTAGTTTAATTTAAAGGTTCCCATAGCCACTTTCAATTTCCATCATTATTTTCAAAAAAATCATCTACCACCAAAAAATATGTCAAAACAAACCTAGCAACTCACACTCAATTATTTTTCTGGATTAGCTTAGGATTTCTTATTGACTTCTTCCCGCCGTATCATCTGGCACCGAATCTGATCCTGCTCCAAAGACTTTAAAACAAAGAATTAGAAGAGTTGTTAAATTTTAATTCGAAGTTACCAAACATCCTTCATGCTTCATTATAAGATTCTGGAAATCAT
Source organism: Apodemia mormo (assembly GCA_036924255.1). Taxonomy (NCBI): domain Eukaryota; kingdom Metazoa; phylum Arthropoda; class Insecta; order Lepidoptera; family Riodinidae; genus Apodemia; species Apodemia mormo. The sequence continues at coordinate 34,913,227 of JAUPFN010000019.1, forward strand.
CTTGCATTAGGGTATTTGTCAAAAACAGAACAAATGAATCTAAGCTCGATGGTTTTACCTTGTTTAGTTTAAAAATTATCATGGCCACCTTCTAGTTTCACCATCAGATCCTAAATATTATCCAGCACCAAATGTATGTTAAAACAAACCCATTCAGACCACACTCAATGAGTTTATATCTGGATTTGCTTAGAAATTTACAAAGACTTTTTTAAAGTCTAACATCACATCAGGCACTGATAACTATCGCGCTTCAAAATCCTTGTAAATATTTACTCCATTTTATTACAAAGTCCCCAAGACCTTATCAGCTCTATTATAAGACCCCGGAAATCATATAGCACCAGGATGTTTATTAAAACAGAATAAGGGATCCTAAACTGGATAGGTTTGTTGTTCCCACGACAACTTTTCAATTCTATCATCAGATACTAGAAATTGTCCAGCATCAAATTGTTTACCAAAACAAACCGAAATAATTCCCACTTGATAGGTTAACCTGATTTAGCTTAGGAGTTCTCGGATATATCTTCCATCGGGCCATTCCACTCCAAAGTCCTTATAATAACAAATCAAACGACCCCAAAGACGATGGTGTTACTCTATTTTATTCTAAAATTCCGACACGTCCTTCCAGTTCTATTTTGAGACTCTGTAAATCATCTAGCACTAGAGTAGGTGTGCAAACAGAACAAATGAGTCCAATTTCGTAATAATTATCTTATTAAGTTTAGGAGTTCTAATAGTTACTCATGTCAGATCCTGAAAATCATCCCGTACTAAATTGTGTGCCAATACAAGACAATTCAGTGCTAATTCAAAAACATTATTATTTTAAGATTTCATTGCAGTTGCATTTTGAATCTGGATTCTTGAAGTTCCAATGTCACTTTTTCGGCTCAATCTTCAAATACTTATCATCGTGAGAAAGAATTTACTGTAACAAATGAAATTACTTCAAACTCCAATATGTTAGTATTTTTTATCTGTGAGTTACAATGGCACTCTTACGGTTCGTTCTTCAGACTTTGACATTATATGTAATGGAAATTTCACATCATCAAAAATCCATCGAGTCTAAATTTGACTATCTTACCTCTTTCTACATTCTACGCGTGAGTTGTGGTAGCACTTTTTCAGCTCCATTCGTGCGGTTTGCTGGCTCGTACAGTCGTAATTGGATTGCCGCCTTATACAGTCGTGATGAGACATTATTACACTATACTACATTGGAAAAAGAGCAACAATGACGACATAACCAAGCACATCCTGACAATGCCACTAGATTAGAAAGCGCGGCCGAATTACTGTCAGCGCGGGCTGTCCTCGCGTGGTGGTTAAACTATGTAACGATCCAAGAGATCCATATCTCGTGGCCCGCGACGCTTACCAACCGCGCTGGCGAAAGCGTCACTGTAAAACCACACTCAAAAAGTGGCTTGTAATACCTATTTAGAAAATTTGTTATTTACAAACAAAAATTGCCAGTTAAATAGACGCTGATGATCTTCGAATAATGATCTTAAAGTATCAGGTAATGCTAATGAAATTATTTATCAAGTCTCAAGACTCACTGCAACATTATTGCCATTATCATCGGGGCACAGAGTGCACGATCTCACCTGGCTACGTATTGATAACCACAGCTTAATAGATGAAATCAATTCTACTGTATTATGGCTTTTAGCTTAAAACCAAACAAGAGACACAATCAGGCTGGAGACTTACGGCGCGCCGTGATAGAAATTTAAACATTGTTTTATGGATTAGATATTTGCTAAAAATAACTATCAATCGGCCTAATTATATCAATTATTTATTACGAGAGATGACCCTGATGATAAAATCATTAATAAAGGACGCTCGTACTGAGGCTTCATCGGGATCTGTAAGATCCGCAGTAGCTTCTCTAAACTGGCTAAAAAAATTGATCATTGATAAAATCCCCGAAACTGGAAGTGCGTAACATACTTTAAAAATATTATCGAAAGGAAATAAAATTAATCTTAACGAAACGAGCACAAAACTATTAAATAGATATCCTAATCTATTTGATACTTATTTTGATTATGTTCTCTGATCTGAATTAATGAATTATATTTAACTAGCTGTTGCCCGCGACTTCGTTCGCGCGGACATTGTATACTCCGCACTGCTCCTCCCCCGTAGGTGATATCATGATAATATGTAGCCTATATGAGGACCCGACCTGTTAGTAATATTCATGGAAAATTTGAAGTAAATCCATGCAGTACTTTTTTTTTCGAAATTACTATTACAGTTGACGTTACTGCGTCACCGGACTTTTTGGGCGAGGAGAGTGCTCAACCAGAGTGCAGTACTTTTTGAGTTTACCCCAGACATACATTGACTTTCGTACGATTTTATTATATGTAAATAAATATACTAGCTGTTGCTCGCCACTTTGTCCGCGCGGACTTCATTTACTCCGCACAGCTCCTCCCTGTGGTTGATAGCGTCATAATATGTAGCCTATATATTGACCCGACCTGTTAGTAATATTCATGCAAAATTTGAAGTAAATACTTTAAAGCAGTACTTTTTGAGTTTACCCCGGACATACATTGACTTTCCTACGATTTTATTATATGTACTAACTATTGCCAGCGACTTCGTCCGGGCAGACTTCGTTTACTCTGCACTGCTCCTCCCCTGTAGGTGATAGCGTGATAATATGTAGCCTATATGTTGACCCGACCTGTTAGTAATATTCATGCAAAATTTAAAGTAAATCTATGCAGTACTTTTTGAGTTTACCCCGGACACACATACAGACAAACAGACAAACAGGCAAACAGACAAAAATTCTAGTAACTATATTTTTGGCTTCAATATCGATTGTAGATCACGCCCCAAGTATTCTTTTAAAAAATATTCAATGTACAGTCTTGACTTTCCTACGATTTTATTATACATGGGCCACACTAAAAGTTTTGCACTTCTAGCTAATCGGAACTATTTGAATTTCAAATGTTATATTTTTAAAACGTTGCAACCTTCTTAGTAACAAAAAAACAACAATTGGCAGGAAATGATTTGTCAATTGTTTTTTTATAACACTTCAAAGTTCTACGTACGCAACGAAAATGGAATTAAGTCGAAAAGATTTTAGAGCGACGATTTTTTATGATTTTAAAAGTTCTCTTTCTTCGCAAGACTGTGCCGCTTATCTTCGAAATGCTTTTGGGAGAGAATCACCTTGTTTGAGCACCGTGAGGCGATGGTTTGCTGAATTTGAGAGGTCGAGTTTCTTCACATGACGATTTTCGTGAAGGGCGGCCTTCAACTGCCGTCAACGAAAATAATGTAGCTACTGTTAAGCGGTTAATTGAAGAAAACTCCCGGGTTACCTATGAGACAATTCGAGAACTATTGGGGATTGGTATGAGCCAAATTCAGAAAATTTTACACGAAGAATTGAAAGTTCGGAAACTTTGTTGTCGTTGGATCCCTCATGAGCTGACAGCGGAGCAGAAGCGGGCTCGCGTGGAATGGTGCTCACAGATGCTACTGAAGTATGACCACGGACATTCTAATGCTGTTTATGACATAGTCACAGGAGAAGAAACGTGGATTTATTGTTTTGAACCCGAAAAAAAACAGCAATCTTGTGAATGCGTGTTTGAAAATAAGAACAGGCCAACAATAGTGAAACAGGCGAGAAACGTTGGTAAAAAAATGATCGCGTTTTTTTTCTCAGCTACGAGTCCCATCTGTACAATTCCACTTGAAGATCAAAAGAGTGTTAATGCTGAGTGGTATTCTACAATTTGTTTACCCAGGGTGTTAGAAACAGTTCGCGAAAGACGACCAAAAAGCGGCATTCTCCTACACCATGATAACGCTTCTTCACACACGGCCAACAAAACAAAGTCATTTTTCCGAAAAAGTACATCTCGTTACTCACCCTGCGCATAGCCCCGACCTAGCACCCTATGATTTCTGTATTTTCCCCAAAATCAAAGATTTGATAAGAGGTTTTACTTTTACGAACTCCGAAGAGGCAGTGATAGCGTTCAATCAGCACGTAGAAAATATGCCTTCAGATCTGTGGTCCGCCTCTTTTAAAAAATGGTTTGATCGCATGAAAAAATATTTGAAATGTAAAGCAGATTATTTTGAAAAGCAATAAACATAATATTTTGGTTATAACATGTTGTTTTTTTAAGTTACGCAAAACTTATAGTGTGACCTACGTATGTATAGATATAGACGAAGTGTTGATATATATGTGTCTCTCGTTTATCGAGTCGCATCGTCGTTTTATCGAGGTTAATAATTTATATCACGATTCTATAGAAGGATCACTTAGAAAAAAGTCAATTTATAATTAACTAGTTATTATTTCCTGAGTCTGTTCGCGTGACCCACACACATTACTTCATTTTTCTCACTCGGGTTATAAAGTAGCCTATGATAATGTAGCTTTGTATTCAACCAACTGCACCGCATAGCCCGCTGCATTATGACTTTTTTGGTGCATCCCGCAGGAACAACTTACTTTTACGGGACAAAAAGGGTACTTTTTGTGGTATTCCAGATCATCTATATATGTGCCAAATTTTATTAAAATTGGATCGGCCGTTTTTGTGTGAAAGAGTACAAACATACATCCAAAAATCCCAACATACTTTCCCATTTATTAGTACGACTAGTAGGATAGGAAAAGTTATTCCCCGTGTTGGTCCCGGGCTCCTTTGAAGAATAGGCCAACTGCTGTTATGCTAGGCTCGTAAAAGGCGACCGAGTGGCTATACGCGTCACTACCATCGTGGCTACTAGGTGGTATAGTTCAGCATCGGCTCGATCGAGTCTGGTACCACCGCCTTACCTATTCCTGCCGCAATAGCATCAATGCTAGACAATGTCGTGTTCTGGTTTGGAGGGTAAGGTAGCCGGTAAACTTACGCATGTGGCATTAGACCTCGCCACAAGATAGTAACGCACCATTAACATCTTTGGTGTTTATAGGCGATGGTTGACTCTTTCCATCAGGAGATCCATCTGCATGTTTGCTATCTTATGATATAAAAAAAAAATTTTTAAAATCGGTTGGATTGTTTTTGTTTTACTCCATAAAAATAAACAAATCTTGTCTCTTTATAAATACTAGCGATCGAAGTCGAAATTCGACGGTCATTACATGACAACATTTGTTCGTAGATTAGGTACCTATATAAAAAATATATAATCTCTTTTAAGGTTAACAAGAGGCTTGTCCTTCAAAAAAATTTATACATGTGAATATTATTATGTACATAGGGCACACCAAAAGTTTTGCACTTCTAGCTAATCGGAACTATTTGAATTTCGAATGTTATAATTTTAAAACGTTGCAACCTTCTTAGTAATAAAAAAAATAATTGGCGGGAAATGATTTGTCAATTGTTTTTTTATCACACATCAAAGTTCTACGTACGCAATGAAAATAGAATTAAGTCGAAAAGATTTTAGAGCGATGATTTTTTATGATTTTAAAAGTTCTCTTTCTCCGCTAGACTGTGCCGCTCGTCTTCAAAATGCTTTTGGGAGAGAAGCACCTTATTTGAGCACCGTGAGGCGATGGTTTGCTGAATTTGAGAGAGGTCGAGTTTCTTTTCATGACGATTTTCGTGAAGGGCGTTCAACTGCCATCAACGAAAACAATGTGGCTCCTGTTAAGCGGTTAATTGAAGAAAACCCCCGGATTACCTATGAGACAATTTGAGAACTATTGGGGATTGGTATGAGCCAAATCCAGAAAATTTTACACGAAGAATTGAAAGTTCTGAAACTTTGTTGTCGTTGGATCCCTCATGAACTGACAGCGGAGCAGAAGCGGGCTCGCTTGGAATGGTGCTCACAGATGCTACTGAAGTACGATCACGGACATTCTAACGCTATTTATGACATTGTCACAGGAGAAGAAACGTGGATTTATTATTTTGAACCCAAAAAAAAGCAGCAATCTTGTGAATGAGTGTTTGAAAATAAGAACAGGCCAACAAAAGTGAGACAGGCGAGAAATGTTGGTAAAAAAATAATCGCGTTTTTTTTTCTCAGCTACGGGTCCCATCTATACAATTCCACTTGAAAATCAAAAGAGTGTTCATGCCGAGTGGTATTCTACCATTTGTTTACCCAGGGTATCAGAAAAAGTTCGCGAAGACGACCCAAAAGCTGCATTCCCCCATACCATGATAACGCTTCTTCACACACGGCCAACAAAACAAAGTCATTTTTAGCTTCCGAAAAAGTACATCTCGTCACTCATCCTGCGCATAGCCCCGACCTAGCAACCTTTGATTTCTGTGTTTTCCCCAAAATCAAAGATTTGATGAGAGGATTTACTTTTACCAACTTCCAAGAGCAGTGATAGCATTCAATCAGCACGTAGAAAACATGCCTTCAGATCTGTGATCCTCCTGTTTAAAAATGATTCGATCTGTTATATCCCCTGACTGTAGGCCAAAGGGCTTGCATCAGACCCCCGTCAACAAATCCCTCAAAAGTGCTTCATCAGCACTTTTGACCCTTATTCTATTCCCTAGTCCGCATCAGTCAGTCTCGGTCCAGATCCCTACCAGATCACTAGTCTTTCAATTCATCCCCTACTATTTCTTTACTATTTCTATTATAACTTGTGTTAATATAATATAACTTGTGTTAAGTGAATAAACGATTAAATGATTAAAAACTCTTTTTTAAAAACATAAATCTCGGGCTCAGTGTAACATTGGTGGCAGCTATAAGGGATCTCGAAACAGATCCTCGGAACGTCTCTGATACAAAACTCTAAAATCGTAGTGAAAAGTGAAAATTAAAAAGTGCTAAATTCGAGACTTTCTTAAGAGAAGAAAAGTTATCATACCTACTTATTTCTCTACGGCCGAGTGGAAATCATCTATATAAAAGAAAATCTACCATTTTCAAATTATCACAGAAATCCACCAAGAAATCATAATATCCATATCCGTGTCATTACTAATTCATCGAATTCGTCGTTGGAGTCCGCATATCAACGCTGAAGCATGCAGGTGTTCCTTATCGCGTGAGTCTGGCTCTTTGTTTACAATATCAAATATCCGTACAGAAAGGGTTGTTCCACACTGTACCTTGTAGTAATAATTTATACAATATAATAATTCAAACTCTCATTTTAATTTACATTTTTTTTTTCCTGTGTGTAAAATTTTTTTGTGTATCTTATTTTCTTTTGTGTGTGTAAATCTCATTTTGTGTATATAAAAAAGCTAAGACATCAAAGATGGCAAAGGAGACCCTTCAGGTTCCTCAAGACGCTTTATTACCCTCTGAATCCGAGGACGAGCGACCTCTCGATTCACAGAGGTCAACCAGGTCTAGAAAGGTAAACGCATGTACTGCCATGCCAGAATTAGACCTTAGCATATTACTAAAGTTCATTAAAACCTATGATGGCAGCAGAGAAACACTAAACTCTTTTATTATCAATTGTAACAATGCCTATGATCTTGCCACGCCTGCACAGAAACCAATTATATTCAAATTTATTTTATGCCAACTTCAGGGAAAAGCGGAAGTTGCTTGCTCAATCAAGGAGTTCCAAAATTGGGAACAACTAAAAGATTTTTTAAAGACGCAATTTAGTGAAAGGAAACATCACTCCCACCTTTTGATGGAACTCCAAGATAGCAAACAGCTTCCTAACGAAAATGTAAGCAAATTTTCTCTTCGTATTGAAACACATCTTTCACAATTACTCACAGAAATTTCACTCACAAATTCTAAAGATAAGGAATTACCAGGACGCATCGCTGCTATGGAAGAGCTAGCCTTACACCACTTTTTAATAGGTTTGCAACCTCGTATTTCAAATATAGTGAGATGTAAATCTCCAAAATCCCTAAACGAAGCAATCAATTATGCCATATCAGAAGAAAGGATACAAGAGACCCTGTATAAACGAAATTTACAGACAGACAACAGACCTAGAACTCGACCGAATCCTACTTTCCAAAGTCAACCATCAAGGCATCCCGTGCAGACACGTAACACTGAACCCTTTAAGAGACAATTTGCTCCTCGCGAAAATAATCCTTTGATATGTCGTTACTGTAAATTTCCGGGACATACTATAGAGAATTGCAAGAAGAGAGAATACAATAACCGGCACAAAAACTTCAACAATCAGCCTTCCTACCCGTCCGCTGCTCGAGTCAACTTTCTACCTAATCCTGAAGAAGAAGGCTATGATGAAGTAGACAATAATCATTTAAACGAGTAATAGTCTCGCCTGAGTGTCGCACGAGACTTAAATCTAAAGTCGACACTGTTTCCAAACCCACTGTATCTGTCGCTGTATCTAAACCCACTGTATCCGTCGCTGTTTCCAAACCCACTGTATCTGTCGCTGTATCTAAACCCACTGTATCCGTCGCTGTTTCCAAACCCACTGTATCTGTCGCTGTATCTAAACCCACTGTACCCGTCGCTGTATCCAAACCCACTGTATCCGTCGCTGTATCTAAACCCGCCGTAACCGTCGCTGTATCCAAACCCACTGTATCCACGGTTCCTAAATCCACTGAATCTAATGAATCAAAACTCGCTGTGCCCGCTAAATCTAGCCCCGCTGTATCCACTGTATCAAAATCCACCGAATCCACTGATCCCACTGTATCCAATACATTACAATCTGATCCCAAACCATATCCAACATACGAAATTACTACCAATCCCACAAAAACTCTACTACCTCATATTTCTATTAAAACTCCCATCAACAATAATCCATTATCTCTCCTCATCGACTCAGGCTCAGCTGTAAGTCTAATAAAATACCCGTGTATCCAATCTCCACATATAAAACTCGAAAACGAACCTATCAAATTAAAAGGAATAGATCCCACTGATCAGTGTTCACGAACCATGGGACATTTCCAATTAAATTTATATATCTCGAAACGTCTTAGCATTTCTCATAAATTCCATGTCGTTAATAACATCAACCTGCCATACGACGGTATAATTGGCTCTGATTTACTTAATGAATTTGGCTGTAATATAGATTATACTCAAGCTGTGTTACATATACATGACACAGAAATTAAACTCAAATTCTCTGACCCTTCTTATATTATACCTCCCAGGACAGAAATGGTTATTGAATGTTCTGTCCTTAATCCTGAGACGAAAGAAGGTTACATCTTGGATCAAAGCATAACTGACGAAGTAATAATAGCTAATTGCCTCACACGCGTCAAACCCAATAATCGCGTTAATATATCCGTCGTAAATGTATCGAATTCTGCAGTGACGTTAACTTCTAACCTTAACCTAAAAATTACCCCTATTGATAACGAAAATCATCTCCAGGAATCTCTTAATTATTCTATTAACCTCGTAAATCAAACTAAAGACAACGACTCCTATGACCGTACTAACACTGTTTTAAGCCAACTCCGAGTTTCTCACCTGAACGACGAAGAAGTTAATGCTCTTTACGATGTTTGTTCAGAATATTCAGACATTTTTCATTTGCCAGGTGAAAAATTAACTTTTACTAATTCAATTAGGCATGACATTAAAACCAATACTGACATACCTATACATACTAAATCATATCGTTTCCCTGAAATCCATAAAGAAGAAGTAAACAAGCAGATGAACGCGATGCTAGAACAAGGAATAATAGAGCCCTCTGTTTCCCCGTGGTCCTCACCTATCTGGGTGGTCCCCAAAAAACTGGATGCCTCTAATCAGCAAAAGTGGCGTGTAGTCATCGACTACCGCAAACTTAACGATGTTACGATAGGAGACACATACCCAATCCCACAAATTAATGAAATCCTTGACCAACTTGGCAATAGCAAGTACTTCTCCACACTGGATCTTGCTTCTGGCTTTCATCAAATCCCTCTGAATCCCGATGACGCATCCAAAACAGCTTTCAATATCCCTCAAGGCCATTACCAATTCACTCGTATGCCGTTTGGGCTGAAAAATGCCCCGGCAACTTTTCAACGTCTAATGAATACCGCACTGTCCGGCTTACAAGGAATCCGCTGCTTTGTCTATCTTGATGACATAGTCATCTATTCCTACGATCTAAAATCCCAAATTCAAAACCTTTCCGAAGTCTTCAAGAAACTACGTCAATTCAATTTGAAATCCAGCCTGATAAATGCGAGTTCTTAAGGCGTGAAGTCGCTTATCTGGGACACATCATTACTGAAAACGGAGTTAAACCAAATCCCGAAAAAATCAAAGCCGTGACACAGTTTCCTATTCCTAATTCCCCAAAAGACATAAAGTCATTCCTAGGTCTCGTCTCTTACTATCGCCGCTTCATCCCTGAATTCTCAAAATTAGCTAAGCCTCTAACAAGTTTATTGAAAAAGGATATACCTTTCAAATGGGAAAATCCTCAACAACTTGCCTTTGACACATTAAAACATAAGTTAACCTCTGCTCCCATTCTATGCTATCCCGATTTTACTAAGCCATTTGTATTAACTTGTGATGCATCAAATCATGCAATCGGTGCTGTCCTGTCACAGGGCCCGATCGGCCAAGATAAACCGATTGCATTCGGATCGCGAACCCTAAACAAAAGTGAGTGCAATTATAGTACCACAGAAAAGGAGTTATTGGCAATACTGTTTGGTTGCAAAACCTTCCGTCCCTATCTGTACGGGAGAAAATTCCAAATAATTACCGATCATCGACCTCTCCGATGGTTGTTTAATCATAAAGACCCGAGCAGTAAACTCCAAAGATGGCGGCTAAAACTTGAAGAATTTGAATACGAAATTATATACCGCAAAGGGAAATTAAACTCTGTCGCTGACGCACTCTCACGGTTCCCCGTTAATCCAGTAATTCCCAATCCTGATTCCACTGACGAAAATCAGTACGACCATGACAAGGACCTCATGGACCTACTAGTTTCCCCGGCGTCATTTAACGAAGATGAAATCGAACCATTCAACCCTTTAGCCGACCTTCCTCCTAATTCTCCCTTGGAAGAAAACACGGCACACCCTGAAACGCGACCTAATCCTGAACTTATCACCTTAGACGATCTGATACAAAATCCTGAACCACTGAATCTACCAAATCCTGAAACGCTGAACCCGACAAATCTCAAAACCCTGAATCCTACAAATCCTGAAACGACGAACCCTTCAAATCTTGATATGCCAAATCTCGATATGCCAAACCTACCAATCCCTGAAAAGCAAAATTCACCTAATCCTGAAACACTGAACCTTCCAAGCCCGGAAACGCAACGCTCTCCAAACTCTTCAGAAAATACAGACGCTGACTATTCTAATTTCCTAAAAAACCTTGCTAATAAGGACAATATTTATGACACTAATATCATAGAACACAACCAATCGTTGATGAAAACTCATTGCAAAACAATCGTTATACCCACATCATTAGACTTAGATGAATCTAATTTCTATACCCAGGAAATCTTAGGAAATCTCGAAAATCCTAAAGATATATTATATTCTGAAAAGCAATTGCATTCTTTTGAAAAGATAAGCGTAAAAGATAAAGATAATCTTAGGAAATCTCGAAAATCCTAAAGATATATTATATTCTGAAAAGCAATTGCATTCTTTTGAAAAGATAAGCGTAAAAGATAAAGATACTTACTTTATTTACACAAAGGTCCATCACTTCGACGTCACTACTTACCCGGAGATTTTCAAAACCCTGAAACAGATAAAAGACAATTTAATATTAGATAAAGAGACAAAAGAAATCGCGATCTCGGATTTTAAGAATCCTTTTGAAAATCTGTCGTTTACGAAAATATACAATATACTTACATTTTTATTTCACAAGACTAATATCACAATAAATGTATACCACAACAACATTATTTACCCAACCTTAACCGAAGTAAAAAAGATACTATACGATAATCACGACATCCCATCTGCTGGGCATCCCGGCTCCACAAGGATGTATAATAAAATTAGAGATCAATTCTACTGGAAAAATATGCGAAGCGACATCGAGCAATACGTAAGAAACTGTCCATTTTGCCAAACAAATAAAGCGTTCAGACAAATAAATAAGGCACCCATGCAGATTACTACCACTTCCAAATCTCCTTTTGAACGCATATCTTTAGACATAGTAGGCCCCCTTCCAGAGTCAGGTACCGCTAAGACAAAATACATCCTTACCCTCCAAGACGACCTGACTAAATACTCCACCGCATACCCCATCAGGAGCACAACTGCCGAAGAAACCACAGATTGTCTTCTACATTTCATTTCTCTATTCGGCATTCCAAAAACAATCCTCACAGACCAAGGTACCAATTTCACAGCGGAACTCTTCAAGGAGACCTGTTCTTTTCTAAAAATCAAACAACTTTGGTCATCTCCGTATCACCCTCAAACTCAAGGAGCGCTTGAACGCTCACATTCAACGCTAAAAGAATATTTAAAATCTTACGTTAACGATGAACAAACCAATTGGCCCCGTTATGTTTACACAGCCATGCTGGCTTATAATACCACTCCGCATTCAACTACCAATTTTTCTCCCCACGAACTTCTATTCGGGCATAAGCCATTTATTCCTAGCTCCATTTACGATTCATCTACTGTTACTTATTCGGATTACGTGAAAATGTTGCAAAACCGGCTCAAGTGTTGTAGAGATAAAGCAATTCAACATATAGAGAAATCAAAAGAAATTTCTAAGACTTACTATGACACACACACCCGACCTGTAACTTACAAAATCGGCGATTATGTGTTCTTAAAAAATCACCTTAGACTAAGGAAGTCCCTCTCTCCTATATGGAAGGGACCGTACAAGGTGGTCAAAATCAACGGCAGAAATTCTCTGACTCTTTTAATAAATCGCCGTCACGTCATTCACCACTTCGACGAAGTGAAGCTCGCCCGACGAGAGAGCTCCTAAGTCATGCTATTTCCACTTTTTTATTGTTTTACATATACAACCCCTTTACACTATTTAATTTTAATTTAAATTTTACACTTTTACTTACCCATATAGAATTAGTACATAAGGTCATTATTGTTTTATTTTCTTATTTTCAGTCTCGTTCTTTGCAATTACGTGTCTGCAATGGCAGCCCAAGATATCGTGCAAACTATACCGTCAAGCTCAGGCATTTACTTTGATTATATAGGTAAATTAAAAATTATCAATGGCCATCTAAATGTGTTAATGCCTATTGATATCTCACATATTCAACCTCATATCGAAAACATAAACTCTGTATTAGGAACTATAAGGTTCATGTGTAGGCAAATAGACAATTTAGAATGTCACAATATGTTAGAACCACTTACAACTCGTTACCGTGAGATAGAAAACCAATTTTCCTCTATTGCTCATCTTATAGATAACCGAATGAAACGTGCATGGTTTGCAGGAATCGGAAGCGTCTTTAAGCACATCTTTGGCGTTTTAGATGAAAATGATGCCTATAAATATGATAATGCCATAAATACTGTACAGGATAATAGTAGAAAATTAGCTTCGTTAATTAAAGAAAATATATTGGTTACTACCTCAACTATTTCAGTGTATAATGACACTATTCATAAATTAAAACTTAATGAAGATAGTTTGTCTGAAGCTATCGACAAGCTCACTATAAAATTCAAAAATTTGACAATTATTTCGAATAAATTAGCAACGTCTTTAGAAATTAGTTCAATTCTACATAGTTTAGAAACTTCTATACTTAGTGTATCTTTCCAATTGGAAGATATAATAAACGCTATCTTATTTTGTAATTCTAATATCTTACATCCCTCCGTCATAACACCTTACCAATTATATCAAGAGCTTGCCAATAACTATAGACATATACCAAATAATTTAGAATTAGCTTTAAGTCTAGATATAAAATCTATTCATTCAATATTGAATATATCAACTTTAATATGTTATTATTTAAATCATAAAATTGTGTTTGTGTTAAAAATACCTCTTGTAACCTCGCAAGAATTTTATTTGTACCATAACATACCCTTACCTGTACCGCATCATGTAGAAAGACCAGACTCATTTAGCATTATAATACCCGCCAACAAATACACCGCTATTACCAAAGACAAAACACATTATACAAGCCTGGATTCTCTGGAAAAGTGTAAAAACGCCAATGTGTATGAATACATCTGCAAAATCATGAATGTTTACCCGCTGAGTGCAAACCCGTCATGTGAAAGTGAAATATTATCAAAAGTCTTAACAACTATACCAGTGCAGTGTAAAACAGATTTCCTACACGGACAGTTAGATGTGTGGAAACCTCTTATTAATAACCGCTGGATCTTCGTGCAATCTAAATCTACGAAATTATCCATAGATTGTATTAATTCCGAACTGATCGAAAAGAACATTGCCGGTACTGGCATCGTTACTATTCCAGTACATTGCACTGCGTACTGCAGAAGTACAAAACTTTATACTAGTGATAATGTGTTAAACATAACTTCACCTACGATGAGTTACTCTAACTTTAATTTAATTAATGATTCATGTTGTAATTTTGATAAGTTCAAAGAAACTGTCGATAATGCACCCCCTATGAATATTCAAAACATAGATTTAGAAAATATTAATTTTAAACAAAATATCTTCAATAAACCAATATTAAAAGAATTAGATAAAATTATTAACCAACCGCATATAATTAAATACGGGGTACATTATTCTGTTCTATCTATTATTTTAGTCCTAGTAATAATAAGTGTAATTATTTTCAATCTCTATATTAAATTGTACAGAAGGAAAAGTGATTCAAAACTTTTAAAGGTTTTAAAGAGTACAAATATTAAAGACCCAAGTGAAACAAATCAACTCTCAGAAATTAAGACTAACGAACAGACTATCGCTGATATCGAAATCTCTGCCCCTAAAATACGCACTAAGGTATAATTACACAAATATACTAAGCTTTGCCCGCGGCTTTGACCGCATAAAAAGTTTCCCTTCACATTTAATAAGAAATTATGTCTTTTCCTAAACTTCTTACTATCTCGATACTATACTGTATCAAAATCGATCAAGCATAAACCTTAACTAGTAGTTCACTGGTTCGCCAGGATCGATGTTGCCTATTTTATATATGTTATAACTCTGTATCTAATTTCACTGTTTCGATAGTTATAAGTTATAGTTGTAAATTGTGTTATAAAACTTCCAATCCTAATCATATCCTTTTAAAGACCAACGTCCCGCTACCTCGATTCCAATAAAATACTAATTCCTTCTTAATTTCCGTAAACTTCATTTCAACCCTGAAGTTTACTCTTGACCGGGGGGCTGTTATATCCCCTGACTGTAGGCCAAAGGGCTTGCATCAGACCCCCGTCAACAAATCCCTCAAAAGTGCTTCATCAGCACTTTTGACCCTTATTCTATTCCCTAGTCCGCATCAGTCAGTCTCGGTCCAGATCCCTACCAGATCACTAGTCTTTCAATTCATCCCCTACTATTTCTTTACTATTTCTATTATAACTTGTGTTAATATAATATAACTTGTGTTAAGTGAATAAACGATTAAATGATTAAAAACTCTTTTTTAAAAACATAAATCTCGGGCTCAGTGTAACAGATCGCATGAAAAAATGTTTAAAATGTAAAGGAGATTATTTTGAAAAGCAATAAATATAATATTTTGGGTATAACACGTTGTTTATTTAAGTTACGCAAAACTTATAGTTAACCTACATACGTCAATGAATGTAGTGTGATCAATTGTAATAAATTTACGAGCGATCGCCCTCTGGTCGAAATTCGTCCACAGACTAAAAAATAAAACCTGTTAAGTTCGACAAGAGACTTTATCTTTGAAGAAAATTGTTTGTGTGTAAAATATCATGTACTAGCTTTTAATCGCGACTTCGCTCGCATTTAAATATTTTTTTTAACAAAAAATATTCTTTGTTACTTCTAACACGTAACAAAGGATACTATATATATTTACCAAATACAACATTTACAACAATACAAAATATTTTTACCAAGTACAACATATACAACAATACAAAATATGTTTATCAAGTTTCATGATGATCGGTTAAGGCGAGGTATATTAACGCGCCTCAATTCTATAGGAAATGGCGGGCGGTATAATCTGGAACCGCTGGGAAACGTGTTAATTTTCGGATAAATAAATATAGGACTTCGGTTGAAAACCAAAATTTAGTACATTCTTTTTTATAGTTAAAACTAAATATCACCATATAAAAATCATGTAGAAGATTAGAAATATTATTAACAAATTATTTGTTTTATAGATTTTTTAGCCTGTTCGGAATTCTATATAATCGAGTAAAGTACATTCTATCATGTAATAAGTCAGCACAGTCCTTAAATAATAAAATATCTTCAGGTACATCGTATAATTTTTGTAAAATTGTTATTTAACAATCAATACAAAAAAAGTGATTTAGCAAACCAGTTTATTCCCGTTTCTCCCGATGCTTCTCCTTAAATAGTTTTGGTATGAAAGCGTAACAAACAAACTTACATTCACATTTATAATATTACTAGGTGAAGTGTGCAGCCCGCTGCAATATAAAATTTTTGGCAAATCCCGCGGGATCACCTAATTTTTCCGGGATAAAAAGTAGCTTATCCCAGGTCATCTATTACAATTTCATTTTTATAAGTGTTGAACAAGCTAAGCAAGTTATTTTTTAGAATTGTGTCACCTTTATCCTCTTCACAGCTCTAGGAGCGAAAATGAGCGCTCAGAATACTTGAAAGCAATAAAGATTTATAAGAATACTAGCTGTTGCCTGCGACTTCGTCCGCGCGGACTTCGTTACTCCCCACTGCTCCTCCCCTGTAGGTGATAGCGTGATAATATGTAGCCTATATGTTGACCCGACCTGTTAGTAATATTCATGCAAAATTTGAAGTAAATCCATGCAGTACTTTTTGAGTTTACCCCGGACATACATACAGACAAACAGACAAACAGATAAACAGACAAACAGACAAAAATTCTAAAAACTATATTTTTGGCTTCGGTATCGATTGTAGATCACGTCTCAAGTATTCTTTTAAAAAAATATTCAATGTACAGTTTTGACTTTCTTAAGATTTTATTATATGTATAGATATAGATATAGAGCAAGAACCCAGAGCCCCCAGACTTTACTTATTTTCTCAGAAATAAAATATATAAAATAACGTAGTGTTGGTACGTACTATGAGTGTATGCATACCTGCTAGCTTGAGCCGGCGGCCAATTTTCCGGTACCAGGTGCGAAAGGTAGATAAAAATTATACTTACATTACTTAATACTTGTTGTTTGATTAGCTGTTAGGTAAAACTTATTATGATATTAAAGAATTTTTAGCCGATAAAATTAAATGTTAATGCATAGAAATATAAGTTTGTTGATTGCCTTAAAAAAATCCAATGTAGTAAAATTTTGTAAATAGTGGAAACTTTGTAAATTACAAAACTCTTAATCATACAAAAAAATGAAACTTGTAATTATAAAAATAACTTTTGTAATATGAAATCATTCTTGTACATTAGTAATAAGTACATAAAATAGGGAAAAAAGACCAGCCCGCTGAGTTTCTGCCGCCGGATCTTCTCAGCGTGTGGCCGCGTTCCGATCCGGTAGTAATTCTAAAAAATCGATACAGTGTTTTAAACGTTATATGTAATATACAATGATAATTTTTTAAATATTTGCACACCATATAATGGTAGAATATGTCGGTAACTTAATTAATTTTTAACAACTTGTACACTCATATTTTACTAGGTGGTAGAGTTCTGCATTGTCTCGCCCGGGTCTGGTACCACAGCTTTACCTATTCCTGCCGCAATAGCGTCAGTGCTTGTCGCTATCGTATTCCGGTTTGGAGGGTAAGGTAGCCAGTAAACTTATGCATGTGGCATTAGACCTCGCCACAAGATAGCAACGCACCATTAACACCTTTGGTGTCTATAGGCGATGGTTGACTCTTTCCATCAGGAGACCCATCTGCTTGTTTGCTATCTTATAACATAAAAAAATATTCTTGCAAATGAATATTTTCTTTCTTTCTTTCTTTCTTTCTTTCTTTCTTTCTTTCTTTCTTTCTTTCTTTCTTTCTTTCCTTGTTTCTTTCTTTCTTAAATTCTCAGTGCTGATTTTTATATATATTTTAGAAAATATTATTATAAATTTATAATTATAGAAGTGTGTGCATTTGGGCTAATATTTCTATAATTAAGCGCCGTCACTCAAGTGGGTTATCGTCTACCTTTGTGGGTATCTATCTATCTTTGTGCAAAATTTCATTCAAATTCATTTAGTAGCTTTTGCGTGATTGAGTAACAAACATCCATCTATACATCCACACATCTAAACTTTCGCATTTATAAATATT
Organism: Apodemia mormo; assembly: GCA_036924255.1. NCBI lineage: Eukaryota > Metazoa > Arthropoda > Insecta > Lepidoptera > Riodinidae > Apodemia > Apodemia mormo. Next base: position 34,931,623 of record JAUPFN010000019.1, read on the forward strand.
ATTAATATAGAAATTAATATTAACGTAGACAATAATACAGCAGTTATAGTAGACTCATCTCATAAAAATGTAGTGTGTAATTCTTGTACTATTATGTATTCTGTGGTAATGATTGTTTTTACTAATTTGATACTCGTAATGTATTTCTAATGCTCGTTATTTGTAATTATAAGGTTTCTCCACTCCTCCGCAATTTTAACTATAACTGTACCAACTTTCATATTCCATCATTTGCGTAATTTTCGAATTAAAGTAGTACATAATTTTTACATCGCGTGTTAATAAAATATTATGTAAGTATATTGCCTATCTATACACATAAATAAAATTGGAGTGTCTGTTGTAATTTAATAACCGCTTTTACTAAAGGCATATGAATGTATACACGTTACATATATCAAAATAACTTTTTTTACAATTTTTGTTTATTTGTCTATTTGTCTATCCGTCTGTTTGTCTGTCTGTCTGTTTATTCTGGCTAATCTCTGGAACGGCTGGACCGATTTTGACGGGACTTTACTCACTCACTAATAGATAGCTGATGTAACAAGGAGTAACTTAAGCTACTTCTTTTAGAATTTTTCCCACGCGGACTAAGTCACGGGCACAGCTAGTATCCTAATCCAAAAATATAGTTTTTAGAATTTTTGTCTGTTTGTCTGTATGTATGTCCGGGGTAAACTCAAAAAGTACTGCATGGATTTACTTCAAATTTTACATGAATATTACTAACAGGTCGGGTCAACATATAGGCTACATATTATCACGCTATCACCTACAGGGGAGGAGAAGCTAATTGGACCGAGGTGGGCGCTCTCGAACCCCTCTTCCTGAAGAGGGGGTAGAGGTGCGCAGCGCGCTTTGCGCGCAAGGGGAGCTTCGGCTCAGTGGACCTTCGGGTCGTGGGGTGGCGGGCCTTCAAGGCCCTCCGGTGCAAAGGTGGGGGCTCTGACCTCACCTGCGCACAGGGAACGAGGAAGGCTAACCTCGTTAAAAAATGGCCACGAGGGGAGAGGCATCTGCCCAGTGGACCTTCGGGTCGTAGGGTGGCCGGCCTGCAAGGCCCGCGGTACAAAGGTAGGGGCTCAGCCCCCGCCTGCACATGAGTATGAGGAAGCCAACCTCGTTAAAAAATGGCTAAAGCCGTCCATCCGCCTCGGACCGGGGTTCTTACCAACCCCTTGTCCGAGGCGGATGTGGATGCTGGCGGGGTAGTGGAAGAATGCTCACGCGTACCCATCACCCCGCCAACAAAAGCATCGAGGAGGGACTCCGCAGGGGTTTTAGTCGGCATGGCCGGTCGGCGAGTCCCACGCTCGGGCCGCGCTCAGTAGACCGGTCGTGCGTAAATGCATTTCCCCTGCGTTAACAAAAAAAAGTTGGTATTGTTTGTTTTAAATAGTTCTGAATAAAAGTTCGCGACAGCATATATCCAAAACAGTGAGCCATAAATACAGATAAATTAAATATTTTTTACAAAGCATATTTCGGAATATTTATTAATTTTTATTAAAATTAATATATTTTTCGCTTTCAGAATTTTATGTTCAGAATATCAATATGTAATTAAATTGAAATTTTATTAATTTAAACTTAGCAGGTTTTACATAACTCAATAAGTTACTAGTTTATTTAGTCAAGAAAATCGCGCGACAGCCTTTTATGATCATATAAGTTGTGTATAATGAGGTTGTAAGTTCATAGTTAAAAATTAAAAGGAAAATTTTATTTTCTTCTTTTTAGAACGTTTAAATAACAGCTGTTCTTAAAAATTTATTTTTTTGCTTTTAATTTATTTTTTACTTTTTAGTTATCGCTGGCTAGGTTTCTTAGTCTGTTCATCTCATTCAACGCATCATTGTCGCAAGGTCGTTTGCCGGTTAATTTCAAACCACTTTGCGTTCTGGTCTCTCGCCCAAGCTGTCTTAGGGAATCTCTCCCAGCCTTTCGTTTCCATCCTTGTACAGAGACGATGACTCTCTGGCCCATACCGCAAAGGAAAAAGCCGATCTTCTGGGCTCCTTCTTTGCGGCCAATTCGACTCTGGATGACCAAGGGAACGCACCGCCTACCATCCCGCAGTGTGATAGTTTCATGCCAGAACCACAATTTCGGCAGTCGTCTCTGCGTAAGGCACTACTTTCCTTGCATATCCACAAGTTGAGTGGGCCTGATGGCATCGCTCCGTGCTTAAAGTACGTGCTCCAGTGTTGACGCCAGTAAGAGGAAATATACCGGGGTAAGGGATCGCCAGATGCCCTGAGGTGGTACGTTCATGACATCATATTACACCTCGATGCCATTCAGTTCTCAGCACGGCCTCACCTTGACTTGGTTGCTTGGAAAAATGCTCCACCTATTTCAGCTTATAACTAACTTGTGCCTGACGAAACATAGTTCCGGGTTTTTATTTTGGAGTTTGTCCGTCTCCTAGACAGGTTGCAGACCAATGCTGATGACGCCCATCCAAATTACCAAATCAAAGTTAATCAATCGATGTTACATGCTTTAACAATTTTTCAAAGTTTTTATTCTCAGTGAACAAACAACAAATTTTTATTCTCAGTGAACCCTTTCATTATAGGAAAGCACAACAAACTTCAATAATGCGCCGTATTGGATTTAAAGTAATGACACATTATTTTTCTAATTATTTTCGGCAACCCCTTTCATTTGATACCCATGCATTAAAAATAACTATTCCGCCATCTTGGATGGTCCGCCATATTGAATTTAGAATGACGTCACATTATTTTTCGAGTTGCTCTCAACGAGTCCTTTCGTTTGATACCCATATTGTAGAAGTGCATTAAAAATAACTATTCCGCCATCTTGGATGGTCCGCCATATTGGATTTAGAATGATGTCACGTACCTTATCGTGCATTGTCATCCAAACTAAACGCGTATACAAAATTTCATCTCAGTCGGTTGAAGATATCTACTTCAAAATTGAGTTCAAAGATTTCAGCCGAACAAACATACATACATATTCATTGCAAGTTAAATAAAAGCTTTTAAATTATTTTCGGCTAACCCTTTCATTTGATACCCATATTGTAGAAGTGCATTAATAGTCAAATACCATTAAAAGGATAAAAATCAGCCAATTTGTTTGTGATTTTTGAAATTTTTTTAAAGATGTTTTTTGACATTGCTTCTAAATTTTTCAACCTATCGGATACTTAACTAAAGCAATATTTTACATCTCAAAAATTGAGTCGAATGCCATTTGAGAGATTAAAATCAATCATTGTTTCTAAAATATACAGCTTTTCAAATATCAATATCCTGCCTTTTTTAACGAAATAGATGTTTGAATTTAAAAAAATCTATGCTAAAGTTTTTACAGTTTTTACTCTTTTGAGTTTAAAATACCTTAATTTAGCGTGAAGTTTCAGGGATGGCTCGCAGGGTCAACCGTTTACAGTTTTTTTTTTGGTTTTAGTTATTTGAGTATAGTTTTAGTCATTTAGGTTATATTTGTTATATGAATGTTTAAGTAAAGTAAATTATTTTTGGTTTTCATTAGATTACTATATTTTTTAAGTTACAACGAACGGTTAAGTTAAAGAATAACGGTCAGTTTAAAGTTTTTTTTTTTGTTGTTAGTGACTTGCATAGCCAATCGGTCACCTTTTACAACATGCGTGGCACAAAGGCAGCTGGTCTATTCTTCAAAGAAGCCCGAAACCAACACAGGGAAAAAAGAAGTGTTTTGTTACATATAAGTTAGCTATTGGATTTATTTTACATATACATTACATAATATACATAACATAGATATAAGTTAGCTATTGGAATTTCAGTTTAAAATTACTACCGATTTTGTTTTTTTTAAATTACTACTTGCAATAATGTCGCCAAAGCGTAAGTCTAATATTTCACAAGGTTTTAATAAAGCCCGAGCTATAAAAATAGCTAGACGTAATGAAACGTCTCAACGAGTTCAGTTGCAAAGGCTTGAGCAGGCTGTACTTGAGGCAACTTATAGAGCTGCGGAGATACCATACGTGGCCTAAGATCGGCGACAACAACACGTTAAGTATCTGCCATCTCAACGAAGTCCACCAGACCAGAAGAGGTCCAAGATCTGCGTTAACAGATCGCTCAATATATGGTGTCTCAACGTGTTTCTAAGACTCCAGAATAGTTCCAAACTCGACGATGAAAACATGCGGAGTATCTGGAATCTCACCAGAATAGTTCTTATCGTAGGTACCTGATCGGCGTCCGCAACGTGTCGAAAGAGTCATAACGTTCTAAAGAGCTACAGAAATATTTAATACAGCTATATTTCGCAGATACGCTGCAGATTTTTACAATAACTTTCAGAATAATACACCTGATATTAAGTTTCAAAATTCTTACTCCATCAAAAACAGATCGAATCTGAGCTCACACGCGATGGAATCGAAATTTTGTATTCCGGTTTTATAAGTTTTTCATGATTCCATAGCTAAATGGCTAAAAATGGAACCCTTATATTTTATCATATCCATCTGTATGTCCGTTAGTCCTTCTATCTGTCCTTATGTCACAGTCCTTTTGCGTGGAGACTATGGGTACTATACGGTTGAATTTTAAAAAATAGGTGTATTTTATAAACCAATATATTTTTAAAAAAATAATGCACTACGATTATAAAAAATAAAATTATTAAGGGTGGCTCTTCATCTCCAAAAAAAATAATAGCGGATTTTTATATTTTCCTGCTGCTGTACTGCACGCACTTCAAAAATTTCAATAATATGCATACTAATTCTTACCTTACATAATAAAAATTATAATGATATCTAATTGTCTATTTGTTTATCTTCATTGATATAAAAAACCCAAGATACACAATCAGTGTATCAAAAACGTCCTCCAAAAATGAGCGCACAATTATAAATTGTGCGCTCATTTCAAATAGAATCGCGTCGGTCGCGACACTCAATTTTATTTCTTTTCGTACATTGTTTTGTAAGAACAACTATAAGTCTTGCACTTAAGGTTGGATATACAAAGACATACTTTTTTCCATATCTATAACTACACTTTTGAGTGTCAGTTTTGTTCGGGACTGTGCACCTAGGGTTTTTTATATCAATGTTTACTTTGTAAATGTGTGTTTCACAGTTAATCTGTAAAGCCTTTTCTGATGATATTTCATATGGATATTCTAAAGTCTGGGGAAGCACAAAGGCTACTTATTTCTAACACTACGCGGGCGAAGCCGCAGGCGAAAGCCAGTATTATATAAGTGCATGTTTCGTAGGCGAGACTTTTTTGTACCTTTTCTGTAAATTAACTCTTCGGAGGTTTCACAATGGCTTTCCACTTCTCCTAGCAAATATATATCTGTGCAACACTGCCGACTAAATAACTCATACCTACGACACATTTTGTTAGTATACGCGTGTGTATTTGCTTAAATTATAACATAATCATATTATGATGGTGTGATTAGTTGATTTGGTGCAAATTGTTACAAATCCGATCGAGAGACAATTTGGAATGATTTGCAAGTAAATACAAAAGGTAAGTATGTTTTAAAATCATCTTTTTTTTATTAAATACTGTATAGACTAGATGTCGTTGCCAGACTTTAAATAATGAGAAGATTAATAAGTCATCAGCTTTGAGTATATACCTATATCTATGGTCACCAGTTCCAAAAAAGACCTATCGGAAATATAGGCATTTGTGTTATGTTTGCTAAATAATTAGCTACTATTTCTTATACTCTTGATAATACTACTATACCTATTGATGTTTGCACTCATTATTGGATGTTATTGGTACCTATTACGTATTTATTATATGCCATATCTACAAACATCATTGTAGACACCAATCCTTATTTTTCAGTGCAAAAATTTGTAGGTGGTTTATGACCCAAACTAACATTATAAATTTTAAAGTCTGTCGGTTTGCCTGTTTGTTATAATTTCACAGTCAAACCGCTGACCCCATTTCAATGAAATTTGGCAAGATGATAGTTGAAGAGACAGGGTCAAACATAGGCCATTTTTTTTAAAAAATCAACTGCTAAGTGACCAAATTAATGGATAAAATTTTGTATAAAAATTACTTTGATGGCATGGTAATTCACTTGCGCGGATCAACTAGTAATATTACTAATGTTAATTTTTTTAGCACCAATATTGAAAATAAAAATGGGGAACATATTTATGAGAGTAAATTATACTTATTATAAATAACGCCACAATAAAACAAACTAGGTAAGTATTATATTTTATTTCTATAACACATTATTTTAAAATAAAATAAACTTTAAATTATGTTACACAGATATTATAAACATAACACGCGTATGTAACAATACTTAATGTATTAACATAGGCACAGATATAATAAAATACCATAAAGGTACGTGTATAATAATACATACACCTACCTTTATGGTATCATAAAGGTACGTGTATGTATTATTATTAACGATTGAATAAAACTTGAACTTGGAGGCGACTTAAGGTTACGATTCACATCGGAGATAGCAACGACCTGCTTGCTCAAAATTTATGCACATGAGATACAGAGCACACATAAGAATAGATAATAAGAGAGCTCTTTTATCCTGTTGACGTGTATAATCGAGTATATTTCAATTTTAGCGCATTATGTAGAACCACTTTTTTTATAGAAAAAAGGGGCAAACGAGCAGGAGGCTCAACTGATGGTAAGTGATTACCACCGCCCATGGACAGCCACAACACCAAAGGTCTTGCAGCTGTGTTGCCGGCCTTTTAAGAAGGAGTATGCTCTTTTTTGAAGGTGCCTAAGTCGTATCCGTTCGGAAACACCCCCGTCGATAATTGATTCCACAGAGGAGTAGTGCGTAGTAAGAAGTGGCTAGAAAATCGCACGGTTGTGGATTTCCAGACATCGAGGTGATGAGGATGGATCTTTAAATTTTGCCGTGATGTCCGATGATGAAATTCAACAGCAGGGATCAATCCAAACAGTTCGTCGGAACACTCTCCAAGATAGATGCGGTAAAAGATGGTACGTCTTAGTTCTAAAAGATTTAGGTCGTGTAAAGTTCGGCCATTTACACCCTAACCAATTAATTACCTGTAATTTTAATGCTACCAGTAAAATTGAACATAAGATCATCAAAGAATTGCGTTTTTTCACAGGTATTCGTAACCCTGAATTTCGTCATCAAAATTAAATGCTCCACCCTCATAATCTCAATGCTCTAGACATCGACAATCGTACAAGTCCAGAGCAATTTTTGCCACACACCATGGAACCAGATATATTCTAAATAGTAGAGGAGACAGTGGGAGATCGTCCTTCACCGATCTGATAACCAGATGAGACGTATATTTTATCAAATATTATTTATAAACAATGATGCCTATGATTACTTGCCTATCCAAAAGTGCTCATGGCTATTTTTAATTAAATTAATCTTTTTTTTTCTCATCACTTTCATACTTTTCATAACCAAATAAAATTTATTTCACTGGTAATTTTTAACACACAGAATATACGTAGGTAGGCTTGCCTACTCATTTCTGGCACTTTTTACTATTTCTACTCATTTACCTGGCAAGCAGGTGTGAACAGGTAAGTCAATATAGGTGACTCCATCGATCTGCTAACTTGTCGAAAGTTGTATCAAATTTTAGATTATTTTATTACAAAATCAGTCAAATATACTTGTCTGCAAAAAATCGTACTCAAAGTACTGTTGCCAAGCTAAAAAATTGCCATGAGCACTTTTGCATAGGCAAGTAATTATAGGCATCATTGTTTATAAATAATATTTGATAAAATATACGTCTCATCTGGTTATCAGATCGGTGAAGGTCGATCTCCCACCGGCTCTTAGACCAAAAAGGCCAAGTTATCACACAAGGTCAAATTAGAAATCTTAAGGAAAAGCTCAATCTAAACATATAATAAAAGATTAGAAAAGTGATTTCTGTACATAGTAGTTTTTTGAAAACTATTAATGGGGTTGGTTATAATAACGATAACAGAAGCGAAAAAACTAATTATTAGAATGTTTGTCTGTCTGTCTATTAATTTGTGCGTCAATCACGCAAAAACTACTAGACAGAAAATAATGAAATTTGGCATGGTGATAGCTGAGAGCCTGAAGCAACATATAGGATATTTTTTGTCCCGAAATTCGGTACCGTTCCCGTGGGATAGGGGATGAAAGTCAAAACACATATTTAGATTTAATTCATCAACCTGTAGTCCGAAACCCTTCATTACTTTTTGTTCGAAAGGAGATACTATAAAGAGTGTCTCTTAAAAATTTCACAAAAGCCTTAGCCTTTCAAATTTAATGGTAATTAAATAAAATTTTATAGGGAACATCTGTATATATAAAAGGATAATACCTGACTGACTGACTGACTGACTGACATATCAACCTACACCGCTGGACCGAGAAGGCTGAATTTCTTACAGGGGTTGTTCTTATGATACAGACAAGGAATAAGAAAATCCCCTAAGATGGTGAAATAGGGGGCGAAAGTTTGTACGAAACTTTCATTTTTTGAGTTTTAATGAATGAAACTTGGTAATTAGCATTGAATAAAAAATAATGAAACACGTATTTAACATGTTTTTGAATTCTATCCCGTAAAGGGGTAAAATGGGGCGTTAAAGTTTGTATCAAAAATTAACAGTTTACTGTATTTATACGAATTCTAAATTAATTAAATTGAGTACTTATGCTTTTTAATACAATTAAAGTAAATTAAAAAATACCTATTTTAGGATTTTTTGATTTTCGCCCCTTAAAAAAGAACTGTTAAATTGTTAGAATTTAATTTCAATAATAATTATAGTACTCTGATTTAAGCTCTGCTTCAGATGATTGGTACATATAACGTTTGCAAATAGTTTAGAATGTAAATAGATATGTCAGTTATTAACTGGTGGTTTTCATTTAATTTTGCATACTTAATGTCCGGGGTACAGAAAAGACCCCGGTTACCCTTACTATCATTATTTATTATCCTTTTATACGTGTTCCACGCGGACGAAGTCGCGGGCAAAAGCTAGTCATTAATATCATTATTATTTATTTAATTTTTCACCAGTCACTAATGAAGATACGATAAAGGCAATGTTTGCTATTAAATCAAAAGCTGTTGGCTGTGATCAGGTGGGTAGAGACATGATATTTAGAATCAAAGAATTTATTGTGGCTATCATAACACATTTAATTAATTTTTTCCTATCCATTACCTAGTGAATTTCCTACTCTCTGGCGTAAAGCTCTCATTCTGCCGCTTCCCAAAATCTCAAATCCTAGCGCTACTAACCACTTCAGACCCATATTTATACTTCCTTTTCTGTCCAAAATTCTCGAGGTAATTGCTCATAATCAGATCACTAAGTTCCAGGCTGAAGTTAACTATCTGAGTCCCTATCAATCGGGCTTCCGTATGGGGTATAGTACGACTACTGCTCTCCGGAAAGTAATTAAAAAGTCCGCTATGGACCTTACATCTTTTTTCTTATAAATATTTCCTATAAATAAATTCTTATAATATATTATTTTCTTATAAATAAAATGTTCTCGGCCATTGATATAAAAACCCAAGATGCACAGTCCCAAATTAAACTGACATTCAAAACTGTCGCCAATTTCACATAAGTAGTTATAGATATGGCAATAACATATGTTTTTGAATATCCAACCTTAAGCGGAAGATTTGTTCTTATAAAGCAATGACGTGTATAATACACGCCATTGTTATAAAGCAATGTACAAAAAGTAATAAATTGTCAGTGTCATGACCAATGACGTGTATGATAATTATACACGTTATTGGTCACGACCGACGCGATTCTATTTGAAATAAGCGCACAATTTTAAATTGTGCGCTCATTTTTAGAGGACGGTTTTTAGACACTGATTGTATATCTTGGTTTTTTTACATCAATATTCTCAGCCTAATAAGAGGTCAAGATTTTAGGCTCACGTTGTGCACATATTTTACGTATTTCTAAAATAGTAAAATTCAGTGGCGAATTTATCAGTAGGCTGAATAGGCTAGGGCGGCAGATTTTGAGGGGCAACAAATTTAAATACTACCTGACCCATGCAAATATTTTGCACAACATCTAGAATGTAGATCAACTTACGGTAACATTAAAAGTAAATGTTAGCAGTTCATGCTTGCATTTACTTTTAATATATTTAAATATGTATCTATTTTATTAGGCATACATATATTAGAATTACATAATCCACCGAGGCATATAAATAGAAACTAGCTGCTATTTACCTTAATTTTATTTTATACATTATTATAAAAAGTAGTAATTAATAGCGTTATTTCATAAAGCTGCGTATATAACACATGTAATTAAATTTATTATGCAAACTTCAAGTAAACTCTCTGTTTTTGTATGGAAATTTTACAATTTTATTTTTGTACGTCTTTTATATAATATAAATAAATAAATGAATAATGATAGTAATTTTATTTGATAGTCTATATTCCAGAGATACTATATGCCAAATTTCGTTTCATTATTTCAATTAACTACAAAGTTACAGATTTTTGAAACGGTACGGGCGGTTCTGGCCCATAGTGCGATGCGATTCTATGAGAAATAAGCGCACAATTTTAAATTCAAGTCAAGATTTTAGGCTTACGTTGTACACATATTTTACATATTTCTAAGATAGTAAAATTCAGTGGTGGATTTACCAGAAGGTTGAAGAGGCTAGGGCGAAAGATTTTGGTGGGCGGCAAATTGTAATTGTAGATGTTTTGTAGGAAATATAAATACCTACTACCTGACCCATGCAAATATTTTGCACAACATCTAGAATGTAGATCAACTTACGACTGGTAATATTAAAAGTAAACTAACAAACAGCATGAACTAACAACAGACATTTTAAACAGAAGAATCGTCTTATTCAGTCTTATTATACGAAGTGGTTATATCCGTGATCAATAAAATAAAAAGATATTGACTTAGATCTACAAATATCGATGTATTATGAATATCATAATAATGAAGATCATAATTCATGATCTAACTCACCCATTTTCAATTTTAAATTTTTGCCGATACTCGCGGTATCATATTGAACAGTGCAAACATTTTACACTTTTTGCACTTACTTACTTTTTGCTATGCCCAGGTATATAAATAGTCCTGGAATTAATGACTCTGCAGGCCATCCGTGAAATACCCCGCCAAATTGGGGTTTTAAGCTCAAAGGAGTCAAAATATATGTAAGCATAGATTTTTGAGTTCAGAGTTCCAAAATCTAAAGTTCGTTAAAAATGCCAGTATTTTAATTTTTGAAATGTTTTTTTAAAGTTTTTTCCTTAAATTTTGATAATAAAAATATCGTGTATAAATAACTAAGATGAATATGTAAATTTTGTTTTTATAGAATACTAGCTGTGCCCGCGACTTCGTTCGTGTGGAAAAAATTCTAAAATACAAACCCGCATAGTTCACGTTCCCGTGGGATTTCCGGGATAAGAACTATCCTATGTCCTTTCTTGGATCTCAAACTATATTTGTACCAAATTTTATCCAAATCGGTTCAGTGGTTTGGCCGTGAAAGCGTAACAGACAGACAGACAGAGTTACTTTTGCATTTATAATATTAGTATGGATCAGCGGCCCTCCTGAATATGTAGAAGTTTTTCATAAAGTAGCTTATAAAGAAAGTCAAATAAGTTCTTAAGTACATTGCGCGAGCGAAGCCGCAGGCAACAGTTAGTCCTACTATAATTTTATTTTGTTTTTGATTAATTTAAGGAGGATCGGCCCCGGTCTATTTTATAGCTAATGACTGTTATAAACGAGTCATTCTTCAGAGTACAATTTTTGAGCGTAACAAATTCTTATCTCCTATACAAACAAATAATGTTTATATAAATCTACTATAACATGTTTATACATTCTATATGCATCGTGTCATATAGATTTCGTTATGTAATAATCATGTATATAAGAGTTATTTACCTTCAACACCTCAAATCTGGTTAATTTTGCACGTTTTACACGCGTAACACGCGCTCCGTCTTCTGATCAATCGCAGATATTTTTTAATTCACTAACGCTTTTAATCAGATTTATACACAAAATTTAAAAATACAAATCATTTTATATCCTGACCAAACTTCTAATCCAATTGCAGTGAAAGTTTTTATTTTATGAGTGTAAGTATGTTACACGCTTGGCAAAATTTTAGCTTCGCTTATTGCGACGGGTACTATTCTGAACTGGCGAGGTCTAGAGGTATCGAGATTGGTTTTTCTGATTCTGTTTTTATGCTGCAGCTTATGGATCAGGTCTTCGTAGCCCTAAATCCCTCAATTTCGGTGCAAGAGCTTACTCTTCTTCAATTTTTCAATTTTTGGTTCTCAATTTTTAAGAATTTCCATGTCACATTTTTGGAATGTAATCGTACTATTTTTAGTAAACGGTATTGCGGTCTTATACCTAACTCCCAAATGTAGATAGCCAATAACAAACTTGTAGCCTATATCTTTCCAATGGCGAGAAATTTCGAAATATATGCCTTTTGGTGATTTCCATGGTGTAATTTCCATGTATAAAACACCATGCAAGTTACATAAAACCCATGGAAATTACTTTATTTCATTTTGTTTGTAAGAATTAAAATGAAATATTCAAAGTTTGTACTGTAATTCATGCAATCACCAGATTAAGTGATAAATATTGTTTGTCAGTTATTTTTTTTAATTTAAATCTGTTAAACCAAAGCTTATCATTTAGACTGCTCATATTGCTAGGTTCGATCCCCAGGTCGAGCAAAGGTGTTATTGAAATTTTTTCGGGGTTTCCTCGAAAGTCTTAAACCTCAGTAGCTGCTCAAAGACGGGCGGAGTGGCGTATTACCACTCCCGTGCCTTGGATGAGCACGTAAAACTGTCGGTCCTAGTTATCGCTAAGAATAGTCGTTAATCGTTAGCATATCGGTTAATGCGGCGATTAGGATCACCACTTACCTCGCCAACCGACAAACCGGTGAATCATGGTGAACCAGAAAGTCTACAGACGTTTAGTTTAATCTGCCTTTTTTATTTAAATTTGTTAAACCGAAGCTTATTATCATTTAAAGCGTCTTATTATCATGCTCAAAGTACCGAAAATGAGTCTACTATTAATGTTTTGATGTTAAGGAAAGTATTCAACGTAAAGTGTAGTACCACGCCTAAGTTAGGCTAGTTAACTGCTCGGTTGAGCATATATTCATATTTTTCGCTAATCCTGCAATTCTTCGTTACTCGACTACTTATTTATGTACCAATATGATTACATCGTCGCTACAATTGCAATGATTTTTATGAGAATACGAACACTAAGTTAAAAGAGTTACTGAAAAAAATTGCTTAATATCGTATTAATATATATATTGCAGCCGTTCATAGTTCCCCAAACCACTTTTATCTAATCATATTTTCTTATCTGATACGGTATTTAGCAAAATTTTACCTGCTGGGTCATTTCCGTAGGCTGTAATGTAATTTCCATGTTCCATTCCATCCACCGCAAATGTTGAATATTTTTTTAAGGAAAAGTATAGATCCACTACGTGTCGAATTTTCATATGTTCTTTAAATTTGCATTAACTTTTAAAATATTTGTGTCATTTACTTTAATTAAGTGATTTCAAAACACGGAGAACACATTTTTGAAGAATCATTCAAACGCTAAACTACGTACCTACCTATATGAATAGACTTTGTCAATCGTATTATAAGCCGTTTATAATAACTCTGTTATAATAAAAGTTATACTCTGTAATAATAAAAATTCAAAGAAATCAATATTCTATCTGTTATATCCCAATATATAGTTGAGAACTTGATGTACGTTCGTAAAAATAAAAATCGTAAAAAAATTACAATAAACTTCCCGAAACTATAAGAGATCTACCAGTCAATAAATTTAAAAAATGTGTTAAAACAAAACTGTTTAAAAAGGATATTATAAAATCTCAGATTATTTAGAAGACAAAAAAGCCTGGGATTAATTGTTCCTCATACCGATCTCATATATATTTTTTGTAATATTGTGATATTGTAAAAAAATAGATGATATGAAAAAAAAACAAGCCCGCTGAGTTTCTCTCGCCGGATCTTCTCAGTGTGTGGCCGCGTTTTCGATCCGGTAGTAGTTTTTAAAAAAATATGTTGACGTGTCAAAATAACTTGTAAAAAGTTTTATTGAATATAGTTCTGATTGAAAATTTCTGATTTCTGATTTCTGAAGTTTTTTTTATGAATAACACTGTTTTCTAAATATATATATAAGTATATATATATTTAGAAAACAGTATAATATATATAAGTACTAAACGGTTATTTTATTTGTACACAGGTGAATTGGGAAATGGAAAAACAAAATGGAGCGAAAGTCATTTTGTCAAATGGCTATTTTATACCTGTTCAACTGGACAATGGTTGGCGGATTCTTAACGCCAGTGGTGGAAATAAGCCAGGGTAAGCTGAGAGGGCTGAGGCTCTCTGGACAAGACCGGTTTCTGAGTATTCCATATGCTTCAAGCAAAAGATTTGAGGTTAGGACTGATATATTCTCTTTTTAAATCGCCTTCTTTTTCATATTACGGATAATTCTCCTGGAGTCATAGCTTATAGACCAAATATGTTAATGGTATGTTTCTATCTGTGCGGAGGAGGTGGAATGCCATGTGCATAGGTACGTTTACCAGCTACGTTACACTCCAAATCGAAACTCGACAGCGAGAAGCACCGACGCTATTGCAGCATGAATTTGTAAGGTAGTTAGCAACCAGTATCTTAGAATTAGTCTTCTCTAGCTTGTTTCTATCAGTAAAGCAGCTCTTTTTTATTTATATTTTTTATATCATAAGATAGTTAACAAGCAAGTAACTTTCCTGATTGAAAGACTAACCATCGCCTATACACACAAAGATGTTAATGGTGCGTTGCTATCCGTGTGGCGGGATGGCATTGTCACATGCATAAAATAAGGATGCTAATACCACTAAGTTTGCGGCTACCTTACCCTCCAAACCCAAACACAATGACAAGCATTGACGCTATTGCGGTAGGAATAGGTAAGTGGTACCAAATATCAGGTATTACCACGTTCTAGTAGTCACGATGACATATATAGCCATCAGTCGCCACTTACGATCTTCCATCAGGAGACCTATCTGCTTGTTTGCTATCTTATGATATAAAAAAAAACATTTATTCCTCGCATATTATGTTGGTACAGTAGTACCACTCAGGAGTAGTTTCAAATCTTATATAAAAATATCTCCGTGTTTTTCCGGGCCACCATTAAAGAATAGAGCATTTAGCCAGTGTCGGATTTAAGTATAGTCAACTTAAGTAGTTGTCTATGGGCCGCCACCACACCACAAAAAATAAATTAAATCGATAAAGGTTCAGTAGAAATGAGTAGAAACAAAAAATACTGAGTTGTGTTCCAAATAGACGAAAACTTTTTTTTTTCTTTGAACGCTAACAGTTAACATTTACAAATCTTCGAGATCAAGCAGCACGAAAAGAACACAAATGGCGCCTTTCGCCTTGCGCATTCTACCACGTCGTCCTAAACCAATAGCAACAGCGGAAAATGGCATGTCGCAAGGCGTGCGTATCATTTTCACCATTAAAAATGTATACCGTAAAATGGGGTGAATAGGCACAATTCGAAATTTCAGACTTGTATTTCTTTATAAGTTTCAAGGACTGCATACCCCTTTCCATGTTTCTTATATCTCTTATATATACTACTACTCAAATTGTTTTGCTACCTGTATAAAAGGCTCTGAGCGAATGCCGTTCGGACTTCGGGCAGCCTTGGTTCTGGCGTGGCTTAGTACACTTCTTGTATCTTGCTAGTAGCTTATCCTTGACTCCTGGATAATTAATATGTACAAACAAATTAATTATTATTATTTAAATTATAAATTAGTCTCAGTAAAATTTATAATTGACTATCCATTGCTTGAATTATGACTTATTTATAATAAGGAATAATTAAGTTACCTATGGTGGAAATCGTTAACAAGAACTCTCCCCGTGTTGGTTCCGGGCTCCTTTGAAGAGTGGACCAACTGCCGTTCTGCCAGGCAGGTCGCAAAAGGCGACCGATTGGCTATGCGAGTCACTACCATTGTGGATATAAAAAAATATAAAAAAAAAGAACTAGTAATTAATAAATAATGGAAAGCCTTAATAGTGATCTAATGTTATTTTGATCAAAATATAAAGACCTGTCACATCACACATCCGCATTTTATTTATCGCATCTGACCCACTTTCTACACATTCAACATTAGTATAATTGAAACATTAATAAAACATTTTAAAAAAATTGTTAAAAATGTCAAATTAAATATCGAAAATACAACTACTTTTTTGAGATTACATTACATTCAAAACTACAGTGGTGTCCTCACATTACCAAATTAGCTAGTAGGCTGGCTTCTGCGGCATATGCTGTTAGAAAATTTAGAAAATATCTGATGTTAAGACAGCTAGATTGATATATTTTGGCTATTTCCACAGCATAATGACCTATGGTATTTTACAGTGGGGTAATGTTGCAGACGTTAATTCTATTTTTGTCTTAAAAAAAGGGCGATTCGTGCAATTTACGGGCTCGACCCCAGAGTGTCTCTTAGAGACAAATTTAAAAAAATAAAAATGTTGATGTTGACTTCTCAGTATATATGTGGAAATTTGTTAATGTAAGAAAAAATCAATCTTTTTAATAAAAACAGTGAATTTTACAATTTTAATACTCTCAATAAAAATATTACGTTACAGTTCACTTTAGTCGGCAACATAAAATCAGTAACTTTTTTAAATGTTTATCAATAACTTCTTTAACATTGTACAGTCTGTTTTTAATAAGTATCTATGTACTACTTCTCTTTTAATTGTTTACAATAAAGCATTAAATAAATAAATAATAAATAGATAACAAACTTCCAAAAGACATCCAAAAGTTTGCCCATAGAACAATTCAAAAAGACTGTTAAAAACAAACTTTATGAAAAAGGTTATTATAGTAGTATATATGTAATTTTAGGTATATATTATATATAATATATACCTAAAATTACATATTATATATAATATATACCTAAAATTACATATATACTACTATAATAACCTTTTTCATAAAGTTTGTTTTTAACAGTCTTTTTGAATTGTTCTATGGGCAAACTTTTGGATGTCTTTTGGAAGTTTGTTATCTATTTATTATTTATTTATTTAATGCTTTATTGTAAACAATATATATATATATATATATATATATATATATATATATATATATATATATATATATATATATATATATATATATATATATATATTGTTTACAATATATATATATATATATATATATATATATATATATATATATATATATATATATATATATATATATTGTTTACAATATATATATATATATATATATATATATATATATATATATATATATATATATATATATATATATATATATAATGTAGATTGATATTTTAATTTAAATTATGAAATAATGTATATATCTCTGATAACATCTGTAGTATTTTTTCCCTCTAATTCAGGGAACTATTTAATCACTGCAACTTTGTCATACCTACCATATTTGTAAATATAATTATCTACCTTCATTTACATGTTGCTGTTGGGTGTTGATTAGTTGGCATTGGGTATGGTAATGTATTTTTGGGATGATGTGTCCAATTAAATATGTTTTAAAGTATTTTTTTCTTTTAAGCATAAACTTTTTCTGTTAAGCATAAACTATTAATTACTGACTATTTCAAGTGTAAAAATTTTACCTACGAAATAAGACATTTTGAATTTTGAATTTATAGTGCCACCAATTTCTCCGTTGCTGTATGGCGTTCCTAGTGAGCCTTAGGCCTAGGCCTTACTGTTGTTATTTCAAAATTTTACGAAGAAAAACTGACAGTGTTACGAAATTCCACAAAATGGCTGCTGTAGTTCCGATTTCATCTACTGAACAGATTAATGGGTGGCGCTATAGTCGCACTCTGTATATTGTTTTAATTTATATAACTATATAATTTATATATGCAGCTACATCTTGTTTCACCTCTGCACCCAGCAGAGTCCCGTGACGGCCAAATCTTTCATTATTTTAAAATAATAAAAATAATATTTTATACACTTTCGCAGAAACCAAAGCAACCAATGAAATGGATGGGAATTTACTATGCCATAAATCCTCTGGTCACATGTCCTCAATCACTATTCTTCCTCGTGATTGGTTCAGAAGATTGCTTATACCTTGACGTTTATGCTCCTCAATCAAATAAAAACATTCAAAAACTACCAGTAATGATATTCATCCATGGTGGATCCTACTACCATGGCACAAAAGGTCTTTACGACCCGCAATTTTTAGTCTCCAAAAATGTCATAGTTGTAACAATAAATTATAGACTTGGTGTGTTAGGATTTTTGTGCTTGAATGGGGTTGCAAATTTGGGATTAAAAGATCAATTAGCAGCTATGAAATGGGTTAAAAGAAATATCGGTGCTTTCGGAGGAGATCCTGATAATATTACTCTATTTGGGCAAAGCGCGGGAGCTACCTCCATATCAATGCATTTGTTATCAGAACTAAGTAAAGACTTATTTCATAAAGCTGTAATTATGAGTGGAACAGCTTTATCACCATGGGCATTCAACGTTGAACCTTTCAAACCTGCCATTGAAGACGCTCGAAAAATTGCGCCTGCAGAAAATAATAGTGATGTCTTAAAAATATTTGCTCAAACACCTTTAAGAATGTTAATGTCTGCCACGCGTGGTGTATCTAGCAATCCCAGATACTTTAAATACTCGCCCTGTATTGACAATAATACTGATTCATTTTTTCGAGATTCTCCATATAATTTATTGAAATCGGGAAAATTTAACAAAGTTCCTATAATAATGGGCCAAACAGATAATGAAGGTGCAGTATTTTATAGCTTTCTTGACGACAAAGCAGCGAAAGATTTAAATGATAACTTCTTTGAACGGTTGCCTTCTGTTTTTTCCTGGTGTTCAATGGAAGATAGACGAAATATTGGTAACTTGTTACGTTTACATTACTTTGGGAATAAAACAATTGATACATCTCAAGTTCAAGGATTAATGAAGTATTATTCGGATTGGGTGGCTTATAGCACAACGAATGCATTTTCGAAACTCATGACAAAGATGTCTGAATTTCCTGTATTTAATTACCAGTTTTCTTATGAAGGTAGAAGAAATTTTGCGAAATTGATTACCAGATCGGATTTCTTAGGGCCCACACATGGGGATGAGCTATTTTATATATTCAAACCAGGAGGCATATCATTTCCAATAAACGACAAAGATCAAAAATTTGTTGATAGACTAACGACAATGATTACTAACTTTATGAAATACAGGTACGTTTAACAAGTTTTATTTTCTAGCTTATCGTACAGAATTTTCAACATAATGTAATTTTCCACTTACCTTTACTCACACTTTCAAGCATGAATTTGTAAAACACTACTTTTATATATATAATATCTTAAGATTTGCTGTTTTAATTGCTTGATTAAGATAGAGCAGAAGCGAGAGCAGATTGCTCTCCTGACAAAAGAGACAATTGTCGCCTATAAAGAGGTTAATATTTGCTATACAAGTGGCATGATGTTTAATTATTTTTTTGTTTAATATGAGGCATTTCATTAGACATATTATGACAAAAATCGCCGTTTAAACTTTTGGAGCTTAGAATCACTTTTCTCTGCCTGATGCCTGATCTCTTCTTCTGATCTCCTCTGTATTGTTATTAAATAATCTTGCAACTCTATCAAGCGAGAGAGAATGGCATAAGTTAAGAAATCAGAAATCAGAAGTACTTTATTCAATAAAACTATATGCATATAATTCAATAAAATAAACATCGAGTAGCTTGCTGAACGTTGCTATTGTTAGTTTGTAATTTTAGAATGATCATCTATTTCACTAGTCAACAATCTATGGAAGACACTGACAAATCGTAGTTCTATTGACGTTAGGTCTCTTTGTTTATTGTTATACTGGTTAGTGAAATGAACATTTTTTTTTACTCTGCTACCTAGTATAGGATTCGGCGTGATAAAGTTTTTATACACAGTGAGTAACGAAAAGCCTCTCCGAATGGAAAATGAATTTGTATTTATTATCCTTTTTTCCTATTTATCCTTTAATTTATCTAAAATTTAGCAAATATTTTTAAAGCGGTCGTCACCATATCGTGTCAGTGGTGGCAGCGTCTTCGTGTCGCACTTTTTACTGAGATCACATTTGTCACATTTTTTGTTGCCATAGGTAATATTTTATTATCACTGAAGATTTATTAATTTAATCAGAAAAATATTTATCAATATCTACAAAAACGCATATATGATCGTGTTAAGTCTTCGCACATTGTACTGACTCAACGCCGACTCCACTCCAACTCAACTCACAGTATGACATCAAAATGTAAGCTTTATGTTATGTTTCTCAAATGTGAATTTGCCAACATGTAAGTTAAAACTTGAAACTTTAAAGTACATGACAACGCGTGTGCCAACTGCGACGTCCACATGTTATTATTCTATTGACTGTCAGCAATCCATTTTCCCTCGTCGACAACGAGCTTACGCTTAACGGGCAACGCACTGCCAACTTAACAGACACGGAGCGCCCTTCCTTTTTTTACAAAACATCCCCCTAATTCACGTAATTGAGTCAATGCGCTTAGAGCTCTCACACACATAAACACGATAGAACGTCAAGACATGCTACGACGCGGCATAATATATAAGAAAATGTGTAAGTGTCTTAAACGCTTCGATTCGATTGCCGCTTAATTACGTAAATTAGGCACCAGAGCTGTTGACAATACGTTTCCCACACACCACACGCGAAATACGCGGCCATATGTATGCTCTCGGTCTTCAAACCGTAGTGCAATTAACATAATATTTGTAGCTGTCACGGTAGAAAACCGACACAAACCCGAAATCCTTTGAGTGAACCCAAATTATACACGATTTTATGAACTGGTTGAAAATGAAAAAATATCTATTTGCAAGAATATGGGTGTCACAAGTTATTCAAAATTAATTAAATGACCAACATATTCTACCATAATATGGCGTGCAAAAATTTCGATTGATTTCCTTATAATTACTACCGAGTCGGAATGCGGCCACACAGAGAAGATCCAGCTGAAGAAACTCAACGGGCTTGTTTTTTTCTCTATTTTATATGTTACAATTATTACAATATGTACAATGTATTACAATTGTTTCATGTATTAAAATATTTACAAGAATTATTTCACAACAAAAAGCTATTTTACAATTTACAAATTCTTTTGTTCAATCAAAATTTTTACAATTTACAAATTCTTTTGTTCAATCAAAATTTTTACAATTTACATAGACATTTTACCATTTACAAACTTTACTACTTCCTTTTTATTACATTTTCCGTTGTTCCTGCGCAGGGATGTGACAACCCCATGAATGAATGGAATAATTTTTGTGACAAAATTATTTAACACCGATGCAGTCAGTCAACCAAATTAGTGGTAGTGCCATCATACTGCATTTGCAACTGAATAGACCAGCACGCCCGGGGAGATACCTCTCTCTCGACACCGACGTAAAGTAGCAGCTCTGTTTCGTTTCGTTCGGTTTGTGAGAGTCCCGAAGGAATAACCCCCCCCCCCCCCCCCCTCCCACACACACACACACACACACACACTATGGATGCGCGATTTAAAAAAAATCTACCCCAGGGGGGTACCACTTGCACCTGCAGTGGAGAATGCCCCCCTGGTCGTCCGTGCTTTGGTTTCAAGCCAGATCAGGGATGCTCAGGCTGCCCTGCCTATTCTGAGGGAGGCAAAATTGCGCTCATAGACAATCCTGTCCGGGGCAAACAGAGCAAGAAGGCTATGGCACCCCCTACCACGCTTACTGTGGATTTCTGTAACATCAGGGGGCTTCATTCCAACCTGAACGCCGGCGGCGAAGCCAACTTTGCTCTTCTTGACCGAGACACAGATATCTTCTCCGGCTGATACTTCTTACCTCTCCTACCCGGGGTACAAACTGGAACATTCCTTTGTACCGCGGGCTGCTGTGCACATACGTCAGAGAAGATATCTCTTACCTGCACCTCGGCAGGCTTGAAGGTCAGGACCTATCCATCCTCTGGTTACGCGTAGCTTGCGACGACCATCCACGCATCTACGCGTGCCTATACAGGCCCCATAGTGGGAATACTGAAGTTGACCGGCTCATTTACAAATCATTTACAAATGGCTGTAAATTCCGTGTTAGAGCAGACCCCTCCGCAGAGATCGTGATCTTGGGTGATTTTAATGCCCACCACGCCGATTGGCTCATGCGGGGAGGGCTGTTCACGATGTTGCCTTAGCGTAAGGTCTAACACAATTGGTAACCTCGCCTACGCGAATTCCCGATGTGGATGGCCATACGCCTTCACTGTTGGACCTCCTGCTAACCTCTCACCCGGATCGTTATCAGGTATCGGTGGACGCTCCACTAAATGCGTCGGACCACTGCCTGATCCGGAGCAAAGTGCCGGTCACGCGCCCATCACGGCCTCCTTTTGCAGGCTGCTGTTGCATTTGGCACTATAGGTCAGCAAATCGGGACGGAATGCGGTCTTTCTTTGCATCCTACCCATGGGGGCAGTTGTGCTTCTCGCTGGATGATGCGAATGCTGTCGCTGACTCTGTCGCAGATGTGGTGCTGCAGGGCATGGAACTTTTCATTCCATCTTCTGCGGTGTCCATCGGTGGCAAGTCTCAGTCTTGGTTTGGTCGCCACTGCAAAGCGGCTGTACGCCGAAAGCAGGAATGCTACCGATGCTTGGGCTGCTGCGTCGGCATCTCTTGATGTAAAAACTAGCGCATTACGAATGGAGTACAACTCTTCCTCGAGGTTCTTCAAAAGAGCTATCGCCAAGGCAAAAGCGGAATACATTTGCAGAATTGGTGAGAAATTAGTTCGCCTTCCTTCGGGCACTCGTGCGTTATGGTCTCTCGCCAAGGCTGTCTTAGGGAATTTCTCCCAGCCTTCATTTCCATCCTTGTACAGAGACGATGACTCTCTGGCCCTTACCGCAAAGGAGAAAGCCGATCTTCTGGGCTCGTTCTTTGCGGCCAATTCGACTCTGGATGACCAAGGGAACGCACCGCGTACCATCACGCAGTGTGATATTTCTATGCCAGAACCACAGTTTTGGCAGTCATCTGTGCGTAAAGCACTACTTTCCTTGGACATCCACAAATCGAATGGACCTGATGGCATCCCTCCGATCGTGATTAAAGTATGTGCTCCAGAGTTGGCGCCAGTATTGACGCACCTATTCCGGCTTTCCTATTCACTCGGCGTGGTACCGAATTCATGGAAAAATCCCTAAAAAAAGAGATCGCTCTAATCCGTCAAACTATCGGCCAATAGCCATAACCTCCTTGTTCTCCAAAACCTTGTTGACACTTATAAACTGTCAGCTCCTGAAGTATTTAGAGGAGCACCAGCTGATTAGCGACCGTCAGTACGGTTTCCGTCGTGGTCGCTCAGCTGGTGATTTTCTAGTATACTTAACGCATCGCTGGGTGGAGTTGAGTCCAAGGGGGGGGCATTGGCAGTTAGGTTAGACATAGCGAAGACCTTCGATCGGGTATGGCATAAAGCGCTTCTCTCAAAGCTGCCTTCCTATGGGCTTCCCGAGAATTTATGTAAGTGGACCACCAGTTTTTTGGCTGATCGGAGTATCAAGGTTGTGGTCGACGGTATATGCTCCGACCTAAAACCTGTTAATGCTGGTGTTGCCCAAGACTGCGTGCTATCACCGACACTGTTTCTTCTGCATTTCAATGATATGTTGCGAATTAGTAACATACATTGCTATTGCGGACGACAGTACTGGTGATGCTACATACTCCGGCCGTAGCGGTATTTCTAGGGAACACGTCGAAGAGGGCCGGAACAAGCTCGTGTCTGAACTCGATAATCGACTAAGCAATGTCTCAGAATGGGGTCGTCAAAATCTTGTTACATTTAAACCCAAAAAGACGCAGCTTTGTGCGTTCACCACTAAAAAAACACCCTTTGTCGTATCACCTCGGTTCGAGAACACTCACGTGACAGCCTCAGCCAGTATTGGAATACTGGGAGTCGACATATCGAATAACGTTCACTTCAGCGGTCATTTGCAAGTAAAGGTTGAACTAGCCTCCAAAAAGCTTGGTGTACTCAGTAGAGCAAAACAGTACTTCATGCCAGCCCATCGCCTTCAAATTTACAAGGCCCAAATTCGACCTCACATGGAGTACCTACTGTTCTCACCTCTGGGCCGGAGCTCCTCAGTACTAGCTTCTTCCTCATGATCGCATTCAATGTAGAGCAGTTCGAATCATCGACGATCAGGCTATTTCTAAACGGCTTGACTCTTTGGCGTTACGCTGAGATGTGGGTTCGCTCTGCATCTTTTACCGTATGTGTGGGGACCGTATCATGGGGAGTGTTCCGAAGAGTTATTCGGACTAATTCCTGCCGCTAAATTCCACCATCGGACATCGCGTCAAAATTTAAAGTTCAGTTCCTCACCACGTCGATGTCTGGAAATCCTTAACCGTACGCTTTTGTCGGCATTTTTTGTCTCGCACTACTTCTTTGTGGAATCAATTACTCTCGGGGTTGTTTTCGAATGGATGCGACTTAGGGACCTTCAAGAAACGAGCTTATTCATTCTTAAAAGGCCGGCAACGCATCTGCAAGATCCCTGGTATTGCAGTTGTCCATGGGCGGCGGTGATCACTTACCATCAGGTGCACCACCTGCTCGTTTGCCCATTCTGCTATAAAAAAACATTTGAATGTTAAGGTAAGCTGTACAAACTTATATTTCCATTTATTAACATTTAATCTTATCGACTAAAAATTCTCTCATATTATAATAAGTTTTATTTCATAGTAAATTGAACCATTTTTTGCATATTTTATTTATAGGTGATGATTTTAGACTATCAGGAATATTATTGTATAATATATTAATTGCCATACAATATGCATCCTTTTTGTAAATATATAGTCTTTGGCTAGGCACAATATGTAGCTTCCCCGTTTCTAAAGTATGAGTTCCCTAATAGGTACTTCAAAGGTTTTAAACAAATGTTGATGCATTTTTTCAAATATGCATACCGACAGTATGTAAAGCAAGGTAAAGGTAGTATTTTCAAAGTTTTATAGGGGTTTACAAGAGTGTAGTTGATTAACATTACATATTGCACGTATACATTACTTTTCAATTCTGAAAATCCTATTTAAGTCAACTGAGTTTCCCCAAATAGAGATTCCATATTGCAATACAGATAAGACATATCCGTGATATGCTAACAAGACAGTATTTAAGTTGGCTAGTGGCTATTCTTCTCTTATTCTTCTCAAAACGTAGACAAATCTATCATTTTTTTGCAAAGAAAATCAATGTGTGCTTCCCAATTGCAATAGTTGTCAATTAATATTCCTGGAAAAGTGTACCTATTTAGTATTTTATACATATTACAGTTAAATAATATATTTGATTTTTGAACTTTAAAGTATCTTCACGCCCGTATCCCCGAAGAGGTAGGCAGAGGTACAACAAGTGCACCCACGATTAGCCGAAGATACTTAGTCCCACAAATGTGATAGGTGGCAAGCCTATCGCCAACCGGGCACTTTCCAATCCCGGGGAACTTTGTGTTTATCAGAAAACTGAAAAAACACTTTTTTTTAATGTGCCCGACCCGGGAATCGAACCCGGGACCTCATGTGGTCAACGCCAACGCTAGACCACTAGACCACAGAGACTTTATTGCTATAAAATGTTTGAAATTCGACTATTTTCGTTTTAATCAAATCAATTTTTAGATTGTTGGCATTGATATAAAAAACCCAAGATATACAATCAGTATCTCAAAAACGTCCTCGAAAAATGAGGGCATAATTTTAAATTGTGCGCTCATTTTTCGAATTTCAAATAAAATTGCGTCGGTCGCGACACTCTCAATTTTATTTCTTTTTGCACATTGCTTTGTAAAAACAATAATAAATCTGGTTGAATATGCAAAGCCATATGTTTTTGCTATATGTATAACTACTTCAATGAAATTAGCGACAATGTGGAATGTTAGTTTTGTTTGGGACTGTGTATATTGGGTTTTTGGAACGAAGTTCCTTACGGCAGGCTTGGAGGGGATAGGGATTTTGCTGCGCGACCGAACTGAAAAAAATGTGATAGTAAAACCGTAAGAAAAATGCGTGGAATAAAAGCGTTAAATGAGACGTGCGCAGGCGCGACAGTCGCGTACACAAGTGAGTAGTGCCGTTTAGCCGAAGGAAGTTCGTTCCTACCTGGTGTCCCGCGACACCATATCATTTTTTATATCAATTACTAGCTGACCTGGCAAACGTTGTTCTGTCTTTTTCACTATTTTTTTTTTCTATATTTTCTCACCTTTTAAACCTTCCCTGGACTTCAATAATTAATTCAAAACCAAAATTAGCCAAATCGGTTAAGCCGTTCTCGAGTTTTAGCGAGACTAACGAATAGTAATTGATTTTTATATAGATTGTTGCGCGTCACAACGCGTCAATGCGAAGCATCGCTGTTTCCCAGTAATGTAGCTGCAACGCATGTCACTGAATATAAAGAAATCTATACCGATACTAATGTTATAAATTTGCAAGTCTGTTCGTCTGTCTAACTCTCTATTACGCTTTTACGACTACATTTTTGAACAGTTTTAACTGTTTTAACCAAATTTTTTATGAAAATCTGGGTCAATCACGGGATATAATTAATTTTTAAAATAAACCCTTAAAAGAATGAAAATATAAAAGATTGTATGTTTTTTTATATCAATACATATAAATGACATACGCAGGCGAAGCTGCCGAGGTATTGTTTAAATAAAAATTGTTGTTACAGCAATCCGACGCCAAAGAAAACAAAGCTTTTACCATTAATCTGGCCTCCGGCGCAAACCAACGCCTCCAACGTGATGGTACTGGACGATACACTAACGGTTTTGAAGAATCCCAAAACAGAGCACCGCGGAGAGTTTTTCCTGAAAGTTCTCTGCACGTACGGGTTGCAGGGCTACGTTCCGTGCGACAGCGCTCAAATGTGTGATCCTGACTGACGTCCTCAAGGGACATACACAACATAACACAGGACAAACAGTGCTGCCGAATAATAGCCCTTGTTTATTTCATACTTACTCTTGTATGTTTTTATATCAAAGGACTAGCTGTGCCCGCGACTTCATCTGCGTGGATTTTTTTTTTTAATAAAGAAGCCTAAATTACTCCTTATTATGTAAATACATGGGACTTTCAATGGCAGATAGCTGATGTCAGCTGTTCACATAATTAATTCGCCGCACGAGTGTTGCGAGCGACGTTGGGTGCGCGGGAGGGCGCCGGAGGAGGGTGTCGGCGGAGAGGAGAGGGGCGACACCCGCACCACTCGCTTTCTGTATTCATCGCTGACGGTTGAATCACAGCTATCTGCCAGTGAAAGTCCCGTCAAAGTCGGTCCAGCTGTTTGAGAGATTAGCCAGAATAAACAAACAGACAAGTAAAAAATCATGTAACTTTTAGTCGTAAATCCAAATATATAACAGTTATTAGAGTGTTTATGATTTTTTATCTATCTATAGCGTAAAAGCTACAGACCACAAAAACACCAATAGACATGCTTAACGTAGGTAGCCGCTCGTATGAGTATATGTACATATGTAAATGCCAAACGCTTGCAGATATATTAAATCGTGAAAAAATATAAATATGTCATATTGTACTATTTTACCATGATGAATAAAAGGCTTGGGTATAAAATATAATATCTCATTATATCTATACAGGGTGTAAAGAAAACCCTGTCTGATCTGAAAGAGGTATATAGGTAAATCAATGGTATTGTCAAAAAAATTATTAAAATAAGAAAAATATCGTAGTTTAAAGTGCCTCATTTTAGTACTAAAACTGAGAAACTTCCCCTTAAATCAAGCAAATATTTTGAAAAATGTATCAATATTCATAAAATAATGTCACAGATATGTTTGTATTAAGCTACCAAATAATGCCTTTGACGATCGGACCGGGTTTTTTTTACACACTGTATATGGAGTCACGGAGTGATTCTATTCCATGGGTTTATGGGTATGGTGGTTGTATACAATATGGGTTTTCACTTATTACTTTGTATTTCGGTGTGCAAAAGCTAGCGACATTGACAATCTAAGAAATTGCCTTGAAAGGCGTATGGGGATGGCCGTTCAAATATTACTAAAGAGGGGCGGGGGGGTCTTAGCTTTGCTTATTTTTGATGACAAGAGGGATGGAAGTCTGGATGGTGATTACGTCAGCAAAATTAATTTTAATACTTTTTAGAGTTTACCACAAAATTTAATTGATTTGAACACATATGACTACCTTGCTTGTATATTGCTCGAGAGTGAAACGCATCTTCAGGGATTCCTCAAATATGAATATATTTACTAAGCAACACGGTCACCCAATACAGTAAACGTCCAATGGCAATGTCTGAAGATGCTGATCGACGGGCGACCCTACACCGCGGTCTTAATGGTCTAAGAGCCCTCTACACAAAACCTATGGCCAATTGCACTACATAAAACCGCGTTATTGTGAAGATACACGGGCGAGCTTTACCGACGAGCCATAAGACCGCGATATAGGGTCGCTCGTCGATCAAAACCTTAAAGGTCCTGAGTGCTAAGTGTGAGTTTTTCTTTTCGCATTCGATTGTGAGCGCGTTTTGAGTTTACTAGGAATTTGTATGTGATTTGTACAGCGCCACCTAGTGGTAAACTGGTTTCTCACGTTACCACTAGGTGGCGCTGTACAAATCACATACAAATTCTTACTAAACTCCAAACGCGCTTACGATCGAATGCGAAAAGGATAACTCACACTTAGCACTCTGATCTATTGGCCATAAGTTTTATGTCGAGGGCTCCTAGACCATAAAGGCCGCGGTATAGGATCGCCCATCGATCAGCACCTAAAGACTTAGAGTAATGGGAGTATCTGTCGTGAGCTTAGGGTTATTAAGTCCAGTCTGAATGAGCATGAGACTAAGACATCAGCATCAGTGCATAGACATATTTTTGTAGGTATTTTTTTATATCATAATATAGCAAACAAATAGATGGGTCTCTTGATGGAAAGGGTCAACCATCGCCTATAGACACCAAAGGTGTTAATGGTGCGTTGCTATCTTGTGGCAAGGTCTAATGCCACATGCATAAGTTTACCTTACCCTTCAAACCGGAACACGACAATGACAAGCACTGACGCTATTGCGGCAAGAATAGGTACCAGACCCGGGCGAGACAATGCAGAACTCTACCACCTAGTAGCCACGATATTAGTGACATGCATAATCACCTTTTACAACCTGCCTGGTATAACGGCAGTTAGTCTATTCTTCCAAGGAGCCCGGAACCAACACGGAGAGAAACCCGGGGAGATCCCCCAACGCGCAACGGGGAGAATAGTATGAATCCCACGAATATGCTCTCATTGTGGCCTCGACAGATCACTTTTTTTGTAGCTAGGAAAATTATTGGAAAAAGGCGTCGTTTCTTTAGATTATAAAATATTGTAAAAATCTAAAACAATATTAATTGAAACATCTTTAGATTATGTCAAAAAAACATTTTTTTTTCAAAAATTTTCGTCTACGATAACTCCCGAATGGATAAATCGATTTTGATGCAATTTGCCGGCATAAATAATCGGCCCTATTCCTAGAAACACACACACACACACACATACACACTTTTTAAACAAAACAACAAACAAAAATTTTAGGGATTAGATAATTTGCTAAAAATAGCTATTAATCGGCCTATAGATATCCATTATATATTATAAGAGGTGATGACCCTAAGGCAACATCTAAGACAGTGATGGCTGGCTGGATAAAATCATTAACGAAGGACGCTGGTACTGAGGCTTCACCGGGATCCGTAAGATCCGCAATAGCTTCTCTAAACTGGCTAGAAAAATTTATCATTGATAAAATCCTCGAAACAGGAAGTGTGTCACATATTATCTTTAAAAATATTATCGAAAGGAAATAATTAATACTAACGAGCACTTCTTATTGAATCGATGTCCTTATCTAATTAATAATTATTTTGATTCTGTTCATTGATCTTTAAATACGTATTTATAAATTATATTTAATGAAATGTTGATATCTTTGAGAATATATCTATGTTTGATACCCATATATATATATATATATATATATATATATATATATATATATATATATATATATATATATATATATATATATATATATATATATTATATATATATATATATATATATATATATATATATGTATATATATATATGTATATTTATATATAGCTTAATATTAATAAATAATAATAATAAATATCACTGGACAAATTACACGAATTGATCTGACCCCAAAGTAAGCAAATTATATGCTTGTAGTATGGATGTCAGTCAACGATACTAATACATGGAAATACATATATAAATACAAACATCTGTGCTCATCACACAAATGCCTGTCCGTGCCGGGAATCGAACCCGGACCCCATTGATTGCGTAGTCAGGGTCGTTAACCACTTGACCAACCAAAAATATTTACCTATTCTTACACATTATAGTGTCTACTGCAAGCTGAATTAGTTAGCTTGCACCAGGTGACTGCAAACATATCACCTAGATATACGGATACACTCCAAAACCACTTAACCAATCTTTAATCTTTCTGATAGTGTGGTTGTCCATGGGCAGCGGTGATCGCTTACCACCAGGTGAGCCTCCTGTACGTTTGCCCCTTTTTTCTATAAAAAGAATTTAAAAAATTATTTCACGTATGGAAAAATACATAAGTATCCCTGAGCTGGCTAGGGTTGAGGGAACAGGCTACTTTGTTATACGACTTCACAAAAAGAAGTGATCTTTTGGGTCACGTGAACGAAATCGCGGACAATAGCTACTTAATAATTAAAGACTACGAGGCAAAAGATAAAAGTAACTTTAAAAATTGTTATCACGTCCGGTTCCCTTACGGGGTAGGCAGAGTAAGCCGAACGTTTTTGGTATTATCAAGTGAAGCCAAACAGCATTGGATGCCATCGACAGAAAAGTGCGGACTACTATGACAGGACACCGAATGCATCATCCTAAATCAAGCACAGCGAGGCTATATATATCCCACGAAAATTTGGTGGTCGGGGCATATTAAGCGTCAAGAATATGCACAACAAAAAGGTCATTAGCCTAAGAGCATACTTCCTGTCTACAGCGGACAGTCCACTACACGCAGAAATCAGGATTGCTCTAGGTTTTACTCCAATATCTTTGGCCGAAAATAACTAGCGAAATCTACAGAAGCTTGGTGCTTCCGAACGTATAAAAGAATGGGAGACAAAAGAATGCATGGTTGATTTTACAGGGTTTTGCAAGAAAACCACGTAAACACCGAAACTTCACTATTTTGGCTGCGATGCAGTGAATTGATTGCTGAAACAGAAGCCTTTATACGGTACAAGACCAGGTTCTTTTAGGGCAATTGGCCCACCCCTCGTTCCCACCACTGTAACTTCTGTAAACCAGAATCAACAGCGGCAACCGACCTGATAACCTCTGAGTTGCGAGCTCAGGGTGCCCTGAGGAAAAGTTTAGCTGTCTTGAGACCCGCAACGAAATTAATCAGAAGTATATAAGAGGAGTAGGAAAATACATCCCGTTTCCCTCCCTTTTAAGCAGGAGACAGCAAAATATTAAAAGCATAAAAATTCTACGAAATGAGACTTTTACAATCAGGTTAAGCCTGATTGCTATTACACCACGGAAGTTTGGAAATTAGGGACCTACCAAAATGGCCTACTTAATTTGCTTCCAGTAGTAAGTATGACAAAATCGCTTGAAGGCACGAAAGTTTCCACATGTTCCCACGAGGTCGGAGTAATAAATTACACCGGATATACATTGGATACTATCAAGCATTTGACTACATTCGTTTTGCCAAAGATTACACTCCCA
Organism: Apodemia mormo; assembly: GCA_036924255.1. Lineage (NCBI taxonomy): Eukaryota > Metazoa > Arthropoda > Insecta > Lepidoptera > Riodinidae > Apodemia > Apodemia mormo. Next base: position 34,963,788 of record JAUPFN010000019.1, read on the forward strand.
AAGAATGTGGTGTGCAGTTTGTTCATATTTACAATTTAATTAAGAGCATTCGCAAAAAGGAGAAGGAACTAATTTAAACGAGAATAATTTAGCTTTAAAATTACCGTAGCTAGTGAGAAACTGCGCAACACAATGGTCTATTTCTATCCACGTTTTACTTAAACGATCCCGGACGCATGGGAAAAAGTTATATAAATGCCGTCCTTTAGTTGAACAATACCAACGCGACTGCCATTCATCAATTAATTCATTAGTAACGTCGATTACAGGATTAAAAAGACGACTTATTTTTGTTTGAGCTTGTGGGTTGATAAATTCTGGGTTGGTAAAATTCCCAGAATTGTAGTACATTGAAGCCCGACGCTGAATTTCTAAATCTAATGGTAAGACACCTGATAACACGGGTAAAGCTTCGGAGCTTACAGTGCGATATGTTTTGCATAAAAATATTAATGCAAGGCGTTGATTTTGAAGTAGTTTGCGCCGGATCGCACTACTCGTAACTTTACCAGCCCACGCTTAACAAGCATAACAAATACAACCTAAGTACGTTGCATTATAAATCATCTTTAAAGTGTTAAACGTTAAACCACATTTCGAGGCAGATATGCCGGCAAAGGATAAGAAATTCCGTTTAGCCTTTTCACCAATGTAATTAATATGATTTATAAAAGTGTAATTTTTCTCTAAGACCAAACCTAAATATGTTACGGATTCTTTTCTTTTTATTGTGCTATTATTTATTTTTATACTAGGAGATGATAGAAGCGAACCTTTTAATAATAAGTAAAACGTTTTATGGGGTGCAAAGTTTAAATGATTTTTTAAGCCCCAGTTGATTATCAAATTAAGACTAGCGTGAGCCAGCGACTCTACCTGCGCTTGTGTGTTAGCTTGTATTATTAAAGCAACGTCGTCTGCATAACCCGTAAGCGAGTATCCTTCCGGCAAGGCTAATGAGAATAAATCGTCAAATCCTAAGTTCCATAGATACGGTGAAAGTACTGATCCCTGTGGGCAGCCTAGAGTAAGGCGTTTAGATACAGCGTAATGTCCTAGCTGTAATTTCGTATGACCGTTTTCTAAATGCGATTTAATTAGTTTATATATATTTGAATAGCACCCCCTTATTTTTAATTTCAACAATAACATCGGCCACCATGCGTTATCAAAAGCACCCGAAATATCCAAAAAAAAAACCTACAACATAATTATTTCGTGATAATTCTACTGTTTTTCTCATCGACAACACTGCATCAACAGTGGATTTTCCGGCGGTAAATCCAAACTGATGTTTATTGAACGTGAGCCCTTGTGGTAGGAGTCGAGGAACTATCAATTTTTCTAACAGTTTACCAAGATATGGCAGAAGTGTAATGGGACGGTATGATTTAGGGTCATTCGTGGGCTTGTCACCGGATTTTGGAATAATTTTAAGATATCCTTGGCGCCATATTTTGGGAGAAACTCCTTCAGCAATGCAACGATTTATTACTTTTAGTATAGAGTCCGGGGCCGCTAAACACGCTTGTTTTATCATATAATTTGAGATTTTATCCTCTCCGGGGGGTTTTTTCAATGGTAAGTTATTAATGGTGTTTAAAAGTTCGTCTAAAGATACAAGGCTCGACATGGGAGACACAGGTATCACGTCAACTTGCGATCTAATTTCACGATGATATTTGTTATCGCGCTCTAGGTTATGGTCTGGAATTAAACTATGCAAAAGAGAGTTAGCTGTTTCCTCTAAGCTAAGCGTAAATGTATTGTTAATTTTTATATTATTATAAAAAGATAAATTATTTCTCGTACGATTTATTATTTCATGATAAAGAGAAGACCATGGACCTTCTTTTTCTAGCCTATCCGTTATTTTTAGCAGAAAATTTCTTTTTTTCTAATTCAGTGGCGGCTTGATAGTGCGATCGGGTCTTTCTTAAATTAACAAGAGCTTTTACATATTCGTCACCTTCCAAACGCCGACGCTTAAGTTTATTTAGGTGGCGTCTGGCTTTCCTAAAGTCTTGCCGTTTTTTAACTAAGCTGTCGTTCCACCATTCACACTTTTGTGTTTTTATTTTTGAATGTCGACCTATAGCAATATCTGCGCAGTAGGTAAAAGCATCAGACATTATTTCTGATTGTTCCGACACTGTTAAAGAATGGCGAGTGAAATCTTTAGCATTTGCAGAAAATAAATATCGGAAGAGATTCCAGTTAGCAAATTTAGCGTTATATATATAATCTATCGCATTAGATTCCGAGCTCACAGGTAATAGTGGGTTATACTCGAACACAATCAAACGATGGTCACTACAAAACGCATCTGGTAAGGTAAACTTATGCATGTGGCATTAGACTTCGCCTTGCCTTGCTTAGAACGCACCATTAACATATTTGATATAATATAATAATAATATTTGATATAATATATAATGTCGCATAAATGTATTGTGTGTAATGTTTAATTTAATAACGTTAGGTCCGCAATTTAAACTTTAACTTTGTCAACTTTCATATTCCACCATTTGCGTAATTTTCGATTAAAAGAGCACAAAGTTTTTACTTCACGTATTAATATATTATCCGATAGACTACCGTTACCCGCTGGCATAACGTGTCATCAATATAATGCTATTCCAAGAAGCTAACCAATGATTACTCTGTAAGTGCTTAGCACATGTTTCGTAGGCGAGTCTACATTGTATCTACTAGTAATGTTTACTCTTACGAGGTTTCGCAATGGCTTTCCACTTCTCCTGGCAAATATTGCACTATCTGTGCAACACTACCGACTAAATAACACGTACAGACAGATTTTGTTAGTTAATACACGTGTTTGTTTGCTTAAATTAAAATATAATCATATTATGATGGTGTGATTGATTCATTTGATACAAATTGTTACAATCCCGAGTGAGAAACAATTTGCAATGACTTTGCAAGTAAATACAATGAGGTATGTTTTATAATCATTTTTTTTATTAAAGACTCCATAGACCAGATGTCGTTGCCAGACTTAATAATGAGAAGATTATTAAGGCGAGGTATTTTGACGTGCGTCAATTCTATAGGAAATAGGCTGCACGATATGTTCTGAAATCGCTGGGAAACGTGTTAATTTTCGGATAAATAAACAAATAAACATAGGACTGCTGCTGAATACCAAAATTTAGTACATTCTTTTTTGCATTTGAAACTAAATATCACCATATAAAAATCATGTGGAAGATTAGAAATATTATTAAGAGCCTGTTTTTATATGATCGAGTAAAGTACATACAACATGATTGTAATGAGTTATCACATTTCTTAGATAATATCTTCAGTTGATATAAAAAAAAACAGTTATATCGTGTAATTTTTGTTTTTTTAATATCATAAGATAGCAAACAAGCAGATGGGTCTCCTGATGGAAAGAGTCAACCATCGCCTATAGACACCAAAGATGTTAATGGTGCGTTGCTATCTTGTGGCGAGGTCTAATGCCACATGCATAAGTTTACCGGCTACCTTACTCTCCAAACCGGAACACGACAGTGACAAGCACTGACGCTATTGCGGCAGGAATAGGTAAGGCGGTGGTACCAGACCCGGGCGAGACAATGCAGAACTCTACCACCTAGTAGCAACGATGGTAGTGACTCGATAGCCAATCGGTCGCCTCTTACGACCTGCCTGGCAGAACGGCAGTTGGCTTATTCTTCAAAGGAGGCCGGGACAAACACGGCGAATAGATTTTAAACTTTTGTAAAATTGTTATTTAACAATCAATACAAAAAAACGTGCTTTAGTAAACCAGTTTTTTCCCGTTTGTCCCGATGCCTCGCCTTAAGTCGTTTAAGAATATAGGCACTTGTGTAATGTTTGCTAAATAATTAGTTAAATACTTACTATTTCTTATACTCTGATGTTTGCAGTCATTGTCAACATCCAGATGTTATTGGTATCTATTGTGTATTTTTATATGCCACTAGCTGACCCGGCAAACGTTGTTTTGCCTTACATATTAGGAATCCATAGCGGACAAACAACGTGACACGTAATTTATATAAGACTACGGGATTGTCCTTCCACGCAGCCAAAATGGCATTAAACTTTATATGGTGGTTAAGTATTCTTGAATTTTCTAATTTTCCGCGCAATTTTCTTAATATTTTCTTTTATAAGAACCTTCTCCTTACAATTACAAACACAACAAAACAAAAATTACCGAAATTGGTCCAGCCATTCAGGCGTGATGTCGTGACCAACGAAAATAGGGATTGATTTTTATATATATATGCCATAAGATTAAAGCTGATGGCACTCCTGATAGAAACAATCACCGTCTGTAGACATCAATTCTCCCTTAATAGTGCACAAACAAATTTTTTGACGTGACAACGTCTTATAATTCGATAGAGCTGGCTGCACGCACGAAAAAACATGACTCATGCGGCGTTACCTCGCTCTGAGGCGTTCCGTAAATGCTACCATTCCATTAGTATTTTCTTAAGACGTTGTCACGTTCAACTATCGTCTGTAAACCAACTTTACAGACAACCGATTTTTTTTTTTAATCCATACTAATATTACAAATGTAAGTCTGGCAGTTTGGTTTTCCAGTCTGTCTGTTACATTTTCACGGTTAAACCACTGAACCAATATCGGTGAAGTTTAGCAAGTTGATAGCTGAAGAGGCAGGGTCAAACATAGGCCATTTTTTTCCAAAAATCAACTTCTAAGTGACCGAATTCATGGATAAAATTTTGTATAAAAATTACTTTGATGGCATGGTAATTTACTTGCGTGGGTCAACTAGTATTATTGTAAATGTTAATTTTTTTAACCCCATTATCTGTACAAATAAATAAAATTGGAGTGTCTGTATGTAATATTAAAATAATCGCTTTTTACTAAATGCATATGGATGTACACACGGTACATATACCAAAATAACATTTTTTAACAATTTTTGTCTCTCTGTCTGTCTGTTTGTTAAGGCTAATCTCTGGAACGGCTGGACCCATTTTGACGGGACTTTCACTGGAAGATAGCTGATGTGATAGGGAGTAACTTAGGCTACTTTCTTTTCGATTTTTTTCCATGCGGACGAAGTCGCGGGCTCAGCTAGTTGCAAATAAAAGTGTTCGTATATTAAAGAAAGTAAATTATACTTATTATAAAAATATATCAAAAATTACATATTATATTTGATTTTGATATCACATTATATTAAAATAATATAAACATTAAATTAGGTTACACAGTTATAAACATAACACATCTATCTATACATATAATAAAATCGTGGGAAAGTCAAAACTTTAAGTTAACTTTTTTAAGAATATTTTTTTAAAAGAATACTTGGGGCGTGATCTACAGTCGATATCGAAGCCAAAAATATAGTTTTTAGAATTTTTGTCTGTTTTTCTGTATGTATGTCCGGGGTAAACTCAAAAAGTACTGCATGGATTTACTTCAAATTTTGCATGAATATTACTAACATGTCGGGTCAACATATAGGCTACATATTATCACGCTATCACCTACGGGCGAGGTGCTGTGCGGAGTAAACGAAGTTCGCGCGGACGAAGTCGCTGGCAACAGCTAGTAATATGTAAACATTTAAATAGGTCACACAGTTATAAACATAACACACACATATATATATATATATATATACATAATGTATAGGTACAGAATACCACATAGGCACCTGCATAGAATAAAAGCGTTATTTCTCTAAAGGTACCTGTATGTCTTATTATCAGCAATCGAATAAAACTTGAACTTGAAGGTGACCAAATATGACCATTCACACCGGAGATAACAACGACCTGCTTGCTCATATGCACTTGAGACATAGTGCACACAAGAGAAGAGATAATAAGAGAGCTTTTTATCCTACTAACGTATATAATCGAGTATATTTCGATTTTAGCGCATTAAGTAGAAGCACATAAAAAATTAATTTTCTTCTTTTTTCAATTTGTTAGGTTTATATCCGTATATTTTTTTTTATTTTTAGCTTTAATTTTAAGCATCACTATTGTTTTTGTATTATTGTTTTATTTTTTCTAATTTAAATACAGTATGCAAAACAGTATGTTATAAAATCTAGACCTTCTGTCAATTTGTAATGCCTGTTTAAAATATATGCAGTAAAAATAGTGTTAAGTTATAATTAAGAGAATGCTGTTATTGCCTATAATTGAAGCAACACTTGAGACCATAATAATTGTAATTTGTCGTTTTGCGTGTATTTAGTGTTTGTCTTGTTGGCAGTACCCAAGAAATAAATAAATAAAAATAAAATCTCAATGATGAGAAAACAAGAAGAAAAAATTTTCACATGTCACTATGACCTGAGCGAATTGTAAACACGCGCAATGTTGAGCCAAAATTGTCTTAGCTCTAAAAGATTTAGGTCGTCTAAAATTCGGTCATTTACACCCTAACAAATTAATTACCTGTATTTTCAGTGCTACCAGTAAAATCCAACATAAAATCATCAAAGAATTGCGTTTTTTTCACAGGTATTTGACACTGGGGAGGGTTTTAAAATATAGTTCGTATTTATTCGTAACCCTGAATTTCATCATCAAAATTAAATGCTCCACCCTCATAATCTCAATGCTCTAGACCAGTGTTTCTCAACCTGTGGTCCACGAACCTCTAGGGGGTCCACGAGTATGTATATGGGGGTCCGCCGCCTTATCTATGGACATTTGAACTAATAAATAAATACCAATGTTTTCTATTAAAGGGGTTCCTGAAATTGTGCTTGATTTTCCTAGAGGTCCGCGGGCTAAAAAGGTTAAGAAACGCTGCTCTAGACATCTACAACCGTACAAGTTTCGCCACACACCATGGAACCAGATATATCCTGAAAGGTCATGTTAACACACAAGGTCAAATTAGGAATCTTAGGGAAAGCTCAATCATTAATATTATGATGAAAACGTCAGCTATGCTGCTGTGGTTGTCACTAAGAGTAGTAAGGTGGTTGACTTTGACCTCTTGGCACTTTTCCCAGTCTGCTATAAAAGCTCCGTTCTCGCCGTTTCTATGGGACGTTTTTAACCCGTACTTGGTCTCTGCGGAACTAAGACGAACGGAAAAAAATTCGAACGAATATAACTTGGAGACGTAAAAAAACTTCGCGCACGAAGGATTCCGTACCATCCCTATTCAAATTTCTACCTGTTTATTGAGTTCGAGTAAATATTTGCTTTAAAATTACGTTTGTTGTATGGGAGCCCCCCTTTAATATTTTCTTTATTTTTATTTAATTATCTATTTTGAAAGTTAATATACAACTAAATATTATATATATCGCCGTGAAATTGTCAATACCGTTAGATTATAATCTAACTAGGGAGCAGTTCCGTTACATTATAATCTCGCTAAGTGATATTATAATTTAACTGCCAACCTAACCTAACCAAATCAGGTAGATTATAATTTCACGGCGACATATACAAATCAATATTATGTGAGAATTTTAAGCGTTTAGGTATTAAGGTTAATATTGAGCAAAAAATACGAAAAAAATACGTTTATTGTATGGAGACTCCCCTTAAAATTTTCATTTTTTTATTTTTAGTGTTTTTTTATTATAGCGGCAACGGAAATACATAACTTGTGAAAATTTCAGCTTTCTAGCTATCACGATTTATGAGATACAGCCTAGTGACAGGCAGACAAACAGCGGAGGCTTATAGTAATAGGGTCCCGTTTTTACCTTTTGGGTACAGAACCCTAAAAAAGAACTAAATATGGCAAGAGGTTTTTAAGTGGAGTTAGTAAGCACCATCCACATTAACAACTAAAAATAAAAAAAGATCGTAAAATACAAAGCGACAGATTGAGCATTAATTAGAAATGTTCTCTAAATTAGATCAGTCAGTGCAATTTGTTCCGTGAATATTTATTTAAATACTAGCTGACCCGCGCAGCTTCGCCCGCGAGTAGATTAACATGTCATCAAGATAGCTTTTCATACAAATTTCATCCTCTATTTCAACCCTTCAAGGGTTGATTTTTGAAAAAAAATAGCCTATGTTTGACTACTTCGGTCTTCTTTTCTAACTTTTCAACTACTTCGGTCCAGCAGTTTAGCCGTGAAAACGTAACAGACAGACAGACAAACTTTCGCATTTATAATATTAAGTAAGTATGGACTAGTATGGAAAAGTATGAAAATATGGAAGTATGAATATATTATGTATACTAAATGATTATCTAATTCGTATACAGGTGATCTAGGAAATGGAAAAACAAAATGGAGCGAAAGTCATTTTGTCAAATGGCTATTTTTTACCTGTTCAACTGGGCAATGGTTGGCGGGTTCTTGACGCCAGTGGTGGAAATAAGCCAGGGTAAGCTGAGAGGGCTGAGACTGTCTGGACAAGACCGGTTTCTGAGTATTCCATATGCTTCAAGCAAAAGATTTGAGGTTAGAATTGTTATATTCTCTTTTTGAATCTCCTTCTAGTTCATATTACGGATAGTTCTCCATATTACGGATAGTTCATCGCCTATAGAACAAAGATATTGTTAATGGTGCGTTGCTAATTGCTATCTATGTGGAGGAGGTGAAATGCCATATGCATAAGTACGTTTACCAGCTACGTTACCCTCCAAACCGAAACTCTGGTATTGCAGCAGGAATATGTACCTAAGGTAGTAAGTAATCACTATATGGTAGTAACACGTATATCCAAAAGTTCGCCTTTTATGAAGTGCCTGGTAGAATGACAGATTGTCAAATCTTCGAAAGGAGCCCGGACCAACACCGAAAAGAAGGTTTGGTTTCCTCTGCTTACTCCACAAGAGAGCAACCATTATGATACTTTACTTTTCTTTATGTATCCCCTTTATCTATCGATGCGTAAAAACAGTGTGAAGAAATGTGTGTGATTTTAAATACCGCCGTTATACAATCACTGGGCTCCGTCAGTGTCACACAAAAGTTAACAGGTCATCACAACGCAATACGTTTGACAAGCCCCTCATAGAGAATGCTTTTCATTACAGCTCTTTTTATTTAACAGTCAAATGTCGAATGATGATATAATGTTTATGTAATTGGTGACCAACCGAAGTGTAGGTACCACAGCTTAAAACATGCGATATTCTTATATTAAATATTGTGAAATCAAAGTTTTATAACCCTTGTTTAAATTATTACGAGAAATTTGGCATTGTTAAAGTTTATATGGCGGATCAGTGCAGAAATCTAATATTTTTATATAATTTGCATTAGAAATACACAAAGTTGGTAAAGTGCGTGTCGGGCCACGCGCAATGTAGGGTTCCGAAGTTGCCCATCCAATAATGAGGACTAAGAATAGATCTGTTATAGTTTCATGCGCTGTGGTCTATTCACATGACTAAGTCGATTTCCAAGACTTTTTATTTTATATCATTAGATAGCAAAATAGGAGAAGGCTCTGCAGATGGAACGAGAAACCATCGCCTATGGACACCAAAGATGTTAATGGTGCGTTGCAATCCGTGTGTCGGGATAGTAATGCCACATGCATAAGTCTACCGATTGCTGCTATTTAGTAATAAATTGATTGAAAAAAAAATATTAATTGCAATGCTAGAAATTAACATGAAAGACGAACTTTTCATATTGTCAATTTTCACGTGCTGTTTCCTGTTTGAGAGATAGCTCTGAAACTAGTCCAGCACTGTGCCACGAATTCCCAGTCCCTCTGGGTTTTGAAACCTTGTCAAAAGATTTTGCAAAATACACTGTGGAATTAATTGTGGAATAAATAAATGTTATTATTATCTCTTTATTTACATTTTTTTTCTTATTTTATATACATTTATAATTATAACATTATAAAAAAAATCACAATATTATAAAAATAAATATATAAAAATAGCTTTTCCGCCGATGGGAACCTTGCAGCTAAGCCATCGGTGGTCAGGGAAAGAAAGAAACAGAGAAAGAAACCTCCTCACAATACGTGCCGTTCCTCACACTGCCGCCTTCTGTATCTGGCCCTTGATCCAGAACTGTAGGCAGAGCCTCCGTAGATGTTGGTCGAAACTCTTCGCTACTAAACCGTTTACAGAAACGACTATCGGGACAATTATTGTTGACTCTACACCCCACATGTCGGTAATCGGTATTTATTATTATTACTAGCGACCTGCCCGCGGTTTCACCCGCACAGCTTTTGTTCCCGTGGGAATATCGCAAAGGTTTATACACTTAAACCTTCCTCAAGAATCAATCTATCTATTAAAAAAACCGCATCAAAATCCGTTGCGTAGTTTTAAAGATTTAAGCATACATAGGGACATAGGGACAGACAGAGAAAGCGACTTTGTTTTATACTATGTAATGATTATTATTTAAAAAATTAACGTGGAACATTACTATAGTGACACCAACTTATCTGTAGTATTATGGCGTCGCTAGTGAGGCATTTATTGTTGCTCAATGGCGTGTATAATATTACCACTGGACTTGCTGCTGTCAAAGAATTTTTGTGCCCATTTGAATATCGCCATTTTGGTATACACGTCATGGTGGTACACGTGGTATACACGTGGTAATATTATACACGTCATTGTTGTTGCTATTTAACAATTTTATGAAGAAAACTTGACAGCGTAATGAAATTTCACAAAATGGCTGCAGTAGTTCTAATTTCTTCTTCTGAACAGATGAATGGGTGGCACTATGTTCGCTCTTTGTATATTGTTTTAATTAATATTACTTACTGCATTCATTCATATCATATTTCACCTCTGCGCCCAGCAGAGTCCCGTGACAGCCAACTTTTTTATTATTTTAAAATACCTAACTAGAACAATTTTTTATTACACTTTTGCAGAAACCAAAGCAACCAATGAAATGGATGGGAATTTACTATGCCTTAAATCCTCTGATCACATGTCCTCAATCACCATTCGTCGTGGTGATTGGTTCGGAAGATTGCTTATACCTTGACGTTTATGCTCCTCAATCAAACAAAAACATTCAAAAATTACCAGTAATGATATACATCCATGGCGGGGCCTATTACCATGGCAGAAAAGGTCTTTACGACCCGCAATTTTTAGTTTCCAAAAATGTTATTGTAGTAACAATAAACTATAGACTAGGTGTATTAGGATTTTTGTGTTTGAATGGAGTTGCAAATTTGGGATTAAAAGATCAAGTAGCAGCTATGAAATGGGTTAAAAGAAATATCGGTGCTTTCGGAGGAGATCCTGATAATATTACCCTGTGTGGACAAAGCGCGGGAGGTAGCTCAGTATCAATGCATTTGTTATCAGAATTGAGCAAAGACTTATTTCATAAAGCTATAATTATGAGTGGAACAGCTTTATCACCATGGGCATTCAACGTTGAACCTTTCAAACCTGCCATTGAAGATGCTCGGAAAATTGCGACTGCAGAAACTAAGAGTGACGTCTTTAAAATATTTGCTCATACACCTTTAAGAATGTTAATGTCAGCCACGCACGATGTATCTAGTAATCCCAGATACTTTAAATACTCGCCCTGTATTGACAATAACACTGATCCATTTTTTCGTGATACTCCGTATAATTTACTAAAATCGGGAAAATTTTACAAGGTTCCTATAATAATAGGCCACACAGATAATGAAGGTGCCTTATTTTATAGACTTCTAAACGATAAAGCAGCAAAAGATTTAAATGACAACTTCTTTGAGCGGTTGCCTTCTGTTTTTTCCTGGTGTTCAATGGAAGATAAACGAAATATTGGTAACATGTTGCGTTTACATTACTTTGGAAATAAAACAATTGATACGTCTCAAGTTCAAGGATTAATGAAGTATTATTCGGATTGGGTGGTTTATAGCACTACGAATGCATTTTCGAAGCTCGTGACAAAGATGTCCGAATATCCCGTATTTAATTACCAGTTTTCTTATGAAGGTAGGAGGAATTTTGCGAAATGGATTACTAGGTTGGATTTCTTGGGGACCACACATGGGGACGAGTTGTTTTATATGTTCAAACCTGAAGGCATATCATTGCCAATGAACAACAAAGATAAAAAATTTGTTGATAAACTAACGACAATGATTTCTAACTTTATGAAATACAGGTACGTTTTACAAGATTTTTTCTATAACTTATTGTACAGCATTTTCAACATAATATCATTTTCCACTTACCTTTACTCACACTTTCAAGCATAAATGTGTAAAACACTACTTTCTTTTAATATCTTAAGATTTGCTGTTTCAAGATAGAGCAGAAAGAGAGCAGATTGCTCTCCTGATAAAAGAGACAATCGTCGCCTATAAAGATGTTAATGATGCATTGCTACATATGTAGCATGATGTTTGGTTTGGTAGCCTATAAATGTGTGTTTAATACGAGGCATTTCAACGAACGTATGACAAAAATCGTCATTTAAACTTTTGGAGCCTAGATCAGTTTTCTCTTAATATCTTAAGTTTGCTTAAAATCCTATCCTATCCTATAAACAAATTTTATTCGACAAATGTATTCTTTACACAAACAATAATTTCATACGCCCTTAACAGCGGATGTCGTATAATTTGTCCAGCGATGTTAATTTTATTTAATATTTTATTTATACTAGCGATCGCCAGTGGCCGAGATTCGACCATAGACTAAACAATAAAATCTCTTTTAAGTTTGACAACTGACAGTTGTAAAGAAAAAAGGATCTTTACATGTGTGTATAATATCATGTATGTCACATGAGTGTAGTGTGTGTAATGTTTATTTTTATTATTTAAATGGATTTCCTATGTTTTTTATTTATAAATATTAAGTTTCTGCAGCTCTCTACAATATAAACTTTATCTATGCCAAATATCATATTCCCCCATTCGCGGAATTGTCTTAAAAAGGGATCCAAAGTTTTTCCTTTACGTATTAATATATAGAAGATAGCGCAAACAAGATAATATAAACGTAACATTTTGTTCATCGCAAACAAGATGATATAATTAACGTAACATTAGTATTATGTGCGAGTTTATCTCTTCTGTATTGTTATTAAATAATCTTGCAACTCTATCAAGCGAGAGAGAATGACATTAGTGAAGAACCGAGTGGCTCGCTGAACAAAGCTCCTTACATTACCATTGCTGCTTTATAATTTTGGAATCACCATCCATTTCACTTATAGTCAACACTCTATGGAAGGCACTGACAAATCGTGGTTCTATTGACGTTAGGTTTACTCTGCTACCAGAGTCGGCATCATAACATTTTTATACACAATGAGTGATAAAAACCCTCTCCGAATGGAAAAGGGCATACAAAATAAAAATATTGTGGTATTTGGAAATATTTGTATTTATCCTTCAATGTAGCCTATATGTTGCCCCGACCTGTTAGTAATATTCATGCAAAATTTGAAGTAAATCCATGTAGTACTGTTTGAGTTTACCCCGGACATACATACAGACAAACAGACAAAAATTCTAAAAACTATATTTTTCGCTTCGATATCGATTGTAGATCACGCCCCAAGTATTCTTTTAAAAAAATATTCAATGTACAGTTTTGACTTTCCTACGATTTTATTATATGTATAGATATAGATTAAGGACTGTATACACAATCTTATGTTGGTGATCCAATAATAAATAAATAAGTAAATAAAAGTATGTCACTGAATATCAAGGGCGGATCCAGGGGGGTCATGGGGGTCTAGACCTCCTCTAGGCAGGGGTCTAGGTATGGATTTATTAGGATTAGATAAGCCTATCACAATTGAACCTATCATAATCATAATAATAATAATAATATTCACGAGACAAATTACACTTATTGATCTAACCCCAAAGTAAGCAAATTATTTGCTTGTGTTATGGGTGTTAGTCAACGATACTAGTACGTAGAAATACATGTATAAATACTAAAGTATATTTAATATAAAGAAATCCATTTCCATGCTAATATTATAAATGTGCAAGTCTGTCCGTCTGTCTAACCCTCTATTACGCTTTCGTGACTATACCTTTGAACCGATTTCGACAAAATTTGGCATTGAGATAGTTAAAGATCCGGTTCAATCATAGGCTATAATCTAATTTTAAAAATTAACCCTTAAGAGAATGACATAAAATATGAAAGATTGTATTTTTTTTTATATTCATACATATAAATCCCCCGTGTTGGTCCGGGCCCTTTTGAAGAATAGGCCAACTGCCATTCTGTCAGGCAGGTCGTGAAAGGCGACCGATTGGTTATACAAGTCACTACCATCGTGGCTACTAGGTGGTAGAGTTCTGCATTGTCTCGCCCGGGCTGATAAAGTTCTGCATTGTCCGCCTTACCTATTCCTGCCGCAATAACGTCAGTGCTTGTCACTGTTTTTGGAGGGTAAGCTAGCCGGTAAACTTATGCATGTTGCATTAGACCTCGCCCCAAGATAGCAACATCTTTGGTGTACGTAGGGCGATGGTTGAATCTTTTCATCAGGAGACTCATCTGCTTGTTTGCTATCTTATGATAGGTATAAAAAAATGACATACGCAGGCGGAGCTGCTGAGTCAGCTGTTGTTTAAATAAAAATTGTTGTTACAGCAACCCGACGCCGAAGAAAACAAAGCTTTTACCATTAATCTGGCCTCCGGCGCAAACCAACGCCTCCAACGTGATGGTACTGGACGATACACTAACGGTTTTGAAGAACCCCAAAACAGAGCACCGCGGAGAGTTTTTCCTGAAAGTTCTCTGCACGTACGGGTTGCAGGGCTACGTTCCGTGCGACAGCGCTCAAATGTGTGATCCTCACTGACGTCCTCAAGGGACATAATTATGCAACATTTATTACAAGGCACAGTGGTGCCGAATAAGAGATTAACCGGAACAAACAGACAGACAGACAAAAATTTAAAAGAATGTTATTTTGGAATATGTACCGCGTATACATTGATATGCATTTAGTAAAAAGCGGTTACTTTAATATTACAAACAGACACTCCAATTTTATTTATTTGTATAGAGTACCTATAGATAACAAACAAGTGAATAGTTTTCCTGATGGAAAGAGAAACCAGTGTCGATAGACACCAAAGATGTTACTAGAGCGTTGCTGTGTGATGGAACGCGACAGTGACAAGCATTGACGCTATTTAATGTTATCTAAATTTATTTTTTGTTTTATTTTGTTATATTTTATAATTTATTTTTTGTTATATTTTGTTCCTTTGGGAATCATAGTAGGTATGCTCGTAGTAGTATAGTACGTATTCACGCTATAGGCTTTGCCTAGCGTGGAGTCCAGCTGCAGTAATTTTAAGAATTGTAAATTTATGTTAAGTATATAATAATAATAAAACTAATAACTACGCGTATTTGTCTGTTATCTATCTACATGTGTGTCGACGCTTTAGCCTTGAAATACATGGGGCACACTAAAAGTTTTGCACTTCTAGCTAATCGGAACTATTTGAATTTCGAATGTTATATTTTTAAAACTTTGCAACCTTCTTAGTAATAAAAAAAACAATTGGAGGGAAATGATTTGTCAATTGTTCTTTTATCACACATCAAAGTTCTACGTACGCAACGAAAATGGAATTAAGTCGAAAAGATTTTAGAGCGATGATTTTTTATGATTTTAAAAGTTCTCTTTCTTCACAAGACTGTGCTGCTCGTCTTCAAAATGTTTTTGGGAGAGAAGCACCTTGTTTGAGCACCGTGAGGCAATGGTTTGCTGAATTTGAGAGAGGTCGAGTTTCCTTACATGACGAATTTCATGAAGGGCGGCCTTCAACTGCCGTCAACGAAAATAGTGTGACTACTGTAAAGCAGTTAATTAAAGAAAACCCCCGGATTACCTATGAGACAATTCGAGGACTATTGGGGATTGGTATGAGCCAAATTCAGAAAAATTTACACGAAGAATTGAAAGTTCGGAAACTTTATTGTCGTTGGATCCATTATGAACTGACAGCGGAGCACAAGCGGGCTCGCGTGGAATGGTGCTCACAGATGCTACTGAAGTACGACCACGGACATTCTAATGCTGTTTATGACGTTGTCACAGGAGATGAAACGTAGATTTATTGTTTTGAACCCTAAAAAAACAGCAATCTTGTGAATGGGTGTTTGAAAATGAGAACAGGCCAACAAAAGTGAGACAGGCGAGAAACGTTGGTAAAAAATGATCGCGTTTTTTTCTCAGCTACGGGTACCATCTGTAGAATTCCACTTGAAGATCAAAAGAGTGTTAATGCCGAGTGGTATTCTACCATATTTTTACCCAGGGTGTTAGAAAAAGTTCGCGAAAGACGACCCAAAAACCGCATTCTTCTACACCATGATAACGCTTCTTCACACACGGCCAACAAAACAAAGTCATTTTTAGCTTCCGAAAAACTACATCTCGTCACTCATCCTGCGCATAGCCCCGACCTAGCACTCTGTGATTTCTGTATTTTCCCTAAAATCAAAGATTTGATGAGAGGTTTACTTTTTCCAACTCCGAAGAGGCAGTGATAGCGTTCAATCGGCACGTAGAAAACATGCCTTCAGATCTGTGGCCCTCCTGTTTTAGAAAATGATTCGGTCGCATGAAAAAATGTTTAAAATGTAAAGGAGATTATTTTGAAAAGCAATAAACATAATATTTTGGTTATAACATGTTGTTTTTTTTAAGTTACGCAAAACTTATAGTGTGACCTACGTACTATATCTGTAGTGATCCATTGAAAAGTTACATACATTTGGGGTTTGTTCTGTGAGTCGCTAACCTCGTCCCGTGGCCGCCGTCCAATAAATAGGTTTTACGCTATACCTAGCAAACTATTCGTCGCACGTATAATTTGTTAGAACATTTTAAGTTGTAAATTAAATTCACTGCAACTTTGGTCATGTAACGATTAGTCGTGAGTCCAAATAATATAACAAAGTTATTAACGAATGCTTTTGATTTTTTTATCTATACTGATATAGCTTAAAAACCAGAGACCACACAAATAGCAATAGACACGGTGTTGGGCGGAAAATGCGTGCCGCTCACATGAGCAAATGTATGTAAATGCCAAACGCTTGTAGATATATTTCATCGTGAAAAAATATAAATATATCATATTGTGCTACTTTACCACGTCGACTAAATGGCTTGGGTTTAAAGAATACCTCTGGAGTGATTTTATTTCATGGTTAAGTATAGCTTTTGTTAGCAACTGCACTTAACGACAAGTACTAGCTGACCAAGTGTGGCGCAGCTGTGTAATTTATGCACCTGTTATTGTGAGATAATTACGTCAAAACAATGGACAAATATAAAGAAGAATTGTATAAATAGGCGCGAAAAAGATGTTTTCATGTCATTGTAATTCTGTCGCTTCTTGAGGGCGTTACTCTGCCCAAAAATAATACTGTGTGTGTAAAAGTAATTCAAGCGTTTTATTCGGCCAAATTGCTTCTCGGTAATACTTTGTAATTCGAGTTATAATAATCTAATTGCCTAGAAAGGCGTGTACAGTTTAATTAATCCGTGGTAAAAACCTTACCACAAGATGGCGGCCGCGGGACTAGACTTGCAAGTTGCAACCAAATTAGATAAATCTCTCTGGTTGCGACCCCACGGACTTGGATTTACCCTTACATTAAAACTCTTTTGATATTCGGGAAATAAAATCTCGTACTCTGACTTTTGCACACTAAGCCCAAAAATTGTAACTTTTTATAAAGATATTATAAATATCTGTTAAAATCAAATCCTTTATCCGAAAACGAAGACACATTGGTTTTAAATTCCTCATTTCAATCAAGTGTCTTTAAAAATACGATAGATTGAGCTAATGTATTATGAGGTAGCCGGGAGCGCGGCTCCCGTCACAAGATAAATATTCAATATTTTCATTCAATTTGTCGACGAGAGCGACGCGGACAGCGGGCGGCCGGCGACGCGATACCAAACAGACTTACTTGATATTGGTTTAATCAAACTGTTATTGTTTTAAACCGTCTTGTATTTCTTTAAGATATTTCGATTTAAATTCATGATCGTATATTTTTGTTCAAGATAAAATATCTTTATTTACTTTGAAAACAAGCGTCACTTCTGAAATAGATCTTAAATAGGTATCTATCCTAGATATCTAAGTCGTAACGTAGTTTATTGATCGTGGTCTAGGGGTTAGCCTATTCGGCTCAAATCTCGGTGAGGTCTCGGGTTCGATCCTGGGGTCGGGCAGTGTTATTGAATTTTTATTTCGAGGTTTTCATAGAAAATACAAAATCTTAATAGCAGCTCGAAGTTTGGTGGGTGGTGTATTAGGCTAAGCATATAAAGCCGTTGGTTCCGGTATCGCTAGAAATAGTCAATAATCGTTATCAGGTCGGTAAAATGCGGCGATGGGTATCACCACTCTCGCAAACCGGCAAACTGGTGAATTGTGGTGAACCGGAAAGTCTATAGACGTTCGGTTAAATGTACTTACCCCGACTAGTCTCCGAGCTGCTACTGAGATAATGGATTTTCGAGAAAATCCTTGATTGAGGATTCGAGAAAATCCTCACCCCATCGCCCCCATCCCAATTATGCTCATGGAGGAACCCAAAAATACAAGACTTATGCTAGCTTATTTTGAAAGCTAGCACCGTGAATGCTGAACTGAGTCCAATCGTGCATACTATTGTTAAGCTATCTATGTATTGAGGGCTCTTTATGTGCTATTTAGTTGCTTACCTTAATATTCTTTTGCTCCCATAGAAATCGAAAAATACGAGACAATGCTTTTTTCTGAAAGCTAGCACCGTCATATACTGATCCGAGTCCAATCATTATTATATACAAATACGTACAATCGCATTATTATATTAATCATATACAGCAACTAATAAGCCCCTAAATTGATCACTATAAATAATGCGATTGGGCTCAGTTGCCAAGGCCAGCTTCACGTACATTATGAAAAGCAGATAATCTGTCTTTCTGTTACGTGCTTCGAGTTCGTAATTGTGCCATCAAACACCACTTATAATAAAACCGTGTATTTACAACACAAATATATAAAATACCGCAATGCAATACGTAAATACACTATACACGCTATGCACACTCACTGTACTGACACTAAACTTAACCGACTACGCTAAACAAAAACACTTCTCTTTTTCACTCACACTGGTCGCCCGTACTATTGCTTCCGATCGCTATATAAAATTGCACTCTATTCGTCAACATATCCCTATTTATACCCAGGGTAAAGTTCGACATTATTCCCGAATCATCTACGCGTAAACTAGGCTAATCGTAAACAAGATATTTTAATGTAAACAAGTCCTAGTACACGCTATTATCACCCTTATGCTCCAGGCGATAAGGTCAATTATAGCATAACTATTAGTGTGACAGTCGACTACTTGTTTATCAATAAAAGTAACTCTTTCTTTTATTTCTAGATCTCTCCAGCGCTCCAACTCTTCACGTTTTTAGATTATTCGCAACATTTCTGCTAGGTAGCTTGAAAAGAACACCTCGTAGAGTTATCATGGAACTGTCTATTATTCATCCGACAGAGTACCTAATAAATGTTGCCTCGTCTATATAAGATTCGACAGAGATTCTATCCACAATTTCATATTGATGTCTTGTTCCAGCTCGTAGGTATGGTAAGCGGTAAACTTACCTGTGGACCACGCATGTGTGTGAGATTTACCATTAACATCGTTGATGTCTGTTACATACATCACAACAGGATTCTGCTTGTTTACCATTCTGAACTATAAAAAGGTTTTAATAAAATAAAACATCACAGGCGTTTAAACACAATATATTATTAAAAAAAGAAAACAATACAATATAAGAACAATATTGTAGACTCATATACAGAACGAGAAGCGTCGGCAGCGAGCATTGCGCTCTGCATTGTGCGTACAGACAGACAGTTACAAATGTATACTTATTGCTATATATTATAGTTCTGACAGGGGTTTTGAGGTTCGAGGGTGATCACTGACAATTTAAGTGATATTTTTTAATTTTATTTATTTTATAACTGATTTGATAGACAAACATCTATCTAATCAGTTTAAAAACATAAAAATTGTTTGAACTAAACAGTTTTTATTCTTAACACATTGAGCGTTCACCAAGTGTTTACATTGTTTATGTAATATACATATTGTGATTTTGAATTCCATTAAAACCCATTGTAAGTTTGTCTGTACACCAATTGCCAATAAACGAGCTGTGCCGCTGCTTTTAGACTACAAATTCAAAAACTAAACGGACACTAAAAGCTAAACTACAAAATGGCGGGTTTGAAACCAATCCGTAGTCTAAGAGCAACGACCATTTTAATCTTAGCATTTCTACATGCAAACGATCACCGTCTCGCGTTAATCTACTCGTACATTACATTAGCGGTGGCACTTTTTGGCGTTTACGGACATAAGTCATCAAAAATAGCTCATATTTTACGAATAAGTCCAGGACAAAAAAAGGAAGTAAACGTGAAAACTCGCAATACGCAAGTTTTTCTTAAACATATTAAAATACTAGCTTCACCCCGCATCCCTCTGCGCAATTAAATATTATAAATCCAGCGCCGGCCCTGCGGTAGACTATGCCAAACTCGGAAAAAATTGCTCATTGTTACACTAGAGAGAGGCCATGCTACACGGTATAGTGCGCCGCTACATCGCACCATGAGGGTAGCCGCGGACATTCGGGGGCGACGCCGCAGCGGCATCGCAGCGGCATCGCAGCGGCACCGCGCAGGCGCCGCGCAGGAAACGCACCGCATCTTGTTGCCTCTTCCAGGGTTTCGTTATTTGTAAATGTTGAAAAAGTCCAGTGAAGAGCGCTGAACTACATTCTTGCTCTACCCTGATCGAGGGACTATATACGGCGCTGTATAAATTCTATAGATTTTATATACAAATTTTAACCAAATTCGTCCAATCGTTGTGCCGTAAAGAATTATAAAATAATATATTAAACCAACAAGTATAATACTCACACAAACATTCATATATATAATACTAATGAGATTATTTAAATATCTTTTAAAAAAACTTGTTTTAACGACACAAATTGTTTCATGAAAATTTTACAAAGCCCAGATTAATTTACCCCAATTACTAAAAAAAAATATTTAATTTTGTAATGTTACAAAGTTTATTATTGTAAATTTGAGCATTCGCAAATTGTTATATTTTCACACAGGCCATTTGTAACGCACTGTGTACACTGTGCACACACGACGCCGACATACAAAAATATTGGTAATCTTTAAAAGCCCTAGAATTATGAACTTATTAAACGTCTAAAAAATATTTGGCTTGGTTAATTCGTAAAATATTCAACTGTAATCGAAGTAGAAAACATTACATATAAATACTATTGTCTTATTAACAAACGAGTATGCGAGGATTGCCAAAATTTAAAAGATGAAATAATGTTTAATTTTAATTCAAACATATATATTTTTTTTATTTTTCATTTTAATATAATTTCGTCGCCATACTCTTGGTCTATTAATAAGGCATTGTACGTAAGCGTAAAGAGACAATTTTTATTATTCAAATTTAAATTATACAAAGCTAAGTACTTAAAGTTCGAAATTAATTTTAAATTTGGTGTTACAACACACTAATTCAGACCTATCATCGCCTGACAAAAGTGCACCGCGTATCCGGTTATTAATAGTTATTATATATCTATATCAATATATCTATATTATACGACAAAAGTAGGTTCACGTTGTCAGTATTATTAGCCTTATTACTTTCTTTATAACATTTAGACTCGCAAAATTCATATTTTGTCACAGACTTTAGTTCTATTTTTAAGCGTACCATTGCGTTACTTAATAAAATTCATTTCCGAAACATCTTATAGTATGAGTTACGATGATTAGATTGTGTGTCTACATTCTGTAAAGCCCCGTTTTCACCTTGATTAGTGCGAATGTGAGTGTTTAATGCAGATGCTTAGTATTAAGGCAAAAATACGTGAAGGTAGCCGTGGATCAGTGCGAGTGATTCGTAATCAGCGTAGTAAAAGTGAATAGATGCTGATTACTTATCACTCGCACTGATCAATGTCTGTCTTCGCGTATTTTTATCTTAATACTAAGCACCTGCATTAAACACTTACACTCGTACTAATCAAAGTGAAAACGGGGCTTTAGGTATATACTCGCATCGTGAACCCACTCAATGTTTTACACAACGCATATACCGTGAATCCGAGTCACAACTACTTCCCAAATTTAACTGTCACAACGTCCATTTACGTCTGCCACGAACTCGCTAACAATATACATTTTTATCACTTTCAAATCCGAAACCTTACCAGAATCGGAGGCCGCATATAAAACTTATATCTAATGAACTTATAAAAATCATATAAGATCTCAATGTCTTGTCATGACATTAGGTCCACAATTGCGTGCTCATATTTTAGAACCCCAACCGAAATACATAATACCTGCTCGATAAATGCACGCGATCATATCCATAAGCCTCAATGTTTCCGCAAAGCCTTTGCTAAGCGAAAATAGCACGTATTTCTACAGCATTACATTTTAATTTACATATTTGCACACGTACACTTTAAGGCATCGTATGTGCGTTGCATTCTGGTAGATTTATATTGAGAATAAAAAATGATCTTTATTTACATTATCTATAATTAGAACTTCTATTTAATGGTATTTTACAAGCCCTTGTCCGTGCCCTGCCGTAGTCGCATATGAATCCACTAAACTTGTACACTATTCCGTTAAATGTCCATATCAAGAGAAACAGTCACTTCTGTTCAAAGCCTTTTTTGTTCTTGAAGACCGACTTAAACGCAATTCCATTTTCAAATGTGTGGTTGTTAAAAAGATAATCAAATATTAAATCCAATCTAATTACATCAAATATTGATTGTCATCGTTTTTAGTTTTAGTCCGTTTTATTTCGATTAAGTACTAAGAATGTTAGTAGTTAAGGATTCGGCCAGATTGACGGGAAATATGTCTGCAAAGCTAACTTTTGTTCGAAAATATATGGCCACATCAGTTAAGCTGGAGGTTAATTCAAATTAACATTCAGTGTCCGAGGAATCCTACCTCTGCGCTTCCAGATATAATTATACTCACAAAACAACTGTCATAGGATAATACTTAAATATGATTAATTCAATCACTAAGGATCTTATCAGCACATTGGTAGGTATAATATGAAACGGCATCCATCGAGATAAAGATAATAAATTCTAAAAAGTTTCAAAATTTTAAGAATGGCATTGTTTAGCGATATTTAGTAACGCTCATGGAGATCAACACGAAATCGACTGGCCTCGTCATCATATGCGTATACGCTTCTTTTTAATTTACGAGGTGTTGGAGTTAACGAAATCATTTAGTGGTGGTTTATGTCAGTCTTAGGCTGATGTCCATAGTACTGAGAATTGGAGCTACGACTGCAGATGGAGCTGTAGCGATACTTTGACCGTTGTAGCCCTACGGTTAATTTTTTTTGTTTAGCCAGTAAAGAGTACGTTACTTACAAACATTGTACAACTGCGACTTTAGAACCCAATTTGAAGGCAACTGACAAAATGGTGGATAGTTAACGTTAAATTGCGCACGCATATTATTACAGCTGCAGTTTGCCTGGATTTGATGGTTTGCTGAGCCTTGGATCGACCGGAATAAGAATAACCATCAGGAGTTGAAAAAATTAGTCATCTGCCCTGCAGCAAACGTCACTAGTGACATCTGTAGTAGGCTCTGTCGACAGCAGAGTACTATCGTCTTTAATAGCGTTGACACTTTGCTCAAATTTCATTTCGGAAATATTAGAAAAGTCAGAAATAGTTGTTATGGTAAGTATTAATTAACTAGACTGTTACGACTAGTAATCGCTGTCGTCTGTTGTAGATGGCTGTTGTAGACAAAAGAGTGTATGCAGAAATAAGACAAACAGGATAGAGTGAGTAGTGAGGAAAATTACAGTAAAACACAATCCAATACAAAGAAGACACACCAGGAGATTCAGTTTTGTACAATCATCGTAAGTAAATCAATTTAGCAGTGCCGGTTAATCTGCTGTGAGTATATAGATCCATTTTGAGTGTATTTTAAGCAATATAAACGATGTGTCAGAAGCTTATATGAACACATATTAACTGGAACATGGCGTTTTAATAAGATTTTGCCATAATAAGACTATATAGCTATAGTAGGTCCACTTGCTTGATAGGTAAGTAGGATTTTGTTATTTATTACAAAACCAAATGTCGACTTAAGCGTATGTATGCTTTATGACAGAGGTGGCCAACCGGTCGATCGCGACTATTAGCCCAGTCGATCGTGGCCAGGCAAAAAATATAAATAAGTAGACGAGACTGCACAAGTAAATATATTTTGATTAAACGTCATGAACTCAAGACTTTCGTTCCAAAGTGTTAAGTAAATTTAAAGAAACAATCTCACATGTGATATGTAAAGGAACTCCTAAGACTGTTCAATAAAAAATACTACATAATTGTATACTAAACACTAAACAATGCTGTTTTATTTAAGATTTCAAGAAGTATGTAAATGGTAGATCGCACAGGGTTTCGTTAGTAAACAGTAGATCTTATGTCTAATCAAGTTGGCCACCCCTGGTCTATGGATTTCAGTCTAAGACATTCCAAGAATTCAATTTACATCGGTCACTAAGATTGGAACATATAGATGAAACGAGAGATCTACATTCGAATCAGAATCTTTAACCAATTTACATTATTATTTAGATCTGGGCTTGCAGTACAATATTTTCGATATGAACTTATTTCAAAATAAATTTGACGTTTTTATTGTTTCGCATTAAGAGAGGAGACAACACAGTATTCAGGAAATAACTCATATATTACTTATAGTGTTTTTGGTTGACCCAGACGAGTGCAATCGCCTACTAATATAATTGTAAACAACAATTGTGATGCTGCAAATGTAATGGCAGGTAGACTCATGCAATCTCGCTCATAACATCTGTATAGTTCACAAGGACGAAAGACAACTGACGCACCACCGAGCTAATGGAGGCCTCCTTATTGGCGCGCACACGTTCGAGCAATTGACATCGTTCAATGCAATTTTCACCCGCGTAAATGCACAGTCTTGTAGCTTAAATGTTTCTGTGTCTTTAAAAAATGTCCACTAGGCACACCGTCATAACTTATTTATGTTGCATTACTTAATAGTCCTCTTTTTACACATTCATATCTATGTTTTAAAAATCACAAAAACTCTAGACAGGATGAAACCCTTTCGCAGCTGCGATCCGTAATTAGTGTAAATGACTATTAGTCAGTCTACCAATCAGAGTGGTTGCGGGGACACACCGCGCAATTTCACATTCTACAATCATAAGTCTGTCGTGTAGTGGAATTATATTCGTTTGTGTTGAACGGTCTGATTTGGATTTCCGAGTATCTTGTTTAGTGAATCCAATCTGAAAATAATAACGATGATTAATGTTATGAACTTCTTAACTGTCTGTTACATGTATTATAATTTCTTATTTCTACGTATAATGTATTCAGAGGGTTTTACTCGGTGTTGAGTCGGTCATCTTTGAATTATACAAAATACTGCAATGGACTAGTTGACTAAATTTGAAAAACTGTTTAATACCTTACCTAATTAGGTATACTAACAAAAAAAACAATTTATTTTCTAATATCGTAAATTTATAATAAAAATTTCGCATTTCAAAATTGAAATTAAAATTCACATTTATCTGAACTGTCATGGCGTCGTAATAATATCAAGCCTTAGACATACATATACTACATACCATGTGTTTTCTATCAAAATATCAAAAATAATATAACGTTTTACCACGATGTGACGTAAAACATCCAGATTTGCATTTTCCGAAATTATATCCTAAAAATATTGAAGTTATACTTATAACGAGTCAACTTAGGGAAAAATTATGAGTAAATTATTACGATGCACGCGCACGCCGTCACGAAAAAACCGACAACATGAAATTATCTAGTCAACATTTAAGTTTTTCAAAAAAACGTTTGTCTACTTTTTTTATTATTATAATTATTTTATTATTATATTAATATATTTTGCATGCCGTTATGAGGTGAAAATAGGAGGACACGATGTTATGAATTAAGATCTATTTTACATGTACCCTATTTTTAGCAAATAAATGATTTGATTTGATTTAATTATGTACAAATAATTATTTAATGATATTTAAATAAAATTTATTAAACTAGATAATGCGTTACAATAAAACTTTCGTTCAATGTATTAAATACCTTTTTTTCTATTATAAGTGTCGTTTTCTCTACAAACTGGATAATGCGCAAGATAAAATTTTTAGAAACTTTTTTGGTTAAATATTATCAATTTATAATGTATAACTTCTTACGTGCATACATAAGTACATACAGACGTTTTTTTTTTTAAATAATACTTATCTTTTATACCAATATTTTAGTTCTTTGTTAACTCCTAAACTAAACCATCAAAAACTACAATTGGATAGATTCATTCTTAATGGGAACGGGCCTGTTGGCTGGTTTCAGAAGTGACTGGCTGTATATGTCACTACCATAGTGATTACTAGATGTTAATTAAGACTTTAGCAACGTCTTATTTGGGTCTTGTACCACAGCCTTACGTTTTCCTACCACAAAAGCGTCAACGCTTGTCACTGTCGCGTTCCAGCTTGGAGGGTAAGATAGACACTGAATTGCATGTGGCTGGCGCAGCAGCGCGGGCAGTGTGTGTGTGTGTGTGTGTGTGTGTGTGTGTGTGTGTCACCTGTGCGCGCGGCGGCGGGCGGGCGCGCGCGTGTGTCAGCGGCGCAGCAGCGCAGGCAGGTCCGCGAAGGCGCAGGCCCCCAGCGAGGCGCGCGCCATGCGCCGCAGCAGCTCGCGCGAGTGCGCCACGCACGCTTCCACCGGTGACACCCACTGCATGCCCTGCCACTCTGCGAGCGGGACAATCGTATCACCATCACCGCCTGCTCTAGGCTTATTGGAAATCCCCCCCCCCTCCCCCCCATCCCAACGCTAACATGACATCCGACACAATTAAAGGTTTCACCGTCATATTTAGGAATCCTATTTCCTTGACATATACTGCATAGTAAAATTTAATGGCTTGCTTAGGTATGGGATATAAATTCACGCCTACTCCCAGAACTACAATGCTTCTTACTATCGCGTCCCGACTTCATGGAGATGGCCATTTTCAGTAAACCCCACAAAAAGCTAAATCGTTTTCGACTGACAAACAACCATTTCAAAGACATTTATATAAAATCCCGACCGATTTCCGCCACAGGGTCTTGACACATCGCTGGTGCGCTCTCACGTGACTGACATAGCCAATTTTTATAGTGAATGTGCATCCACATTCACTGCATGACAGCACCCCTTCGATATTTCATCGATTAAATTTGATGCCTGCAATTGGTTGGGCCTTAAGCTGGTCTCGTTTAACATCGAGCTCATCTTTCCGTCTTCTTAGCTTTCTAACTCAAACACTTCGGTGTTCTAGGTATACGTCAACAGTCACATCGCTTCATGTGGCGCTTAAGCACATGTTAGACCCGTAACAGTTGATCGCCTTGTTTTCGCTTGCTATAATGATCTCTGAATAGAAGATGCGATCGCCACTTGGTCGCCAAACATTAGGGAGACATGCCCGTCCCACCACAGCTGACGCCACATAAAATAAACCTATATTCCACTGACATTAGCTTGTTGTAATAATCCCGTGCTGCGAACACGGTCTAACCAATAGATGTTTATAATGTCACGTAGGCATTGAAGATGGAATCTATCCAATGTGCGAATGTGCTTGCGAAATAGACACAACGACCACACAAACAGACCAGACCAGACCAACATTTCGGAGGGAAATGGGAGATTTGGCAGAATTATCGCCATGTACACAGTTACTTTCATAGAGAACTTTATGTCACGCGAATGGAAGACCTTGATACAAATCTGCCAAAGGCCGCGGCAGCTGCTTTAATTCTGCTATTCACTTAATTACCAAAAAGGCACTTGGATGTTATAGTGCTACTCAGATATTACAATTTATTTAGCGGCTTAAGCTAGACGCTACTGAGTTTAATAAGAATGGATCACTGTTCAATGAAGTTTAAAAGCCATAATTTCGGTCTTCTTCACACAGGCCTTAATGCCAAAACTGCGACGTGACTCATCAAAACTCAATAAAAGTCTTTGTAAACCCCTGGAAACAATTTGGATTCCGGTGCAACGCATAAGACACCTACATACATACATTATCTCATTGACAGTCACGTGGGACACTTTGGTATGAGATTTTAGTTTAGTTAAGTCGAAGACACAGCCTCCTTCGGTACGAAAACTAAATACGATTATCCTCGGGCAATATCTGCAAGGATTCCCGAACTACAACTGCAAAGTAAAGTAGGAACAACGTTGTAGCGAGTACGCAGACTTTCTTTAAGCCACAACCTAAAAACAAGGGCATCAAGTAGTTAAACAAAATCCGCGCAAAGACTTTTCCTGAATAAATCACCACAGAGATGCCCTATAAGAATCGCAATCAGATCTGTCGCCTTTGTTATTGTAAAGAGAGCAAACACGGGAGACTCGAAATTCGTCGGAATCTCGCGCCTCATCCCACATCTCTGAACAAAGCATCCAGATGGTTTCGTGCAATTCTGCTCCGCCATACTTCAACAGTTCTCCAGAAACACCTCAATGGTGACCACTTTTTCTGTTCTGCTGTTGAAAGGCAACAATGACCTATGGCAGAGTCAGTTGATCGTCCAGCTTACTGACTCTGGAAAATGACGCCATCGAGCTGATGTAGAAAATATCTGCAGCTCTATCAACATTGAGCAAGGTGTTAAATACTCTGCACATCCTCTGAGTACAACTTGCTTATTGGTAAGCAGCTGTGTACCGTCAAAAGGTCTCTGGAGCACTCTAGTACGAATTGCTACTCCAACAAAGACATTTAATCATGTACTAAACACGAATAGAAATACTCAATCATATTAGATCAAAAAATCAGATCTCCGCTAGCAGTTAATATGAGCGATTGACTGCGGACATCAAGATGCATTTGATCATTCAATCATTTAGCGTCCTAAATCATACTAAACAATTTCTGGGAATACTCCCCACGGTAGATGGAGATGAATAAAAGGCGCAGAGAAATAAACGTGCCTTTGTAATGCCAAATAACTTAGTCAATCATAGGCGATTCGATTTGCTCTAAGCAATATGCGAGAGAAAGAAAGTGGCGATATTAAGCCGCAGTATAAAGATGGAGAGTTTCACTCCAGTGGCTTATTAGCAGTAAACGCGAGACTTGTTATTCCTCAAGGTTGTTAGAAATCAGAAACTCTTTGTTCCATACAAAATTTAGTTATTTGGACGCATTATTCGAAAACGCTCGTCTCGTCACATTTGCCATTAACACCCCGATTAAAGCTTCAAAACGAGCGTTTTGCGCCTTAAAGGCATTTATAATGTCCTTTGTCTCTCCTTTATCTCTTTTACTTCCGCTTACTTATCAAACGACGGAAAACATATTAGTGCGTCACTAAGTTCCTTAAAAGCTGGCAGTAAGAATGGATTCCATTGGAGAGGCAGTTACAGGTATGGACCGCTAATCGGCGCGATCGTCTTTCATTGTATTGCCAAGATATTGAGCTACTAAAGCTTTCTACGAAGTTTCTTTCTACTACTAATTTAGTACGATGTGAAGCCTAACGTAAGTTTTTCCTAAAAAAATGTCCTTAACATAATCGTTGGATACTTTTGTTCACTCGGTTATAATAAAGCTAAAACCTAAGTATACAATTTTACGATGTCAGGTCAAAGAAACGTTATTTTTGTATAGGACTGAACAAGTTTAAAATTTCTCAACTTTGGCGAATGCCCCTGAGGAAATGTTACCGAAAGATTTTTAATAATTATTGTGTCAATGTGCTCCGATTATACCTTCGCAATAACTCTTAGGTTACGACCCAGTATCGTATTTTTGTAATCACGCTGGTTTTTGTTATCACAAGACACCACTTCATTCGCTTTATTTTCATTTTGTAGTTTTACTAGTTACGCTAGTTTTACTTTATTTTCATTTTGTAGTTGCGTCCAAATCAAAGTTTTATGCCCTACAGCACCACTGCAGCGACTAAGTCAGCAAAATCTAAATGATCATCCAGTGATATGGAGACAACCATAGGTAGAATACAAAGAAGGATAGCATCCCGTCTTCCTCTGCTGACTTAAATGTAGCATCCGTAGAATCTGCAAAACGCTCTTGCTGGACGCAAAATAGGTACTTTACTACGGACCAGTTAAAGAAGACGCCGAAAGTAGGACTTCAATCGAACCAGGCAGCCATCACAATAAGAGGTCAGTAGAAGTTAGAACAAAGGTGTGTGTGATCATTTAAGTCTTGGATTCGCGTAGGCGAAGATTCAAATCATATCCAAAAGCTGTGAACCGTGTGTGATCTACCGTTCAGCAGGGGGTAAACCAAGTCATGTCGGATACTAAATTTCGTCATGATCTAAGCATAGCGAGTCAGAGAAAAGGGTTCCCCGTGATGATTAGACCACTTTTAAAGGATAGACATAGAGATCGTGGAAGTGTTCGGCTTCCACGGTCTGCCTGATGGATTGGTTAATCTTGGCACTACTTTTATTACTAGCAGGTGGTAGTTTTCCAACTGTGTTTGGTATCATCGCCTTATAAGTAAATAACTACTACAATAGCTTTAGAGCTTTTCAATGTCATGTTGCTATCAAGGTAGCCCTATAGCATATGACATTATATTCTCGCTACATGGATGCTAACACACCATTAACATCTTTGTTGTCTATAGGCGATGATTAATTAGAAGAGCTATGATTGTTTGTTATCCTATTTTATATAAAAACTTTAACTTAGAACTATCACAAAAACAATAGCAGACCTCTTCTCTAACATAAGCGCTAACCCAAGTTCCTGGTACAAAAAAATATAATGCAAAGGAGCCGGAGAAAACAATATTATCTCAATCAAAAAGAGCAACACAAACTTTTTAGCATCTTACTCGTAAGATCATAATTAATGGCATCTAGGTTTGAGTGAAACTCCTTAACGTTAGTCCACGGCGAGCGTGGTAGTATACTCGTAGGGGGTGTCCTTAGGGTGTTTGCAGTTTGGGCCGAGCACGATTATGCTTAAACGCATTTTGTAAGAGAATCTTCGTCGTCTTTGTGTTATGTCACTGCTCGTGTGGTTAGGATACACAATGAGAAAAAATATTACCGTTTCATTGTCGTCCATTGTTAATAATGAAAAAAATGGTGGTTAAACAAATTCACGTATTGGACAAAATAAATGTTATTGAAACGTATAAGTTTTTTTTTGGAGGCAATCAGTTCCAACTTTTAGAAGTAAAATTTTCTAATGCAGCCACTTTCACCCACCTCGTCAGCTTATAACCGGTGATCATGAACGAAGTACTTAATAGGGGGACCCAAGAGAGGATTTCATACTTACTCGAGCACGGCAGATTAACGTAAGGGGGATAATACCCTGCGTACTTACTCTCCACAAATATGAGCCCTTTATATAAAACCGAGCATCTCTATCGCATCTTGTCAAATTTGTAAAAAAATATCCAATAAAATAAAATTTCATCAAAATAAAAGAAAATCCAACTGCACTCGAGAATATTAAGACGACGGTTTTAGCCACTTTGTGAACCTCCCACTCATGTTACACTAAAATCTTTTTATCTAAAAGTACCTACACTTTTTGGCTAACCAACGATACCTTAGCCTGATACGCTTCAGTATTTCCATGTCACTGTCTTTTTTACTTTTTGAAAATCTATAGATTTTTCCCCCACTAATGAAAAACATTATATACACATTTATTCTTTCTAACATCTAATCTTCAAAATTCTTCCTCCTCCTCGTCGGTCCTCAGACACTCAAGTACATCCCCATTTAGCATCATCTTGGGCTCCCCTATTTTAACAACAATCGATTAACTCTGCTTTTCCCATAAGTAAAACAATGGGTCGGCGTTATTATTAATAATAGGCAGCTTAACGGAAAATCAATCTACGAAAATTTGATAAAAAAATGTAAATACAAGCACAAATATGGTAAATTATAAAAATTATAAATATATTAACCATTAAAAAGGGCAGAGCAAAACTAAAAAATAAATCATTATAAAATAATGTTTGCCTCATTTACGTATTTTACGAAAAGAAATGGGCACAAATTAAAACCCTGTGAAACGAACGCCTCAATTCTCTACCCAAACAAAGACAATACTTTGCTATCACGATAAAATATGACTTACCAAGTATTGCAGAATTGAGGGCTTCGCAAACAGCTTCTCGACGAACAGGTTCTAATTGCCACCCGACTGGGCTATCCCATGGATTACTATACGCTAGAAGACTGAACGCGTCCTGAAATGTAACGCCCTACGTAAGTCTCTTGTAGGACACTTCGTGTCATTTCTTATATTGATAATGATGATACGATATAAACTATGACTAAACGTCATATAAATATGACTAAACGTCATTAAAAGTATATAAGAAAAATCTGCAGAACGTTTAGAGAAAAAAATATCTGCTATCAGTTTTCAATATGAAATCTATATTATTATTTAATATTATAAATGCGAAAGTTTGGATGATTGGATGGATGCATGTTTGGATGGATGTTTGTTACTCAATCACGCAAAAGCCACCTACTAACCCGATTTGAACGAAATTTGGCACACAGGTTTTTGGTGAACTGAAATAGCACATAGGCTACTTTTATCCCGAAAAAATAAGGTGATCCGCGAGATTCACCAAAAACTTATAATGCAGCGGGCTGCTGCTGCTAGTTAAACCTTTTTTTGCGTTTAGTATAAACACAAATGTATCGGGTCAACTTAATAGACATTTTCTAATTCAAGGAAACATAGTTTAATTTAAATTCTGTCTATAATTCAGAAGTATTTTGTCTGTGACAATATAGAAAAAAAACGTTTCCGAATATAAAGTATAACTATAATGGATGCACCTGTAAATATTGCTTTAATAAAATCTTATATGTACCTCCAACATTGTTTTGTGGTAGTGGTCCTGCTGGAGCTTCTGGCTCATGGCGTACAGTTCCCGCCCAAACGCCAGCATGCGCTCCACCGACGTCCGCGACCCGCACCCCTCACCCTCTGGTACAGGTTACATTAATGTTACAACCAGTCAATGGAGGCAATATTTTATTTCATACTTAAAACATTTAGCTTTAAATTGACGAAGATTGAAAACTTCTTTTTAAAATTTTGATGCAAACTGATGCTAATTTACACTGCAAAAACTATAATTTTTTTTCAGATAATTTTGCAATGGAAGTGTGTAATAGGAAACGCGCGCGCTATTTGAATTAATCAATAAGCGCGCGCGATGGTAGAGTTTGCCTTTAGATTATACCAACTTAATCACTTAGATGTCAGGTGTTGCAAATCATATGCGACTACTGAAAAGCTCGCTCTTTTTGTATTTCCCAATCCTTAATTATTTCGTCAACTTAACTTTTAACTGTTACTGTCAACACGCCAAGAACTGAAGAAAAAAAAACACACATAGACAACGTGAAGTTAAGAATACATTAACTCACACATGAATATGCACAATACGTTATTTAGGTGACTAGAACGAATAGAATTTAAATCATCAATTCAACAAAATTTTAGGATCAATAGGATGTGATATCACTAAATTCCACTTGTCTGCAAATGGGAAGAAATGTTGCTCGAATTTTGGTACATATAACACAGTATATCATTAAATAAAAACAAGGTAGACAAATTCAGTGTCAAGCACTTATGTGTCTTCGAGAGTATATTAACTTTTATTAACCTTTTTTTATAAAATTTATTATAGAATAAACGCCCTTTAATATACGCAATAATATGATTTAAATACACGTTTGCTTCAACACAATAACATTAATGTACTTAAGCTCTCAATTAAAGTTTGAATATTTTTAAGATACGCGTGGATGACTTTTAATAATCTTATTAATATAAGCCATTCCAGAATATTTATAGTTTCAACAATATAATTTACCTGTAAACAAGCACAAATGATTTATTTTAACCAAAAATTCGTTTTTGGAATATTAAAAGTACACATAATATTATTAATAGATTTTGATACACATATTGAATATTGATATTATATTACGATAGTAAACGTGCTACAAATCAATCAATACATACACATACACATTACTAATTAATAAATAAAAGCATATTTTACATAGTTTTTTTTACATTGATCGCATGAACCGACACTCGGATCAAAGGAGTTGTTGCGTACATTCAGCAGTTTTCGCAACATTCAAGGCAACAACTAACAGCGTATCACATCAACATCACTGGTCAACCAGCTTTATAGTCAAGGTCATCAATGTGAACAACAAGTTACATCACTTATAATTCGTCCCATCACTTACATAATAAGTTATATTAAAAATTTACACAAACGTTGAGCAGTTTCTTATTTTATAATTAGTTTTGTGAACTGACTGGTCCTTAAAACCGAAATATATTAATACTTTGCGTTTTGCAAGGTTTAATTTTTAATTTTCTTCAAATTTAAATTAGTTCTGGGTAAAATAAAATACTTATTTAATATTAACATACTTAAAATATATAATCGGTATCACCATTCCATTTCATGAAACTTAATGCATTGATAAAAAATAAAAACATGCAAACAACAATTCTCAACTCTACTTATTCAAGGCGAGGTATTTTGACGCGCGTCGTTTCTATAGGAAATGGGCGGCGCGGTATGTTCTGAAACCGCTGGTCAACTTGTTAATTTTCGAATAAATATAGGACTTCAGCTGAAAGCCAAAATTTAGTACATTCTTTTTGTATTTAAAACTAAATATCATCATATAAAAATCATGTAGAATAGAAATATTATTAACAAATTATTTGTTTTAGAGACTATTTTAGCCTGTTTTCGGAATTTTATATGATCGAGTAAAGTACATTCTATCATGTAATAGGTTAGCACATTCCTTAGATAATATCTTCAGGTAGGTATATCGTGTAATTTTCGTAAAATTGATATTTAACAATCAATACAAAAAAAACGTGATTTAGTAAAGCAGTTTTTTTCCGTTTGTCCCGATACCTCGCCTTTTTAGTTTTACAACATACAGTTCAATTCAGAACATTGACGCACATAAAAATCTGTTTAAAGCGACCAACAGCGAAGCAAATTTTACCCGTTACAACTTTAAATTGGTTTCAATATTTGGTATATTTAAAAAAATTAAGTAAACTTAAAAAAAACGTAGTAGTTAGTATACTAAGTAGTATTGACTTGTCACTGTAACTAAGAGTTGAAAATTGCACGTATATAAAGTTATAATAATAATACTTACCTTTTGTCAATACAGATATGTTCCAAAAGAGTATAATAGAACATGCAAAAAAAACTTGTTACGTGAGTTATGCGGAAATAATATTATTAAAATAACAAATATAATTCAAATACCTTAAGCGTAGTAGTTGAAGAGTTTAAAACGCAATTAGGTTTCACTAATAACCAAACTCTGTGATAATTTAATTTGGATTATTTAAAACACCCCATACCTATCATTATTTAAAGTACTCAAACATTATCAAGCCCGCAGCTTGGTTCGCCAGTCAAATAGGAAATTTATTTGTCTGTAAACTTAAAATACCATAAATGTTTATTTTTCATTAAACTTTCTATAGGTAAGGAAAGATCATAATATAAGTCGAGTAAGTATACCCATTAAGTTAGGTTAGGACTAAAAATGTATGCGCAAACAGTTTAAAAAAATGATTAAGAAAACTAACAAATCAGTTTATAATCTAGTATTAAAAGCTAGCTAGCTAGTTATACTATAATCTATGTAAGATTAGGATAAAATTTTTATTTTAATAAAAACAATCATATCCAGTTTAAACAGCAATAAAACAGATACTCAAGTGTTAAGGAGACTTTAAGGCTGTGATTTAAATTTATACTGTCATCTACCTATTAACAAAATCAGAATCTTCTGATTTTCACGTACTTTTAGAAAATTCCTAAGTCCTGCAAATTAATCTTAGAAGTTTTTTATTTATGGCGAGGTCTGTCGTTTATTTTGTCTCTTCAAGTCGAAACTATTTAAAAACAAATTTAAGTTAATTTTGTTCTAAAAATATTTAGTTATTCAATGAAATTTTAATGGCACATTTAGACACCAATTTTTTTTAGTAACAAATTGCTCTGCACAGCAACTCCTACAAGGAGAACATAAAGCAATCAATACCTGACAGAAATATAGTTTATCATGAAATGCTATCGCTTCGTTTAATGTCTAAAATGGACATCGCCGAGGTAACCACGAAAAAACGTCACACTGCTGTGATTAACAAGCTTATTGTTTGACAAACGCGATTGCTAGAACCTTCGCTTCTTTTGAAACAAGAACGTCACTTAAGGCGCATTATTTAAATATGTATTATCATCAGCGTTCATAAGTTGTTTCGTTGCGACTTTTTTTTAATTATCAGGAAGCAGAAGCACAAAAGCGAAGCTTATTGATCTTCATTTTATGAAATAAAAACAAAAAGATGAAAGGCGTCGGAAGACACTCGGTAGTAGCAAAGAAGATTAATTCGCCACATGTTAAGTATTATAAAATAACTAGTATAATTTAGGAATGATATTTAAATTGTATCACAACGCGCACCGCTTGCTAAACGGATCGCATAACGTCTCTCTGTCATCTTTCTATGTGGAATTTTTAACGCCACCTGCAGGGAAAGTGCTCAACTAAAATACAACTGTAAAAATTTAAGAAAACAATTTCAAATATTTTTTATAAAAGTAAATTTGTGAATCCAACGATTTCCTTAAAAAAGTGAATTCGTGAATCCAACGAACTAATTATTCGATGGAACCTTTAATGTTAAATTAAAATAAATTCAGATATCATCATTTTCCATGGTTATTATTTAATTTACCATGGTTATTAGGGAGATTTGATTTTTGTGATTGGTTCTATAGACTTATACCCTAAGATTTTCGTGTTATTTTTTTATTTTGGCCGGTGCGTTCCCGGTTTCAGCAAGCGGATTTTCAAAAATGTTTTGTGTTTAAACTTTAAAACAAGGAAAGTTTCCTTATCTTTAGTATTTAGAGTACTCTCCCTCCTATTGGTGTTAAAACAGACCAACCATAGATATAAAGTACTGTTCTAATAGTGTAGGTTAGACGCTTTTGTCTGTGTAGCTCCCATCCGCGTGATATGGAACTTCATTCGCGGCATATGACAATCGAAGTATCTTCACGCCCGTATGCCCGAATAGGTGGGCAGAGGTACAATACGTGCACCCACGATTAGCCGAAGATACTTGGTCCCACAATGTGATAGGTGGCAAGCCAACCGGGCACTTTCCAATCCCGGGCAACGTTGTTTTTATCAGAAAACTGAAAAAACATTTTTTAATTGCCCGACCCAAGAATCGAACCCGGGACCTCATGTGGTCAACTCTGACACCAGACCACTAGACCACAGAGGCGATAAATGGCAATCGAAAAGTTGAAATAATATGTTTTAGTAGCTTTCTTATTTATACAAAATGAGCGGGGCATCTGAATATGACAAACGGTCACCGCTGCCCATATATACCTAAATACAAATGCAGATTCTAATGCGTCTTCGATTGTTTATTAAGAAATTGATCGATCAGTAGGTTAAGGGAGTGATAATTATGTCGTAAAAATGATCCATTCCATGAAATTATGCCCTGGTTATATAACTTAAATTTTCAGCTAAACTACACCGTACAGAAACTCCACATATTAATATTGTGTTAATGGAAGTTCCGACAAGGTAGCAAAGCATAGGCACAAGATCAAAAAGAATTTCCAAAAAAATAAGTATCATCAATTTATACAATTTCCTTGACGTTTAATAACACGAAAGGAATAAAAATCAGATGAACGTTAGTGGAACGCATGAAGAATTAGGTAAAGGGGCTAGCACACGTATTAATCACTTGGAACAAATGCCTACGTTATATCTCACTCTATGAGGTCTCGCCATCTCTTTTTATACAGCTGTGTTAGAAAGAGAGGGTAAGACCTCAGAAGATGACAGCAGTATTCAAAGTTTTGTTTTAAGTAGGTATTAGAAGTGTTTCCTCCAGATATAATACAGCTTCATGGTGGGACGTGAGTTGGCTGTCAATTCGTGAAAGCTTATGGAAAAGAGTGATAGATAAAAGAAAACACCAAGCGATGACGAAACAGAATATCGAAGGTAGTGCGGGATAGCACAGTGAACAATAAACAGTGAAGTTGGAATGGTCAGAGGTGAGTGGTACGCACCAGCTCGGTTGGGCAACAGCGCGGCCACGCTCGCCGTCACCCCCGGCATGCCCTTCACCAGCGGCAGCTCCTCACCTACAACACCGCCGCACCACCTACTGCACCTCCTACCACCTACCGCCTACCACCTACCTACCGCAGCGGTTCTCAAACTTGACTCGCGGGGTAGCACAATTACTTCCTAATACTGGCCGATATCAATATTTCCGTTTTAATTACATGTAGAAATTCTTAGTTTTACAATTATTATATTTTGTTAATTATATTTATTATATAAAATAAATAAATCGGAAATCAGTAGTACTTTATTCAATAAAACTGTTTACAAGTTATTTTGACACGTCAACATATTTTTTAAAACTACTACCGGATCGGTAACGCGACCACACACTGAGAAGATCCAGCGGAAGATACTCAGCGGGCTAGTTTTTTTTAATCATCTATATGCATAAATAAAAAGGCGGAAAAAATAAATAACAATAACATAATCTTATTTAGACAATACTCCCTTAATTATCAAGTTGTTTTGTTTATTTTAATAAATAAAAAATTCGCCACAGAACTCAACTAGCATAATTCAGTGGCGACTCATAGTTGTTTTGTTGTGGTCGGTAGTGACGCATATCATATTATGATTTTTCATACATATGTACCACGCAGATAGATCTACGGTGGACATATCAATCTTCATGTCCAATAGTGGCTATTGTCTGGTATCACCAGATCTATTGTTATTGTTTATAAAACGCCAAAAATACGAGCAAGTGCGTCACTTGAAAAGCCATTGCCCATGCCTGATAAAATAAAAAAGAAAACAAAAAATCCTCAAGTTCACGTAAAGAAGATACGAGCAAACCGAACATGCATAGACGAACATCCGTCAATTTGAGGTAGATGAAATCTCTTACTGAACGTGTATTGCGAGGGCAAGACGTTGACGCCAGCAT
Organism: Apodemia mormo; assembly: GCA_036924255.1. Taxonomy (NCBI): domain Eukaryota; kingdom Metazoa; phylum Arthropoda; class Insecta; order Lepidoptera; family Riodinidae; genus Apodemia; species Apodemia mormo. The sequence goes on from JAUPFN010000019.1 coordinate 35,003,128, forward strand.
TAAATTAAACAGCTCATCAGAACACACTTCATTATATTGACGGTAACACACGCAGATAGATTCCTGGTAACAGTAAGACTGTCGTCAAGCTGCAGCCCTCTACGATGAATTCTGTCAAATTGAAGGGTTTGATACGGATGTGCTCCAGCTCATATGTACCAATATGTACAACTGAAATTGTAATTTGTACGAGTAAATAGGCATGAAGTGCCGTCTACTTTGATCAAGCTACCTCAGTTTCTTTGAAAATATATTAAGCACTAACCTATAAATTACCTTGAAATTGGACGTCACTGTTATGTCGAAACTAAGAATGTGTATAATATTAGATGGTGACGAGGTATTCCGAAATAGAGAAGCTTTGACAGTGGAAAATTTTTTGGTGTACAATGCTTGCTTTTCCTGGCAACTAAAAGTAACTACTACTTGCTAAAAATGTTCATCTTTCTTGTCTGAGATACGCACAAGATGTGTCTGAATTTCAGACAAGCCTATTCCAACTCTCATCCGTCTGTACCCGTGAAATACTAAAGCGCCAGCTTATATAATGTCATCTGCATCACCCACATCCAAATTGTTACTTTGCAAGAAACAGGGTAGGGAATTGTATGGAGCTTTGCGGAAATCAGTATTGTGAGGGAGATAATATATTTTATGTAACCTTAAAATTTGACATTTGTCAATACGGTCTCTTACGGTCTAGGCAGATAGAGCGGTTGCCGGCGTAGGATATCCTCATCATTGCATTTTACCGCCCTATGGTAACGACTATTGGTTTTTTTTTTATAGGGATAATAGACAAACAGCTTTCCACGTTCATCCAGGGCGAAGAGACGCCAACATGCCACAACTAAGCTGCTACTGAGATTTTTCATCCGATAAGAAAACTTCACACAGTTTTTTTTTAAATTATCATGTAAATAATACTATGCAAAATAAATAAACTTGAATTATAATATCAAGAGATAGAGTTTTTAAGTCAGATTAAGTATCTACTAAAATCACACTTGCTCGTATACCGATCTGATTAAATAAAATTTAGAGGAAATAATATTTAAAATAATTTATCACGTGTACATTATTCTTATTATTAGAAAGACGAAATTTAAGCTAACTTTATTTTTGTTCTTTTTGCTTTAAATTTAACGCATAAACCAAGCAGCGTATAAGCAATGTCAAATGCACCACGTGACATTAGACGGCATAATTCTTATAATTTATACCAAAATACAAACTATTGTAATATCTAAAATGTTGGTTTTTTAAAATATCACAAAAAGTCGTATAATTGCCTACCTCCTAATAATGGAATAGGAGCAAAACATCTCAGGCTTTTTGAGGCTTTTAAAGATTTATTTTTAAATAAAAAACTTTGTAAAGCTTTATAAATAGATTGTTTACGTATTTAAATGCGCGAATCCCTGAAGATTCTAGTACAGTTTAAAAATTAACTACTCCTTAAATTTCTTAGTATACCTAATTAAAAAAGTTTTTAGTAAGATATTAAATTCCGATATTAAGTATCGGAAGTAACACGAGCGAAAGTGAAAAATATGTTAATAAAATTTTATGTTAATTCAAAACTATATATTATTGTATTTATAATTTTTTTTATATTATCAATTATCATTACAATATGTAAATTAATTTTAAAATATTGTAACTGAAGAATTACATTTCTTGTCGCGTCGATACTCAGAAACATTAGGCTACATGTTAAAGCGGCCTGCTTCTTCTTTTTAAAAGTTTTAATTGAAGTAATAATGAGTCATAATAATCAAAAACATCTAGTACTATCATGCAAGTGTATACTCCCCCATGTCTCGATTGATATCGGTATAAGTTAACCGCGATTGGCGAAAAAGAATTCAAGTTGAGAACCACTGCTTTACAGCCTTACATTAAATGCTATTTGAGCATCCTTCCCTCTTACAATATATAGACAAAATTGCAATCATTATGACAAAGTGAAACATTGAAGAACACCTACGTACTATTAAATCTATTTTCCGCGAGTTTAGGTAACAATGCAATTTCCTGCTACTCACGACTTGAGCCAACAGTAACAGTTATAATTGTCTCAAAATGTTTTTAGTTTTTGATAGTTGGATTAATTTGGATTTAACCTTCATTGCTTTGCATCATAGTAAACAAGAAGATGGCTCACCCGATGTTATGAGAATACCTGACCAAAGGTGGTCAGATATAAAGCCACATGTACAAGTTTATTACCTCACCCGCTTAGCCAAAACCCGACAAAACCAGCGCTAACGCTACTTCAAAATGAATAACTGGTAACAAACTGGGCAAGATGGTGTACCACTCTCCATCTAATAGTGTATTGGTACACCTAACCAATCGTACATCTGTAATCTGCCCGGCAGAACGTCAGATGTTAGACTAACAAGGGAAATGTTGAGAAATTGCAATTATGAAAGGTAAATAATTTTAAAAAGATATTTCTTATTCTTAGAAGAAAATGAGTAGGAATTCTTTGACAGATTTCCTCTTTACATGCAGGTGTTCTTCAATATTTACTCCCAGCCGCGACAAATGTATAAAAAGCGTTATCGATGCAACTAAGTGCACGTGTGTGAAGGCGATCTAGACTGTGACACAGGCATAACAAGCTAAACATGCGTCTATGGTCGTATCATAACCGCAACTTTTAGAAGCATAGCACAGCTAAATTAGTAACCTGTATTACTTTAGACATTCATAATATAGTTAAATATATATTTATTTGACAAATTCTATGTCCAATCTGTATCCGAAACCATATTGTACCTCAAAGCTGGACGTAATAATGGAATTGGCGGATGTACCTATTAATTGAATCCTGCTCACATTAGAATTTTACATTAATTTCAATTGGGAATGTTTCACATGGATATATATTTAAGGATATTTGAATAACATTTTATATCCTATAATTTCATATAAATAGCATGGATCTACAGAATTACTAACACCATTGAATTCTTTTTATTTCCAACTATTCCGAGCAAACTTGTCAGAAGTCCGTCTTGGGTTTTATGTCACGGATCCCTATTGAAGTAGTGCTTTTTAAAGTGACTGCTCCATCCAATCACGTTAAGGGAACCCGCATCACAAATAAGCACCTTCTGGTTTGGTATTTCTATTTTCATTATAAAAAAAAACAACGTGTGAGTTTTAATTTTTAATTTATTTTTTATTTCCATGCATTGGTATCTAGACAACACATGAATAAAATATGGTATCTATTAATATCACCCACATTTGACTTCTTGGAATAAACGTTATTTTATTAAATGCAAGGGATTGCATATAATACAAAATAATTATATAAATCCATCAACGGTTGTTTTTCTTCAGAGACAAAAAGCTATCATGTCACCACAGTATATTTTATATCACTTTTAACATGTCAATGTGTACATGTCATAACGCGTCAAACGTTTTAAGTAGCTAAGTCACTCTAAGCCTTCATCTATGCACTTATGCAATTCGATTAAGTTCCGTACAGCAAATTTGAAAAAATATTGGAAAAATAAAAGTTTTTTTATATATTGTTTGCTTTTGTTTTTTTTTTTCCTATTCCATTAAACATAATACAGCTGAGATGTTATGGAATTGTATAAATACAATATATATAAATTTAGCAATTGTTAGTAACGTAACCATTGGAATGGGATGGTAGATATTAGGTAATGAAAATATCAATGTTCATAAGAATTTATAAATAAACCCCTGAAGGGATAAAAATTATCTTTGTATCAATTATTATTAAAATAATTTTCGTCCAAAATTATTTTAATAAACGATAAAATAAAATGAAAAAAAATATATTATTTATCTTTTAAGAAAATTAATAGAATAGCAAACGACGCTCAAAATATGATTTTTTTGTGAGGTATACAATGACAGTACTTTCCACAGCATGAAGACAACAGACATGATATATAACAATCTTATTAATTTATCTAATAAATTTATTACTGGCAGCTGTGGTCTTCTTCAGCACCGTTCAGTTATTATTTCTTATGTGAATGTTCTTTGTATACCTTCCAACTAATAAACCCTTTTCATATTCCACTTATTTAAAAAAAAAAACAAAAGGAACAACACTACTATCAATCCGATAACAGCTAAGTAAATATTAATAATGATAGAATAATTAATATCATTCAAATTTTATTTCACTTCGAGTGGTGTAATCTTTTGAAGAATTTAAATAATGTATTCCTTTTAATTATTTCACTTAAAGTATTAAAGTTTGTTGCGCCAAAACGATTGAAAAATGTACGTCAGACACATGTTTTTCATAAACAGCATTATAAATTGCAAGTTTACAGGTTAAATGTAAAATCGGCAAAAAATGTTATATTTTACTTAGTGTCAAATTTAAATAATTTGACTTGATTTTGATTTGATTCAGGTACCGAAGTTGGGAACTCAAGGAAAATTAATCTATTTCTTATTATTATTTATCATGATCCGGAGTAGACCTGAACTATGTATATTACAAACACATATATCTTCACGCCAGATCCCTTACGGGATAGGCAGAGAACACCGAGTATCGTACCATATTATGTATATTATATCAAAAAATAATATTAAAAATAAACTTATTTAAATGTGAAGAAATTGTAAAATATACTACTAATAATAAAGTAGAAAAAATTTGTAAAACGATATATAATTTTATTATTTACCCCTGACGTGCTGACTTTATATTTAGAGATGTTGATATCTCAGACTTACTTTTTATATTTTAGTGGTCATATTTTTACCGTTCAGGGGTTGATACAATGAATAAACAGAAACAGCAACGAGCAAATCATATTAAAATGATAAATAAATTTAATGAATATGATATGGTGTGCAAACTATAATTAAACATTATTAAATAATTATTACTTATATTAATTTATATTATTATATAACATAAATAATTTTATTCCAAGTACTTTTGTATTTATTTTAAATAACCATTTAATTATAAATAAACTATTTATGGACCAAATAAAAAGTAAAATCATCAATCGACTTTCTAGCAGTTATATACAGAATGACAAACTAAGCCTCTGTTTAACTTAAATCTTTTGTGGCAGAAAATATCTGACCGTCTAGTAATACATACGTATTAATTAAAAAGGAGGTCGAAATTTCGATACAGAATTATAATAAAAGTGTTCGAATTTACTGGAGTACTGTCATGTAGTACAATTCGAATATTTGGATTATATGACCGCTAGTATTCAACTGGCGGTCATGTAGTCCAGATCTAACTCCTTTTGATTTTTAATTATGGCTATTTTTGTAGAAAATAATGTTCTGAAGCTTTAAAAATACTGATTTAATGAATTAATGTGTTTTTTAATGGAGAACGTAGATGTTTCAATCGATAAATTATTATAAGGATAATAAGGTTAATTTAGTTAATTTTAATAAATGTAATAAAGAAAATATTTATACAGTATATCTTTAATGCAGTAGTAAAAATGATCGCTTCCCATTTATAGCAAAAGGTCGGTATTTAGAAGCAATTTGAATGACAAAAGAAATAATAAATATTTATAGCATATCTGCGACCTTTTCACATAACTTTTTCTTTTTATTTGGTCTGATAAATCATTTACAAGTTTAAAATAATATAACGTTTTTATTGATATTTTTTGTTAAGTATAGATTAAGTTCGGTGTATTTCTTGCTCTCTCTCTGTGTGTGTGTGTGTGTGTGTGTGTGTGTGTGTGTGTGTGTGTGTGCGTGTGCGTGCGCGTGTGTGGTACCGTGGTGGTTCCCGTTGGCGGCGGGCGGCATGTCGACGTCGCAGGAGTGTCGCGCCTCCTCCGCCGCGCCCTCCGCCACGCCTGCACCCGCACACAGTACACATTTCACAACCACCACCCACATACATTACGGACCTTCTATAAACTACTCACACAAATTTAAGGTATAGAGATATGTTTTTGGACATCAATTGACAAAATTATAACAGTTTTAAAATCCATAAAAAATCATATATTCTTAAAAAGGGGTTTTTGGAAAAAATATCGGGATTCAGCGTAAATAAAAACAATCTTAAAACCAAACATTTGCCCAAAGGCTTGTGCAGCCCAAACAAGGGCTGCACGAGCCCTTAGAATAGAATTAGTGTTGGACGGTTAGGAGCAATGAATGTTTTGGTGTAGGATACTGACCGTTGGTCCGCGCAGCTGGCGCGAGCGCGGGCGCGGCGGTGTGCGCGATCACTGTGCCCGCGCCGTTACTGTCGCCCACCTGACACAACACGACACACAGCTTACCACCATTGCCCACTAACATCAACAACAGTTGACCGCTAATGAGAGACCGGCCTTTATAAAATCAGTTAATCTTCCTATTAAAAATACCCATGTCAAAGCTCCTTCAAAACATCGTGTGGGGAGGAACTGTTCCAGAATTTTTAATGTTCGAGCCAGGAATATGCGTGGAGAGCATACAGTGGTAGATAAACAAGCAAAGTTTATGTAGTATTTACGAAGAATAACACACAAATAACATAAAGTTGACCTAGCACTAGAAGAAAATACTTTGGAAATACTTCCCCACTAGTAGTGAAAAAAAAACTCTTGCTGGTCACATTCAACAATTTTTTTGCTTCAAATATTATTACAATATTTTTCAATAATAACTATAGTATCTGACATAATTACTATCTTTTTTGGCGTGTAATAATCACTACATAGTATAAAACAAAATCGCTTTCTCTGTCTGTCCCTATGTCCCTATGTATGCTTAAATCTTTAAAACTACGTAACGGATTATGATGCGGTTTTTTGCAATAGATAGAGTGATTAAAGAGGAAGGTTTATGTGTATAATAACATTCAATATATTGCTTGAAAAGGTCTACAGAAAAGTCCGCGATGGTATATGTCTAGCTCTTATGGATAACCCACAATAGCATTTTTTGTCATTTACTTTTTACAAGAAATAATGGCTTTTTTTCAAAGCAATACAGCACTAATCCTTATCCAATTAAATACCTTAAATATATTGTTGATTTAATATAGATCAATATGACCGTTTACAGCATGTAATTTAAATGAATAGTTTCGAAGATATTACAGATTTAAAATGCAGGGGCATAGCGGTTGCGGGGTTACTGGACGGTCGGGCGGCGCGCGCGCAGTTAGTTCCGCTGGGAAACATGTTAATTTTCGGATAAATAAATATTATTTTTAAATAAATATTATTTATTAATTAGGACTTCAGCTGAAAACCAAAATTTAGTACATTTCTTTTTTTAACTAAATATCACCATATAAAAATCATGTGGATGATTAGAAATAGTATTAACAAATTATTTTTCCTGTTTTCGGAATTTTTTATGATCAAGTAAAGTACATTCTATCATATAATAAGTTAGCACATTCCTTAGATAATACCTTCAGGTATATCGTGTAATTTTTGTAAAATTGTTATTTAACAATCAATGTAAAAAACGTGATTTAGCAAACCAGTTTTTAACTACTTTACTTACTTACTTTTCATTTTTTTTTTCACTGAGTGACATAGGCTATTTAAAAAAAAAACTTCCCACTACGTATGTAGATAAGGAAGTTACTGATTTACCCCGATTTTCGAAAATCGAGTTTTACCACATGTATGTGTGTGTGTGTGTATGTATGTGTGTGTGTACGTGTGTGTGTGTGTGTGTGTGTATGTGTGTAGGTGTGTATGTAAACATCTCATAACTTTTGAACGGCTAGACCGATCGAAACGCGGTTGGATTCTGCTCAACTTAGATTTCCTGAAAATTTGAACCGATTCGGTCCAGGATTTTGAGAAATTTTGAAAAAACACCAAAAAAATTTTGACGAAACAGTATTTTTAATATAACTTCTAGATTTACGTACCGACTGAGTAGAAAAACTAATCAGCTCTGTTCGTCAAAAAAATATGTCTAAAAAATAAATTGCATCAAAATCGGTTTATCCGTTTGAGAGTAATCGTTGACGAAAAATTTCGAAACAGTGTTTTTTCGACATAGCTTCGAAATTTTTCAACCAATCATTTTTTGGTGGTCTACGATATTTTAGTACTTAAATTTTCAACCAATCGATTATTAAGTAAAATAATATTTTAGATCTCAAAAATTGAGTTGAATGCAATCATCGTTTTGAAATATACAGCTTTTCAAAAATTAATAACACTGTCATTTTTAACAAAATAGATGTTCGAACTGAAAAATCTATGCTTATATTTTTTACTCCTGAGCTTAAAATACCTTAATTTAGTGAGAAGTTTCAAGTATGGCCCGTAGGGTCAATCATTTACACATTTTTTCCCGTTTGTCCTAATGCCTTGCTTTAATAAATCGCAGGGTCAAGCCTTCAACGTTGCAGGCTTAGATTTGAGCGTTGACTGTTTTTCACATGGCCAACTATATATCGCTCTTTCAAGAGTAATCTCTAAAGAAAACATATTTGTATTGTCTAATGGCAAGAAAGCTGTGAACGTTGTATATAAAGACATTCCATAATATATTAATTGTAAAAATAAAAGAAATAGGTTAAAAATGTAAAAACAAAAATGTAGTACCTATATGAATTTAGATATTCCAAAGATAGCAGGAAACCTTTATAGGGAATGGGGAAATGTTTTACTCCAAATTTAACGCGTGCGGGCCACGGGCAGTAATGAATTAATCAAAACTACTGGCTCGAATTTAATCATTTTTTTCCCGTGCGAAGCTGGGGCGGGCCGCTAGTCTTATATATAAAATTCTCGTGTCACAATGTTCGTTCCCGTACTCCTCCGAAACGGCTTGACCGATTTTGATGAAATTTCGTATGCATATTCAATGGGTCTGAGAATCGGCCAACATCTATTTTTCATCCCCCTAAATGTTAAGGGTTGTCCACCCCTAAAATTTTTTTTTACTTTATGGTCAATTTTTTTTTTATTTTTTTATGATTCAGCATTGAAAAAATACATATAACTCTAAATTTTTACCCTTCTATCACCAACCCTTATTTTTTATTAAATAATTAAATATGGCAAAACAACGTTTGCCGGGTCAGCTAGTATAATATAATAAATAAAATCCTTCATAAATAAACTGAAAATACATTTATAATATTCAGGCTACATTCTTAAGTAATAAGTTTAATAATTATATAAATTTTGTTCAATTATTATTGTAATAAAGTAAAAATAATAAATGATTAGTGTCATTTTAATACAAATATTCCTTAAAATTAAAATACTATAATTACAAACTAAATGCTCTTAACAATAAACTGCTCTTAAAAATGAAGATATGTAAAAAAGAATTTGCGAAAATTGATTGTCGAAACGAAAATAAGGAATATTTGCTGATAAAAACATTAATGCTTGGACAGAATTCAGCTTACGCTCGATTTCTTATTCTCTGACACCAATTAACATATTAGGTGGCGAAATAATAAACGACAACAATTTTCGTTATTAAATTAGTCTCTGGAAAGGTTGGACTATCCATGTTCTTCTATTAGTATAATTCTGATATTTAGTTTAATACCGGAATGTATGTCCTGTTATCCCACAACTAGAGAGAGATTTCGTCCACACTATACGTCACACTATAAGTTTTGCGTAACTTAAAAAGCAACATGTTATTACCAAAGTATTATGTTTATTGCTTTTCAAAATAATGAAAAAATGTTTAAAATGTAAAGGATTACATTTAAAACATTGTTTCATGCGATCGAACCATTTTTTAAAACAGGAGGACCACAGATCTCCACAGATCAGTCCACAGAAAACATGCCTTCATGTTTTCTACGTGCCGATTGAACGCTATCACTGCCTCCTCGGAGATGGTAAAAGTAAAACCTCTCATCAAATCTTTGATTTTGGGGAAAATACAGAAATCACAGGGTGCTAGGTCGGGGCTATGCGCAGGATGAGTGACGAGATGTACTTTTTCGGAAGCTAAAAATGTTGTGTTGGCCGTGTGTGAAGAAGCGTTATCATGGTGTAGGAGAATGCGGCTTTTGGGTCGTCTTTCGCGAACTTTTTCTAACATTCTGGGTAAACAAATGGTAGAATACCAATTAGTATTAACACTTTTGATCTTCAAGTGGAATTGTACAGATGGGATCCGTACATGAGAAAAAAAACGCGATCATTTTTTTACCAACGTTTATCACCTCTCACTTTTGTTGACCTGTTCTCATTTTTAAACACCCATTCACGAGATTGCTGTTTTTTTCGGGTTCAAAACAATAAATCCACGTTTCGTCTCCTGTGACAACGTCATAAACAGCATTAGAATGTCCGTGGTCGTACTTCAGTAGCATCTGTGAGCACCATTCCACGCGAGCCCGCTTGTGCTCCGCTGTCAGTTCATGATGGATCCAACGACAACAAAGTTTCCGAACTTTCAATTCTTCGTGTAAATTTTTCTGAATTTGGCTCATACCAATCCCCAATAATCCTCGAATTGTCTCATAGGTAATCCGGGGGTTTTCTTCAATTAACCGCTTTACAGTAGCCACATTATTTTCTTTGACGGCAGTTGAAGGACGCCTTTCACGAAATTCGTCATGTAAAGAAACTCGACCTCACTCAAATTCAGCAAACCATCACCTCACGGTGCTCAAACAAGGTGCTTCTCTCCCAAAAACATTTTGAAGACGAGCAGCACAGTCTTGCGGAGAAAGAGAACTTTTAAAATCATAAAAAATCATCGCTCTAAAATCTTTTCGACTTAATTCCATTTTCGTTGCGTACGTAGAACTTTGATGTGTGATAAAAAAACAATTGACAAATCATTTCCCGCCAATTGTTTCTTTTTTATTACTAAGAAGGTTGCAACGTTTTAAAAATATAACATTCGAAATTCAAATAGTTCCGATTAGCTAGAAGTGCAAAATTTTTAGTGTGCCCTATGTATTGACAACTGCGTTCCTTTTCACGTAAAAAAAGTTAAAGTTTCTGTTGAATCGAAACGTCTTATTTTAAATTATCGATAGGGTAGCGCTCGACCACGATCTCGCCTGATGGTAAGCTAAGATGCGGCCTAAGATGGAACACGCTTCCCTAGAAGGTACCTGTTCCACTCTTCTCTTGAAGATCCCTAGATTGTACCCGTCGGGGAATACATACTCAGGAAGCATATTTCCAGTGCTTTGCGGTTCGGATCAAGAATGTCAAGTCGAACCGCTTTGTCCGGGTACGTTGAACGTCCACTATATGGCGATGCGTAGTATCTGTGCGCCTCGACGATCGAACGGGGATGGCGGAATTAAGTCGTGAAATTCCGAAGCGCACTCTCCAAAGTGAATCCGATAAAAGACCGATAGACTAGCCACTGCAGCGATGAGCGAGGCTCTGGAGTTTTTTGCCTACCAGGTCATCGTCGTTTATGAGCCTCTTGGCACGCCTTTCTATCGCCTCAAGCGTCTCCAGTTGGAATTTGGCGGATCCATCCCAGAGGTCAGAGCAGTATTCCATGCACGAACGGACTTGTCCTTGATAAAGATTGAGCAACTCTCCCGGGCTGAAATACTGTCCTTGGCCAGAATACCGAGCTTTTTTCAGGCAACTTAAGATTAGATTTACTAGCCAAAGTTGAGATAAGGCGTTAAGGTGATACCAAGGAGCTCGAGGTGGTCATTTATCGGCACAGACATACCCTGAAAAGACGGAGATAGTTGGAATGGACTCAGTTTAGCGGAAAATAGACACGCCTGGGTCCTAGTCGCATTAAACTAGACCAGATTGGCGTCGCCCCAATTGGAGACTGCTTATAAGGACAAGTTCATACGAACGACCACCGCCTCTCTGAGAAACCTGATCTGTGCCGTACTGGCTCGCGCTGGATGCGTAACTCCACAACAGTGCTATCGCCTGCATACCCATAGATACCGGGCTTAAGCAGACCGTTAATATGTAGCAAGAATAGAGAGAGTACTGATCCCTGAGTGACTCAGGCATTTATAGCCATTTGGCCGGACGAGCAGCCGTCAACGACTACTCTAATCGACCGGCCACTCAGAAAATCTGAGATCCGTGCGCAGAGACCAGTAGGTATACCGTACGAAGGAAGCTTGCTAATAAGACTATCATGTCAGACTCTGTCAAAAGCCTTCGAGATATCAAGAGAGACAGCTAATGCTTCACCATACGTCTGGGTGGATGCACTCAAGGCGTAGGTGGCATACGCTAGAAGATCCCCAGTGGACCGATTTCGGCGAAACCCGTATTAGCGGTCACTAAGTAAATCGTTCCCTTCTAGGTGTGCCATTAGCCTCCTGTTCAGTACACGCTCTCCATAATCAAAGTATGCAAAGTATGGACGTGACTGAAATTGGCCTATAGTTAGAAGGGTCGGCACGACTGCCTTTTTAGGCTCAGGCTGCACGTTAACAAGCTTCCATGATTTTGGTATTTTTCCAGTCGTCGTCGAAAGACGAAAGAGGCATGTCAAAACAGGAGCGAGTTCAAGCCTACAGGTTTTAAGTACTATTGCTGGAATCCCATCAGGACCACTAGCATTGTTTTTGGCATCCAGATTTCGCAGGGTTTTTAGAACCTGTCTGGCGGATGCGAATTTCCGGCATTTTCACCTCGCATCCAAGTAGACTGGGAGATTTCGCGTTGGTTGGATCTATGCGTGAGTTTTCCGCGAACAGATTCACTTTCTCTACAGCGGTGTGAGCCAGAGTCCCATTCGGTTTCAGCAGTGGAAGAAGTGAGAGGCGGCAGAAATTCGATTATACCAACTTTGCCAAAGTTTGCCAAAGGGACCAAAACGCTTTACTACCTGAGGGGTACGAAGCCAGTTTGTTCCCAATACGGCTGACATGGTCGAATCGAGCTTTTATTAGGGTCTTTTTGCAGGATTTGGTGGATCGGTTAAAGGCTTTCTTCTTCTCCGATACGTCCTTAGCCTTGCGGTGCCATCTGCCCAAGCCAGATATGCCTCACGCTTTAGCGCCTCAGCGCGTCTACAATCGGCTCTGAACCAGGTTTGAGCCTTGCTGGACATGGCTATGTCGGAAAATGGATAAATTACTCCATTCCCTGTCACAGCACATCAGTCACAGGATTCGCGCAGGTCGAGGAGTACTTCAGAAGAAAAGCCGCCAGGGATAAGACGCAAAGAAGGAACGCATCTCGTCCCAATCTGCTGACTTGTATCGCCACACGCAATACACACATACACGATTCACATATAACGATACATCACATACGATACGACGCGACATAATGTGTAAGAGCCCTAAACACTTCGACTTTTTTGTTATGTGAAAGTTATACTGTAAGCACGTCGCACATTATCATTATATAACGCATAAGCATATACCATATCCCAATATTTTTATTGGACCACTGATAAGATGGCATTGTCATTAGTTATACACTATCACAAAAATACGTGACAAAGTTTACTGCATTACGCGAAATTAGACATCCGGTCACCGCGGTGCATGAACACAAACTGAAGACTGCACGGCGCCCTTGCACCGCGGTTGGTCGGCGTTAGCGTGAAAAGACCACCAGGTCACGGCCTCGCCCACGCCACGTGTCCGATGTGTCGATGTAAGCATTTTATTTTATTCGCTAATTCGTGTCTTGCGCACTTGATATTTATGATTAATGTAATTTATGGGATAACTAGCTGTTGCCCACGACTTCGTCCGCGCGGACTTCGTTTCTTCCGCACTGCTCCTTCCTCGTAGGTGATAGCGTGATAATATGTAGCCTATATGTTGAACCGACCTGTTAGCAATATTCATGTAAAATTTGAAGTAAATCCATGCAGTACTTTTGAGTTTACCCCGGACATACATACAGACAAACAGACAAACAAACAGACAAACAAACAGACAAACAGACAAAAATCTAAAAACTATATTTTTGGCTTCGATATCGATTGTAGATCAAGCCCCAAGTATTCTTTTAAAAAAATATTCAATGTACAGTTTTGACTTTCCTACGATTTTATTATATGTATATAGATTAGGTTTAGATATTTGGACACAGAATCGAATACTGAGTACTCCCAATAGGTCCCTTGTTAAAAAAAAACAGCCTGTATATTGTCTGAGCAGCTTTAATTTTAGAATTTTTGAGAGAAAGTTCAACAAAATGTGGTCCGCTCCTTGTATTTTTGCAAATACAATAATAAAAATGATGTGGTGTCGTGGGACACCAGGTAGGAACGAAGTTCCTTCAGCTAAACGGCACTACTCGCTTGTGTATGCGACTGTCGCGTCTGCGCACGTCTCATTTAACGGTTTTATTCCACGCACTTTTTTTCCACGGATTTTTTCTTACGGTTTTACTATCACATTTTTTTCAGTTCGGTCGCGCAGCAAAATCCCTATCCCCTCCAAGCCTGCCGTAAGGAACTTCGTTCCAAAAAAAAGCTTTACGAATTGTCGACGACCAGGTTGATTAATCGACTTGATACTTTGGCATTGTCCCGAGATGTAGATTTTCTCTCTCCCGCACCGCTCTCTCTCTTTGTCATACCCCAGTCTCAGCGAGTCGCGCTGGCTCTCACTGACCCCAGTCACGACGCTGCCGTCCACCATCCCCTTCGCTGTCACACCCATTTTCACGACAGAGCCCGCACTCATTCCCACTGACCCCAGCCGAGCCTGCTGGCTTCGCTGGCCTCGCCCACGTCACTACCGTCCCCCTTTCCCTCTGTGTCTCACCGCCCGCCCTCATTGACCTCGCCCACGTCACTACCGTCCCCCATTCCCTCTGTGTCTCACCGCCCGCCCTCACTGACCTCGCCCACGTCACTACCGTCCCCCGTTCCCTCTGTGTCTCACCGCCCGCCCTCACTGACCTCGCCCACGTCACTACCGTCCCCCGTTCCTTCTGTGTCTCACCGCCCGCCCTCACTGACCTCGCCCACGTCACTACCGTCCCCCGTTCCCTCTGTGTCTCACCGCCCGCCCTCACTGACCTCGCCCACGTCACTACCGTCCCCCGTTCCCTCTGTGTCTCACCGCCCGCCCTCACTGACCTCGCCCACGTCACTACCGTCCCCCGTTCCCTCTGTGTCTCACCGCCCGCCCTCACTGACCTCGCCCACGTCACTACCGTCCCCCATTCCCTCTGTGTCTCACCGCCCGCCCTCACTGACCTCGCCCACGTCACTACCGTCCCCCGTTCCCTCTGTGTCTCACCGCCCGCCCTCACTGACCTCGCCCACGTCACTACCGTCCCCCGTTCCTTCTGTGTCTCACCGCCCGCCCTCACTGACCTCGCCCACGTCACTACCGTCCCCCGTTCCCTCTGTGTCTCACCGCCCGCCCTCACTGACCTCGCCCACGTCACTACCGTCCCCCGTTCCCTCTGTGTCTCACCGCCCGCCCTCACTGACCTCGCCCACGTCACTACCGTCCCCCGTTCCCTCTGTGTCTCACCGCCCGCCCTCACTGACCTCGCCCACGTCACTACCGTCCCCCATTCCCTCTGTGTCTCACCGCCCGCCCTCACTGACCTCGCCCACGTCACTACCGTCCCCCATTCCCTCTGTGTCTCACCGCCCGCCCTCACTGACCTCGCTCACGTCACTACCGTCCCCCGTTCCCTCTGTGTCTCACCGCCCGCCCTCACTGACCTGGCCCACGTCCCCGCGGTCCCCGTTCTGTCTGTGGGCCGCACTGACCTCGCCCGCGTCGCTGCCGTTGACCATCTCGACGAACTGCCGGCACTTGAGCAGGAACAGCAGCTCGGGCTCGCGCTCCAGCAGGCCGGGGTACAGGCGGCGCGCCAGCTCCGCCGCCTCGCCCACGCGCCCCGCCAGCACCAGCTTCGATATCCCTGCGCATACACGCACTTGCATCACATACACAATACCATCGGCTATACACACCAAACATGTTAATGGTGCAGCGCTATCTTAAGGTGAGATCTAATGCCACATGCATAAGTTTACTGGCTAGCTTACCCTCCAAACCGGAACACGACAGTGACCAGCGCTGACGCTATTGCGGTAGGAATAGGTAAGGTGGTAGTACCAGATCCAGGCGAGACAATGCAGAACTCAAACCACCTAGTAAACACTTCACATCTCATCGTCAGGACACCGGCCGCATAGATATCAATCAACAAAGCATCACGCATTAGTTTACAGCTCAAAAACAATAACAAATGACCAGAGCTTGTTTACCGGTTAACTTTCAAACCTAAATCCAGGACTTGAAACCGGTTTCGAAAATATCAGTAAATAGAAGTATTTAGCGGTTTTTATGAAAGGTTTCGCTACGAACGTATCTGAGATAAGAGCGCTTCATAAACGTATATAAACCGGTCTAAGCCCAAACTTTGGAATTAAAAATTGGATGCGGCGAACATGAAAGAAATTATTTTAAAAAACCTGTATAAACCGGTTTATTCGTTCAAAATCCTACAACTTTACTCCATAAGAAAACCGGTATTTTGAAGTTAAGGTAGAACCAAACCTACTTGCGCTGATTTAGGTTTGAAAATTAACCGGTTAACAAGCCCTGACTAAATCAACGCAAATAACATTAATAAAACCACAAGCAAAATTATAAGAGCAAATCAATAAACTGGTTTAGAGAGGATTTTTTTTTTATGTTTGCCCCTTTTCGCTCCACTGTGCCTCTGGCGAGACAGAGAACGCGGACTCATACTGAGAAAATTCGACAGAAGAAACTCAGCAAGATTTTTTATTCGTATTTTTCAAAAAAACATTCACAACTTTTAATCTTGAAGTACTGTACCTACATATTCTACCATGAATGAACATTGAATTTCTTGGGTTCATTTGTTTGTGTACGGTCTACAAAAAATACTGTGTTAATGCTGCTACGTTTTAAAGCAGTGACTGTAATACATGAGATCCATCCATTTAGAAATAATAACTAACCAAATACATTTTGTGGACTATATTTTACCTTTTATTTCTCTTTGCTTCGAACCATGACTAATCAATGATTAGTTATATCAAAACACGATTATTCCGGTTAAGTATTAATCAAAACATGATTATTCCATATGCCATAGTTTAACCAGTTTATAAGTTTACAGTTGCCATAGTTTAACATATAACAAGTTTATTCCATTTTTGTATCATAATTTTCTCGGAAAGTATGGGCAAACATTTTTGACATAAAATGGTAATTGTTTTTTATGATCCTCAAGTTATTAATTCACTATCTATACATATAATAAAATCGTAGGAAAGTCAAAACTGTACATTGAATATTTTTTTAAAAGAATACTTGGAGCGTGATCTACAATCGATACCGAAGCAAAAAATATAGTTTTTAGAATTTTTGTCTGTTTGTCTGTTTATCTGTTTGTCTGTATGTATGTCCGGGGTAAACTCAAAAAGTACTGCATGGATTTACTTCAAATTTTGCATGAATATTACTAACAGGTCGGGTCAACAAATAGGCTGCATATTATCACGCTATTACCTACGGGGGAGGAGCAGTGCGGAATAAACGAAGTCCGCGCGGACGAAGTCGCTGGCAACAGCTAGTCAATAATAAATGTATTAGAACAAATTCATGTCCAACACACAATGTCTCAATTTATGAAAAGTTAGTAATCATGGAGTAATCATTTTTTGAAACGTACCTCCTCATATTATATTATTGACAAAATAATTCTTATTTAACAAATAATCAGCTTTTCGTGTGTAAAAAATAAAGATTTAACACCAGTATAATAATATGATTTATAGCGCTAACAAGTTCCTTACAAGTGTAAGTATAAGCAACAATGTACTGACTTTGTCTATTTTTAATAGAAGCGATGTCCTCGTCTATGGTCTGTCCGGTGGCGCGGGAGAAGGCCTGCGCCGTGCTGCAGTACCCGTGGTGCACCAGGTACGACGACACCATCCTGCAACCAGTGCCTATGCCGTCACTGCACTACCTCACACCCTTCCACACAGAAATGCCTTGGTGGCCTTTAACCCAAACATTCAAATATCGATATTATATGGTAACGTTATTGCTCGCTTATATAACGTTATTTTCAAACATAGCGTTATTAAAAAATGATACAGAATTTGTTACTATTTAATAACGTTATTCATTACGTTCTGTTATACACAACGAATTAACGATTACTATGGCGTTGTCTTCTAGCGCTAGTTGGCGAAACAAACCCGAAACGGCATGAAATGTGGCGAACCAATCACGAAACAGAATGAAACGCGCATACATATCGATATTATTACGTTATTTAGCGTTAACAATTTCGTTCTGTTATTTGAGTAGCGACCAAGGGAGTTACATTCTACCGGGAATCCACGCGCTTCAAAATCGTTCCGAAGAGTACCACGACATTGGTGGAGTGTGTCTCTTTCTACTAAATAAAGCACCAATCGCCATATATAAGTGTGGTCATGCGTAGTTTGCAAATTACTACTAAGTAATTCTACTAATTTGAGAAACAGTTTTTGCATTGCATAAGTAATTACGTAATAATTAAAATAAGCACATTTTAGAACTCATTGTGTTAATTACAATACATTTTATGCTAATGTATTTATCGACGTGTATGAATAAAAGCGATTTAACGATTACCGAATATATAAAAATGATGTGGTTTCGCGGGACCCCAGGTAGGAACGAACTTCCTTCGGCTAAACGGCACTACTCGCTTGTGTACGCGACTGTCGCGCCTGCGCACGTCTCATTTAACGCTTTTATTCCACGCATTTTTCTTACGGTTTTACTATCACATTTTTTTCAGTTCGGTCGCGCAGCAAAATCCCTATCCCCTCCAAGCCTGCCGTAAGGAACTTCGTTCCAAAAATCTACCACTCGATAGTTTTATTTACACTGGTAATTACAAGAAAGGGACAACATCCACTCTTGTCGTTGTATTGCTCAGAACGTTTTTCCCCTCTGTTAAGTAAGAAAAAAAAAGTCAACTTTATTAATAACGAAATAAAGTACAATTTTATTTTTCAAATATTGCTTTGTAATAATGCCAGTTATCGTTTATAAGTTCCTTGGTAGCGAAGCGAGCTTGGTGGCGACACATATAGTAATTGAAAATAATTTTGTTACTAAGGTATCGCTACATTAATAACGTTAAGTATCGTAAAATAAGTTCCGTTATCTGATAACGCTCTATATTCTTGCTTTAAACATTATCCATAACAGAAGGGAAATCCAAGTAGATTCTGGGATTTACTCGAGCGCGTCAAATTAACATAGGGGACAACACCTGGCATATTGATAAATCTCTCCATCAAATATAATGCCTTTACATGTAAAATCTCGACTGGTGAAAATTGAGATATTTTTTCGTTAAAAGTAAAAGAAAATTCAACCGCGCTTGAGAATAAGAAGAGAATATTTTTTGTAACTTTGAAAAAGAACCAGTGTGCTCACGATTGCCCGAAGATACTTAGTCCTACAATGTGATTGATATTAACTCAAATCATTGTGTTTTGTAGGTACTTGAATTAGATCAGGTCGTGACCGTAACGGCGGTAGAGTCCTGCGACGACTCGCCTGAGTGCTAAGTGTGAGTTTTTCTTTTCGCATTCGATCGTGAGATTTGTACAGCGCCACCTAGTGGTAAACGTGAGAAACCAGTTTACCACTAGGTGGCGCTGTACAAATCACATACAAATTCCTAGTAAACTCAAAACGCGCTACCCCCACAAAAGCGAGTTGCAACAAAAAAATGAAAAAGTTATAATGTTTTTTGAAGACTCGAAAGAATTTATTACCACTATCAAAAATTTTAAGCTTGATTTTTAAACATGGTAGGCGATTGTCAAATAAAATTTTATCGGATCTTCACTATCAATGAAGACAAAAAGTATGTGTGCATGAGTGCGTGCGTGTGTATGCTTGTGCGTGTGCGTGTGCGTGTGCGAGTGCGTGTCCGTGTGCGTGTGCGTGTGCGAGTGTGTGTGTGTGTGTGTGCGCAGTACCTGTGCAGCACCTGCTGCCACTGGCCCTGCTCGTCGGGCAGCGGGAACTCGTCGATGGCGAGTCGTGTGCGCGCGCGCAGCTCGCGCAGCATGTCCTCGATGTCGAACACGAACGGCTGCTGGCCGAAGTTGGCGTCCACCACCTCGCCCGGCGTCTGCAGACCCACCGTCGGGTACAGGTTTGGCTGCGGAAACGTAAGCTTGTGTTTATGTTAAGATGGATGAATGTTTGTTACTGTTTCATCTAAAAACGGCCGAACTAATTTGTATGAAACTTGTCACACGTATAGATGATGACCTAAAAAATCACATAGGGTACTTTTTACATACATACATATCTTCACACCACTTCCCTTACGAGGTAGGCAGAAAGAACCGAGTGTCATATATCACGATCTTTGCAGGTTTATCTATCTTCCTCCACATTCATTACTCTCTTCATACACACACGCCGGTTGCAAAGACTTGACACCACCTTCGGACAGTACTCGATCAATCCGATCGTAGTACATGTCAGTCTTGGTCTTCCCCGGTACATACATCCTTGCACATTCGCATTGTATATTAGTTTTTTAACCTTTAATCTACCGTTGTTTCTACATGTCCGAACCAACGGAGCATACCCTCTCATCTTTACACGGACACTTTCTTCCAAGCCTAACCTCTCTCACTTCCACATTACGAACCCGGTCAGCGAGTGTTTTACCACATATTTTTCGTAGTGATCTCATCACTACCGCGTTGATTCTACTTTCATGCCCTTTCGGACGTACCCAACTCTCATGGAAATGACAATAGCGTTAGGATAATTTATTTATTTATTATTCACTCTGTTCCCTGCAAACACTCTTCTTTCAACACAGCGATGTACCTCCCATCCCTGCTAAAAGCACATCCAAGATTTACAAGCTCATCCACTTCTTCCAGCACTACATCATCGACCACAACTCTTACATCCGATCTGGTTGCTTCTCTTTCAAATACTAGAACTTTAGTTTTCTTCACATTCAAATGTAAGCCCATACCCTTACAATCATCATTCATAACGGTGATCAGTGTTTGCAGCTCAGACACCAAGAGCCTAGAAGTACAGCGTCATCTGCATAAAGCAGGCAGTTTACCACTAGATCACTCATGCGCATTCCCACATTCTATAACCTTAATCTTTGGGGACACTTATCCAGATATAGAATAAACAGCAGAGCTGACAACACACAACCCTGCTTGACGCCGATATTGACATCGAACCAGGGCGATATATTGCCGTCCACCCGCACACATGCTTTGCAATCCCAGTACATGGATTGCAAAACACGGAACAGACGCCCATCAAATCGTAAAATGTCCCAAAGTTTCTTTCGCACAACTCTATCAAACGCTTTCTCCAAATCCACAAAACCGCAGAATACCTTCTGGCCGACAGCCAGATGCTTTTCTACGATGTTGCGGAGTGAGAAAACTTGATCCATACATCCTCTGCCAAATCTTAAACCCTCTTGTGCCTCCCACTACATTACCTCGGACTTCCCTTGCATTCTCCTTTCAATGATTTTACCATATATCTTCGATGCTAAGTTGATCAAACTGATGGCCCTATAGCTATTGCAGTCTATACGTGAACCCTAGCCTTTATACAAGGCCACGATGACCGCGCGCCGCCAGTCTTTGGGTACTCGACCGGTCCTCCAACATGTATTACAGAGGACCCAAAAAGAGTCCCAGACAGCAGGACTACCGTATTTGATCAATATCATTTCAGCAGTCACCTTGTCTATTCTCACAGCCTTGCCATTTTTCATACTTCTTATCGCTCATACGATCTCTTGTATAGTAATGTCCTGGCAAGCTTCCATTATCTCTGAATCACTTACTGAGTCAGAGATGGAGGCAGCGTCCTGAACACACCCATAGATATCTCCAAAATATTCACTCTATCGTTTTAACACACTGTCTGTGCTTGAAAAAATATCACCATCCTTAGACTTAATCCTATCCATTCAGGAGGCTACCGAACTACTCCTACACTTCTTCATCTCCCTCCAAAAAAGTTTAGTGTTTGCCTCGAAGTTGTTTGCCAGTCTCTCTTCCGCTTTCAGACATTCTTTTACGCTTCTTTTTCACTAAGGTTTCAGTGGCATTCTTACAACAACGATGCAAGTCTTTCTTCGTACCTTTCATACTACCATTCGTACTTTTTATCCCAGATAAATAACTTATTCACATAAAAATTGTTATAAAGCAATAGGCTGCAAGGCGCAGCTAGTACTATTTAAACTTAACAATATCTGTACTATCTGTCTATACATATAATAAAATCGTAGAAAAGTCAAAACTGTACATTGAATATTTTTTTAAAAGAATACTTGGGGTGTGATCTACAATCGATATCGAAGCCAAAAATATAGTTTTTAGAATTTTTGTCTGTTTGTCTGTATGTATGTCCGAGGTAAACTCAAAAAGTACTGCATGGATTTACTTCAAATTTTTCATGAATATTACTAACAGGTCGGGTCAACATATAGGCTACATATTATCACGCTATCACCAACGGGGGAGGGGCTGTGCGAAGTAAACGAAGAAGTTATAATATATTTTTTAATATCATAAACCAAATGTTTCCTTGTTTATACCCAACTTAAAATACATTACATTCCAATTTGATACCACCCTCTTACCTATTTCTACCTCTTCTAACAGCGTTAATATTTGTCACAGTCGTGTTCCACTTTAGAGGGTAAGGTAGCCGGTAAACTTATGCATATGGCATTACCATGACATACATACATACATATCTTCACGCCAGATCCCTTACGGGGTAGGCAGAGAGAACCGAGTGCCATACATCACGATCCTTACCATGACGCCACACAGATAGCAACGGACCATACCATCTTTAAAGACAATGTTCATCCCCACTGACGTGTTGCCATTAAGTATCCGGTACATTTATGCTTATGGCTTTAGATCTCCGTCAGCGTCTGCCTTCTGCAATAATGTCGATGCTTATACCTATAGTATTCCTTTGGGAGGGTAAGATAGCTGATAAATTAATGCATTTAACAGGTAGCATCTTTAAATATTGTATACAATGGTTATCCCTTTCAAGAAAATTACCGACATTTTATGATGCCGACAAACTGCCCTACAGTTTGACACATATAAATTATAAGAAACTTTGTACATTACTGGTATAAAATAATATGAAAAAAAAACCTTTTTTTATTATGGCTTCATATAAAGAAAAACGTATCTTACCGGTAGACCTCTGAATGCGATTCCTAAGTGGTGTCCGTTTTTAGTGTAGAAGCATGTGTTGTCGACGAGGTTGACTCCGCAGCCGATGACGTCGCCGGTGGTGAAGGTGGGCCCGTACGGCTGGCCCGTGCCCGACGAACAGAACGAGTGCCCGTCGTCGCCGTGATACCCGTACGAGTGTTTGTCCCAACCTGGAACGACAAACACAACGAATCTTTAAAGGTTTCCGAGCATCATAAATCTGATCACTGGATTGTTGAAGAATTTTCCCTCTGAAACCTGAGTCTTCTACTTTACAACGTGTAAATTACGGTATCTATATCTATATATATACAAAAATCAATCCCTATTTTCCTTGGTCACGACATCACGACTGAATGGCTGGACCAATTTCGGTAATTTTTTTTTTTGTTGTGTTTGTAATTGTAATAAGGTTCTTATAAAAGAAAATATTAAGAAAATTGCGCGGAAAAATAGAAAATTTAAGAATACTTAACCACTTTACAAGATACTAGCAGTTGGGCAAGGCCCGGATCAATAAGGGGATCTTTATCAAACAGGTTATCACTTAGAAATCTAAAGCGCTGGTAAATTACTAAGCCAGGAGAAAAATTAACAGAGCTCGAGTTCCTGATTCTCCTAAACTTGTAACTATCGTGAACACTACCTAGCAGAGTTCAGCAATGATACCGTTGTCTTACCGCCATGCAGTCGAAGTAGTAGGAAGGCCTCAAAGAAGACGTGACATCTGAATCATTCTCCCCAAGCGCTGACAGCCTGATGTCCATATCGGCATATCCTCACCAGAACTTAGGGACCATCCATAAATTACGTCACACGAATTTCATGATTTTTTGACCCCTTCCCCGTCTTTGACACAGCTGGCTGACGTAATTTATGGATGGCCCTTTACTCGGTCGGATTTTAATGAGTGTACACAACTAGATGTAACGATGCCGAGTCAAGTGACAATCAGCTTAGGGGCCATCCATAAATTACGTCACACGTTAAGGGGGAGGGAGGGGGTTGCCGAAGTGTGACATTGTGTGACAAGGGGTAGGGAGGGGTCCCAGATTTTGTGACATCACATTTTTTTCAAAATATAATATTTTATATATAAATATTATATACAACACAAAATTTAAATAGCGACTTGTTTAAATAAAAAATAATCGAATAAGATCATTATTCCTATGTAAAATTTAAAAATGTGACATCACACTAGGTAGGAGGGGGGTCTCACGAATGTGGCCCGCTGTGACAAAGACGGGGGAGGGGTCAAAAATCATGAAAAACACTAAATTTAAAAAACTATCTTTGTAAATAAAAAAATAAACGAATGAGATCATTATTCCATTGTAAAAATTGCAAAATATGTGTCGTCACACTAGGTAGGGGGGGGGGGGGGTCTCACAAATGTGACCAGCTGTGACGAGGACGGGGGAGGGGTCAAAATATCATAAAATTCGTGTGACGTAATTTATGGATGGCCCCTTATGATGATCCCGTATGGTTTCAAAATTTGATGAGTCTACTCACAGACATAGCAGATGACGCCAACATGCACTTCGACTCTTTGAAAGAAGTAAATAGGCGTTCATTTAAAACTATTTAAGGTTTTCAAACGATTTTAAAGGATGTTAGAAACTGACATTCTTGGTTTTTTGTAGATAAAGTATATGACATCCTGTGACTAGGTATAACATGAGATACAAGGAACCCTAGCCACCTGATACCTGGTAGTCGATTCATGTTGACCCCGTGCGCTGACAACCCGATGCCCATGTAGCCATCTCGTCCCTTCGACACTATCCGGACCTCGAAATAGTACAGACCACACGCTGCTGGGATTGGATGTGTCGCACGTACGCTTGCCGCATCTTTGTGGGTTTTGCCATGACCTGGAATGGACAAACCATAAATTAGAATATTCTAGCAAATTTTATTTTAAAGAATAAAGGTACAGTCATGTCACGTCACACAAACGTCACATATCATGAGAGTCATGCGATAGTAAAGCAAAATATTTTAAAATGCTAAGATCTTTTTCTCTCTAAATATTTTCAGTAGCAGTCGGGAGCTAACTCTTGTCTCGAAAGGAAATCAGGCCATAAATCCTGGTTTTAGCAAGAAACGGATAGTATTCGTTAAGGCTGACAATATACGACGATGCGTTTGCCAGCTTATCACAACTCCTCAATACTAAACAGTAATTCGGGATTGAAACCGTTGTGTTACGACATTACGTACATTCATTCGAGCCCTTAACGAATCCGGTATAAATAACGTTGCAATGATGTATGTAATTTTGTGTAATTTTATTATTAAATAATTGTTTTATAATTTAAAGTACTTTCATCATCAGATCATCGGTACAGCATTTATGTCAGACAAAATATTTTTCAAATTACTTATTAACTTATCTTGTAACTGCATTTAAACAAAGTAGGATACATACTACAGGATCAAGGAAGGAAATCTTATAAATTCGGTAAATTTTGATCATTATGAAAAAATTCGTAGACAGAGAGTTTGTTAGACTCGCCAAAAGAAATCCACACACGAAGTTTCAAGTATGTAATTATCATTTAAAAATTAGTGTGATGTTCCGTGAACTAGTAGGTACATATTATGTTGTACTGATACAGAAATGTGCACGGTGCGTCATTTTGCAGAGTAATTTTATACATTTGCCACTAATGGGCTGAAATCTTACAACATAGAAAGCAAAGTTATGTATACGGGTAGATACGAGTATAAGAACTGTAATTTACCATCAGTCACGCTAACGATGTGTTGCGATAGCATAAATAAATATATTTTACTAGCAGGTCCTCGCGACTTCGTTCGTCTCACACACAGTACATCCTTTTAATCAGTCGGATAAAAAGTGGTCTGCGTTACTCACTGATAATATGGCTTTATATCGGTGAAAGGATTTTTAAAATCGGTCCAGTAGATTACAAAATAAACGTTACCTCTTTATAATATTAAATGATATAGGTAAAATATAGAAAAAACATTATAGACAAAAATTATAACTACATAATATATTACACATATTTGTAATACTTTTTTATATCGTAGGACAGCAAGCACGTAGATGGTTCTTCTGATGGAAAGAGATAACCATCGCCTGTGTTTACATTAACACCAAAGATGTTAATGGTGCGTTACTGTCCATGTGGCGAGATCGTAATATCACATGAGTAGGTTTACCGGCTACCTAACAGGAGCCATTGGTAGAAATAGGTTAAAGCGTTGGTACCAAACTCGGGGGAGACGATCCTGAACTCTTTCAAGATGCCACGATGGTAGTGACCTGCATTTTATATTCAACAGGCTCCCCAAAATATTGAATCCTTTTGTAACTCCCGAGAATTTTCAATCGAGAATTCCCAACCTTACATTAATAAACATAGGGACTATACATTATAACCGAGGGAATACAATAACGCACCACACTATACTATACTCTGTAGTACGTAGCTTTCATTCCGTCCGTTACTATACGTTATCATTCCATATTTTATACTTTCTAATATTTATTGCTATAAGCCTAGATGTGTGCGGCAGTAAAAGTTAATTAAAACGAGTCGACATCAGATAGCGTCACATAATCTATTTATACTCCAGTAACATTCGTATCTCGACTAGACATTGTTTATTCGCACTTTTATTTTACTAACTCGTAACTTTCCGTCTCGTATTCACATTTTACTGTCAATACTTGACAACATCTTCGATTAGATTGGATTGTGTTGTATAGAAAAGTGACCATGAAATTTCCGACATAATATTACGATGTCTACGATGCCTTAGCCACGGTAATGTTATCTACCCAGTATTTTGACTCGGCTCTGTCCTTGAAATAAATACCTACAGCCGGCGCGCGGTGCTGTCCATAAAATGCGATAGGGCTGCCCGCCTTCAATATTTTAACTACATTTACCTGTGCTGTCACATCGGCCGTTCGTCACTGCGGCGCAACATTCAGTCTGTTGTGTATCGAGTGCATGCCGAACTCCGAGCGCGTAGGTATAACTCACGTTCCATTCGTTTGTATGAAGATATAATACTGGTAGATAACATTACCGTGCCTTAGTGCTAAAAAGCCATCGTTTGAATAATAAATGTCGCTGGACAAATGATACCTACGAGTTGTTCCAATCTCAAAGGAAGCAATTGATGTTTTAGTGATATAGCTATTTTTCAACGATACCTAGAAATACATACATACAGAAACACAAACATTTATGCTCACCGCATAAATGTTTGTCCCTGTCAATAATCGAACCCGAACCGCCTCGATTGCTTAGTCAGTTTGATAACCATTCGACATTCGAAGCAATAAATAATATTACAAGAATAACAAGCCGTATATTTTTAATATTTACTTTGGAAAAAAAAGAATATTCTAAAGATTGTACACTATAATTAATGGTCTTATATCTATACATCTATACTCTATAAATAAATAAATAAATAAATAAATTTGGAGTGTCTGTTATATTAAAATAACCGCTTTTTATTAAATGTGATGTATACACGGTACATATAACAAAATGACATTTTTCACAATTTTTGTCTGTCTGTCTCTGTTCCGGCTAATCTCTTGAAACGGCTGGACCGATTTTGACGGGACTTTCACTGGCTATATATAGCTGATATGACCGGGAGTAACTTAGGCTACTTTTTTTCGAAAATTTTCCACGCGAACGAAGTCGTTACGTAGTAGAAAGTCGAAAGTCGTTAGTAGAAAATTAACAATATTACTTAACCACATTGTAAACCTCAACGAAATAAGTGAAATAATATTCAAAAAATATGGTCAACGCGCGAAGTACCTACTAACACTCGCTGCTCGATAAGTCGCCGTTTGTAAAGAATGAACTTCTATGCGCCGTTCGCTGACACCCGCGTAATAGTAATTGAAAAATTAGGACAAAATTTAAATGCCCATTTTTATACATATTCGGTATCAGATTCGAATACTGAACACTCTCCTTAAAGATGTACAGTTTTTCACCAGACAACCTGCATATTTTTGCTTAATAATATATGTAATAATTTTTAATTAGAGGCCCGGGTTCGATTCCCAACAGGGACGCGCAGTTGTGTTAAATGTTTGTATTTCTGGCTTTAAGGATTTATAAAGGTCGCAGCTGACCAGAGGTAGTGACGTCATAACTCCAATTTAGCACCACACCCCTCATATTTGTTTTTTTTCTCTATCTTATAATTTTTTTACTGAGGGTATTTTAAGTTAACACAATTTTTTCTTAATCGCTGCCAAATAAACATTTCTCTATTGTCTATTATTTGTACCTCTAGAACCATCCATCAGATCTTCACTAACTTTGAATTGGGCCACGCGGGAAGTATCCTCTCCCAAATAAAAAAAATCGGTCATTAATAATTATAATAATAATATCGTTGGACATATTACACGAATCGATCTAACCCCAAAGTAAGCAAATTATTGGATTGTGTTATGAGTGTTAGTCAACGAAACTAATACATAGAAATACATATATACGGTGTGTAAAGAAAACCCTGTGCGATCCGAAAGAGGCATATAGGTTGGTTAAAGGCATTACTGAAAAAAAAAATTAAAATGACGTTATTTCTAAAAATAAAAAAGATATCGTTGTTTTAATATTCGTATTTTTACTTATATTTCACTAGAATTAAGCAAATATTTTTAAAATGACAACACCTTGTCGCTACTTGTTTCATTGTTTCGCTTTGACGGCTTTCGCACAAACACCGCGCGAAGGCGCGATGTTCGTATTTCGACATTTTTACAAAGGAACTTTAAACGCGCCGGATACGCGTCGCGTGGTCTTCGGTAGCATTCGACTCGCGCGGCTTTCTTTGATAATAGAATTTACGTATTTGTAGGTGTTGTCATACTTAATGTATGAAAATACCATTTAAGATTACTTTTTTTATTGGAAAACTAATTAATTCATATCTATAAAATAATTACACATATGTATTACGGTACCAAATAATACCTTTATTTATCCAACAGGGTTTTCTTTACACACTGTATAAATACTGCTACATACATAATAAACATCCAAACCCAGAAATACAAACATCAACATAACCCCGAGTTGGTCCCGGGCTCCTTTGAAGATTAGACCAATTGGCGTTCTGCCAGGCAGGTCGTAAAAGGCGACCGATTGGCTATGCGAGTCACTACCATCGTGGCTACTAGATGGTAGAGTTCTGCATTGTCTCGGCCGGATCTGGTACCACTGTCTTACCTATTGCCGCCGCAATAGCGTCAGTGCTTGTCACTGTCGCGTTCAGGTTTGGAGGGTAACGTAGCCGGTAAACTTATGCATGTGGCATAAGACCTCGCCACAAGATAGCAACGCGTCATAACGTCTTTGGTGTTTATAGGCGATGGTTGACTCTTTCTATCAGAAGACCCATCTGCTTGTTTGCTATCTTATGATATAAAAAAATCTATAATGCTCATCACACAAATATTTGTCCTTGTCGGGAATCGAATCCGAGCCCTATCGATTCGCGATTAGCTTCGCTAACCACTCGACCGACGGACAGGGCGGTATAATGACAGAGTTCTGAGGTAACGAACTTAAAAAATTAACTGAGTTATAACCTCCTCTTTTAAGGAAGTGGGTTGAAAAATGCAATTGTAAAAACCATCAACTGAATGGAGATCAATAAACAACGACTTCGAGCGCAACGTGTTGGAGGTGACCATGGAACATAGAACAAGCGGAATTGGCAAGTACAAACATTTGTATCAGGACCGCGATCGCCATACTCACACATAAAATAAGCATTATTGCATATAAACTACTAATGCAAACATTGTTTCATTGGTCGTTTTAATTTTAAACAACAATAATCCGAAACACACAAACAGAACATTTAAAAATATACCAAACAGCGTTACAATAAATTTTATTTTGCTACAAAAAAAAAGAGTATTTACGTCCTTTTGTAGTCTATTCAAAATAGACACATCTATTTGTACAATAGTGAAACTATAATCTTAAATAGTTTCGCTATTCTACAATAGATGGCAGTATTGATTTTTCCGTAGTTTTCAGTTGGTCATATTTGAGTAGAGAACTTTCTAGAACGATATACGTAATGACTCATTACGCATATCTTTCTAGAAAAATTAGGTCAATCTAAAATGAACTTTATATGTAAGGTGTACGGCTGATTTTAGCTTGACTTTTTATTATATCATTAGAGATTATATTAATTATCAGGAATTTAATTAAAATAAAATGAAAATTGTACTTTCGGATGATATGAAATATCTCCATTTTTAATCATCTGTATTCTACTATCATTTCTGCATTCAAGGATGGCGCAATACAGCATAATTCAGTGTATAATAGATTTTCGCACGACGACTATCTCCTAAAAATATGGTAAGTATCACTAAGGCAATTTAGAGTAACAGCGCATAATAGTGACACATGCGGCACGCCCACTCTTCACTTCCCCTTGTTCTATGTTCCAAGAAGGTGACCTACAAGGTGGACGGACTGACATATCGATCTGTCGACAACAAACTCATGACAACAGTATCTTATAAACAGTGGACAAGGAACAAACTTTTTTGATTAATAACAAGTTGAATTTTTGTGAAAAACTTCGTTTTGACGAGACGTCCATCTTTTCTATCCTCGAAAGATCTCGAATCGGATAACTAATAAAGAAGATAGATAAAAAAAAAACTTTAGTGTCGGACTTAGAAAAGTTTCCACTTTACGTATACGACAAAGTAAACCTTGAATTATAATAATAATTAACAAGCTGTTGCGAGAAAATTAGGTTGTTTTTAAATTGATTCATATCAATTTAAAAATCTCATAATTCCGAATCTTTAGAGTAGACGACTATTAGAAAAACCATCGAACAATCATGTGTAAGGCAAAAGTTTTTTCGTGTATTTCATAAAATAATCAAGCGATTAAAGCAAAAATAATCATTGTTATTAAGAAAGTATTTTTTCTTCACCGAATTAAAATGTTCGAAACCCCTTACTTTTTAACTCATTGATATAAAAAACCCAAGATACACAATCATTGTGTCAAAAACGTCCTCAAAAAATGAGCGCACAATTTAAAATTGTGCGCTCATTTCAAATACAATCGCATCGGCCGCTTCACTGTCAATTTTATATATTTTCGTACATTGCTTTGTAAAAACAACTAAAGGTCTTGCACTTAAGGTTGGATATGCAAAGATATATATTTTGCCATATCTATAATTTAAATTAAAAGAAATTAGAGACACTTTTGTTCGGAACTGTGCATCTAGGGTTTTTTATATCATGTTTTAACTTTATTGGTAACTCGATTCAAAATTTTTCGAAGATAGAAAAGATTTGTATCTCGTCAAAACGAACCTGCTCACAAAAATGAAGCTTGTTATTAATTTAAAAAAATTGTTCCTATCCTATTGACAAATTTCTTGTAGGGCCAAAACTTACAAGCTAATGCGACCGTGTTATCGCGAAACGTATTAAATTTGCAGTTTGCACGTTTCGCGACGGTACGATTTTGAATGTATCCAAATCCATATGGGAATTCAAGTGACGCTTTTTTAATGCAAGTACACTTTAAAAAAACACTACGGAAGTCGTGAACTCCTGAAACTTTTATTATTTTTCTTACTTTTAAAACATGCAAAGATGTCTCTTTACTGTCATAAAGTTTATTATAATATTATCAAATACCACAATATTATAAAAACAGATTTTCTGCCGGCGATAACCTTGCAGCCAAGCCGGCGGGCGGTGGGCACAATATGTGCCATTCCCTATCCTATAGCCATTCCTAACACTGCCGCCTTCTGTATCCTTTATGCCTTTGAACCAGATTTGTAAGGAAAGCCTCCTTAATATTATTAGTAGTATTAATAATATTAAGGAGGCTTTCTCTACAAATCTGGTCCGTAATATTATTAGTATAAAGTATAGACAGTTATTTTTTGTTTGTCAGTATTAAATAAATTCAAAAACTACTAAACTAATTTTGAAAATTCTTTCACCAATATAAAGTTGAGTAACAAAGCCTACTTTTTCCCCGACTGATAAAAGGACTGTATATCGGTTCGCGAAAAAAGTCGCGGGAAACTGCTATTTAGGCACATATGTGTAAAATCTATCCGCATTGAGACACTAGCTGTCTGTGGGCACATTGGCCAGGCAACAGGCGTTGGTATAACATAACTGTACGTAGCACCGGGCGCACGGATCACCGCGGGTCAACAACCCGCTGTTTACATCGGATGATAGCGCGGCCCGAGAACGGGCAGCTTTTACCACAGATCACACACACTACAAGGGCGAAAGCGAAACATGCTTGTTTATACACTGGTCATCAAAAAAATCGGCCCACCTGCATTTTCACCGCAAATTATGCGTTTTCATTGGCAAAAGAAAACATATTGTTTAATAACTAAAATGATTTACTAATCATGTTTATTTACACTAATTTAAGTACTTTAAACCTTCAAATTATAAAAAAAATCAATTTAATTAGGATTTGAAGTCAAAATCATTAATTTCACATTTTTTTAGTTAAAATTTCAAACTCACTTATTTTTTTAATCATTAAAGTTATCGTCACCATTTTTTCATCTTAATATTGGGTATTTCCTCCTCTTGCTCGAATAACGGCTTGCATTCGCCGTTTTAAAGATTTAATCAAGGTTTTAATGGTCTCTTGAGGAATTCGTTCCCATTCTTCCTTGATGGCGGTTTCCAGGTCTCCCAATGTGGTAGGGGCTGGATTCCGTGCTCTTACCTTTTGTTTTAAGGTGTCCCACATGTGCTCTATCGGGTTTAGATCAGGGCTTCGGGCGGGCCACTGCATAGCACGAATGCCGACCTCTTCTAAATACTGGGTGACATTGCGCGCTATGTGTGGCCGTGCATTATCATGCATAAGTTGAAAGTTTTCCCCGATGTAGCCAGCATAAGGCACCACATGGTCTTCTAAAACCTCCGTAATGTATCGTGCAGCAGTTAAAGCACCTCTACTTATGAAAACCAGCTCCGTTCGTCCAGTTAAAGATATCCCGCCCCAAAACATTACAGAGCCCCCACCGTAACTGACTGTTTCTCTTATGCAACACTGGGCATAACGTTCACCCGGTCGTCGCATTACATTACGACGTCCGTCAGAACCGTATAAAGTCATTCGACTCTCATCACTAAAAAGAACTGACTCCCATTGACCTATAGTCCAGTTAATGTGATTTTGCGCAAATTGAAGTCTTGCTTGACGATGAGCTGTGGTCAAAAGTGGTCCCGTTGCTGGTTTATGTGGTCTTAAATTCTGCTCTCGAAGTCTCCTTCTAACAGTACTGTCACTTATAGCCACACCCCGATCTTCACGTAAGCGTTGTTGGAGATCGACGCCAGAAAGGTGTCGATTTCTTAAAGCCGATACCACTAAAAAGCGATCGTCCCTTTGAGTTGTCACCCTGTGTCTGCCAGATCCAGATCTTCTTCGATACTGCCCAGTCTCTAGAAACCTTTGGTAAACTCGTCGAACTGCAGAACGGCTGAGATTCAATCTTCTAGCCACGACACGTTGACTTAAGCCCTGTTGCAGTAGAGCCACAACTTGCGCTGCCTCCGCTTCAGTAGTATCCATTATTTTCAGGCAAAATTAATCAAAACTACAGCTTCAGTAAATAAACTTAACGTAAATAACAAGATATCCCGAGAAAAGTTTGTTTCGGACTGGAAACACGAGCTTAATTTGTACCGACGTAAACCGTCAAATCAGCAATTAGCAGTATTTTTGAACAAAAAATAATCAAGTACCGTTAAGTGCCATAGGATTTATGACAAACAGAGTGTCAAACATCTTATCCGACCCTCAAAACAAAAAACAACTGTGAGAAATGGCTTATCTACGAAATAATTGAGAAATAACGAACAAAAACAGGGTGGGCCGATTTTTTTGATGACCAGTTTATTATTTGGCCGCATCTTAGCTTACCATCAGGCGAGATCGTGGTCAAGCGCTTCTCTATCGAAATTTAAAAAAATAGCAAGCACGCAGAGGTTATCCTGATGGAAAGAGATAAACAACGCCTATAGATACCAAAGCTGTCCATAGTGCGTTGCTATCCGATACAGTGGTGGATAAGTTTACCGGATACCTGTTGCCAAGCTAAAAACTTGCCATGAGCACTTTTGGATAGGCAAGTAATTATGGGCATATTTGTTTATAAATAATATTTGATAAAATATACGTCTCATCTGGTTATCATATCGGTGAAGGACGATCTCCCACTGTCTCCTCTACTACTAGTTAGTAGTCATGATATTTGTGACAGGTATTAGTCTTTTCTTTTACGAGATGCCTAGCAGTAAATCAGTTGACTTCAAAAACGGGCAGGGATCAACATGGACAGAAATCATCGCAAGCAATATCTTCAACTAATACACGCTATAAAGATTTTGTCGCCTTGTTTTTATAAGAAATCATTTTAAACTAATACAACTGGCCGCTAAATTCGAGCGATAAAAAAATTATATAGGTAGCCCATCATTTTCGCAATCACATGTTCTAACACCAATTTCATCAAGATCGATCTAACCGTTCTTGAGTTATAACGGGACATATAGACAGACATCATGACATTTTTTATGAAATTTCTGATTTGCATCATTCAAAGGTTACAGTCCGATTTATTTATATAAGCATACTTCTAAGGTATGAAAATTGTAGGCAAGTTTATTACTGGCGTTTTTTATTAATTTTTTAAACGCAAAAATTAGAATCGACTAGTATTATAGTAGACTGGTAATAATTCTAGACATATACATGAACTTTTTGGTAGATTTTAATATGTTCTCTATTATCATGTTCCGGTTGGGAGGGCTTGGTAAGCCTTTGCATGTGGCGTTTTGAAACTGCCACGCGAGTTCTAATGCGCCATCAGCATTACCATAAGCAATGTTTGTTTAATAATTCCATGTACTAATAAGATACAGGCGTCTAATCTGTCTGTTACGCTATCGCGGCTAAACCGCTAGACCGATTTTTATGAAATTTGGCAAGAAGATAATTAAAGAACCGAGGATACTTTGGCTACTTCTCAAAAGTCCATCCTTAAGGAGATGTAAGTCATGAAAGATTGACTATGTTGGTGACATGTTACTCTTTACGCAGGCAAAGATGCGCGGGTCAACCTAAGTCAAAATTAACTGTTTATATTTAAATTACTTTTTACTTTTTACCAGGCACTTTTGACGGGTCATCATTTTTTTAGCTAATACCGAATCCGAAAGCGGTCGCATACTGAGTAGATCTGGCAGAAGAAACTCAGTATTTACATTTATGGTATAACTAGCTGTTGCCAGCGACTTCGCCTGCGCGGACTTCGTTTACTCCGCACAGCACCTGGCCGCTGGGTGATAGCGTGATAATATGTAGCCTATATTTTGATCCGACCTGTTAGTAATATTCATGCAAAATTTGAAGTATACCCCGGACTTTTTTAAATTTACCACGGACATACATACATACAAACAGACAAACAGACAAAAATTCTAAAAACTATATTTTTGGCTTCAGTATCGATTGTAGATCACGCCCTAAGTATTCTTTTAAAAAAATATTCAATGTACAGTTTTGACTTTCCTACGATTTTATTATATGTATAGATAATATCTTCCGTTTCCTAATCCTTAATTCTCTATCAAATCAAATCAGTCAAATAAAAAAATCTTGTGAACAAAACTTAAATATAGAAACTCTGTATACGGCCGATAACTAAAGAAAACAGATCAAGTCATTCAAAAACAAAAACACCACGTCGTAGGAGGCAATGACCACGCAAACTTTTCAGCCATGAAGGTCATCGCGTAACCTCGCCATTCAATATTGTGCCGCCATAAAATTCCGCTTGGATACAGAACATCCTACGGAGACCGAAAACCCATTGAGCAAAAATATTCGTTATTCCTGGATTTGGGAGCAAATTCACCTGAGTCCGGTGGCTGCCATTAAAAGATAATGTTTCGAGCCCTCTTGAAGAATAAGACCCATTGCCATTCTGCCGGGCTTATCCAAAGCACCTATAGATTTTCATTAAAATAAGAAGGATAAAGAAATAAATATTCACGGGCCAAATTACACTTACTGATCTAACCCCAAAGCACAGGTTACTAAATAGTTACTTTGTCACCCAAAGTAAGCATATTATTTGCTTGTGTTGTGCGTGTTAACTGTTAGCATACGATACTAATACATAGAAATACATATATAAATACTGAAATAGATTTCATATACACCCAAACCGGAAATACAAACATTTATGCTCATCACACAAATGCTTGTCCCCGTCGGGGATCGAACCCGAGCCGGTCGATTGCGTAATCAGAGTCGCTAACCAACGGGTCGGTCAAAGGATGAATAAGTTTATACCTCTCGGGATCACTGATCTAATTTCCTAACATTTTTGCAGGATTTAAAGAGATAATTAGCTATCTTTAGATAGGATAGATAGGTCGATCTTTGATAAGTATAATCGAAAACATTTGCCACTTCACTTTTTTGACACTTTTAAGATACACACAATCCTTATCCAGTTAACGCAGTAGACGTAGATGAGGATGATATAACACTCATTAATAAAATTAACTAAATACTATGTAGTTAATTAATTTCCCGTATTTTGGTTTGCAGGTTAATAATGTCGTGGCATTATAAAAAAAATTAATAAATGTTACCTTAATCGTAAAATGTGTCTAATTTATACACCTAACTACTTGTTTCTAAAATAAGTGTTGATATAAACCAGTTAAAAAATTATTGGCTAATATCTGTTTGATAAATTAATATAATTATTGTCGGATAATTTATCAAGGAGCATATTTATCTTGATGATTCCAAACCCTGATTTTTAGTAATTTCCTTACGTTCGATACATTTTTGCTAAAAAAATATTGCCTGGCTGAGTATATTAATTAAATGCAGTAAAACTGCAATATACACATCGTCGGCACTGGGTGACACCTGAGTCTGAACTTTGTCAAGCGGAAAATATATTCCTTCAAACAAAAAAAAATCCAAATCGTTTCAGACGCCTTTGAGTAATCAGGAAATATAAACAAAGAAGAGATTCCGACAAATCGAGACTCCTCTTTTTTAAATCAGCTAATAAGAACGAGACCTTACATACAAATCTGGCAAAGCTGAATAGTTTTATTCAAAGGAGAATTTGATATTTGCGATTCCTTCTTAGTTTACATTTCTGACACTTTGCGCAGAAAATAACAATAGCGTTGTGCGGATTCGTGGTACGGCCAGCAGGCTTAGGATAAGCAACACGATAAAATTTTATCGACCTCGTTTTCTCGACTTTTATGTCACTTTCTCGATTCGCTAACGCATTTGACACTTGATTCGACATGATACTTCAAAGGAAGAGAAAATGATCAATTTTACTCGACGGTAGTTATTTTCTCTATCGATCGAAACGTCTTGCTGTCATTTTATCGATTTGTCATTTGACACTTCGTTAAAATTTGGTTAAAATGTTGATAACCTTATCCACTATTTCATATTATTATACTTTAATTATACAATAATTACAAAACTTTTTGATTTCTATTCATTTTATTAAATATAGATTTCGGTCCAGTGTTGGCAGTAGTATGTATGGCAGGCAGGCAGGCAGTATGGCATATATGTATTTAATAGTGGTGGCAGTTCCATATTATACCTATTATGTGCTAAATATCTACGGTTAACGGCAAGCCTGCAAAATACAAAGAAGGCACATAGGAAATTTGTGTGATCTTTTTATACAACGGACGGAGCATTCCAATCACTATAGCGCTTCAATAAACCCAATAACCATGGCTCTCTAAATAATATAGACCCTTGTGAATTTTGAGGTTTAGAGCCACACACCGATCAAGGCATGCCTCTTTAGTTAAAGGTAAGTGAACATAAGAGACTTGTAATTCAGTTTCTAGCAGATATGACAGCCATCCAACTTCATTAACTGTAATAACAGAATATCTTTGTAGTAAATACTAATTTGACTTAGGTGAACTCAATAAAGTTATATTGTTTCAAAAGTTATCTGTAGTTTTTCGAGTTTCTTTTTTAAACAGTTAATATGTTACATATACATGTCAAGTGTATGTTAAATTTCAGCTGGATACAAGTAATAATCCTTTTCTTGGTGGTCAACTTTTCACAATACTTACAGCCACATACCAACAAACAACAACAATGCTTACATCATAGAATAATGATGCAAATGTGTTATTCCTCTAAGGCTTGCATTGATTATGTATTTAAGGAGTTTTTACTACCCATTCAAGTTATATTTAGTCAAAAAAAGTATTTGTTTTAATCAGTTGTTTTCAGACCAAGTTCCATGTATGATTAACATACTACTATGATGTATTATTTTCTGTAATATTCATAACTTAAAATATCCAATATGACACATGTAGTTCTCAATTACCTAGGTACCTACATGTGTAAACATTATTATTTTATATTTGTCTACATTTAAAGATAATTTACCATACAGAAAGGCAGTCAGTTCTTGTTATTATTGTTTATTACAATAATATATGTCAATAAAAAATATAATTATTATTTGCAGATAAGACTTCAACTGCAGAATTTTTAATATTACTGACAAATATCCTAGAAGAACAAATGATGCCCTCATATGGCATAATTGAAATGGATGAAATGCGAAGACTACACAATAGAAGATATTGACGGATCCTATGTATACTGGTGCAACTTGCAAAACAACAGAAACCATTTTCTTGCCTCAAAAGCCTTAAAATTACCTTATATTTGTCCTAATGTAATAAAGTATTTGAAAATTTGTACAAATTTTCAAATACTTCTATTGATTTATGTCAAAACTAGCTGTTGCCCGTGACTTTGTTTGCGCAGACTTTGTTTACTCCGCACAGCTCCTCCCCCGTAGGTGATAACGTGATAATATGTAGCCTATATGTTGACCCGACCTGTTAGTAATATTCATGCAAAATTTGAAGTAAATCCATGCAGTACTTTTTGAGTTTACCCCGGACATACATTGACTTTCTTATGATTTTATTATATGAAGGTATAGATTACAAGCTACAGAACATTTAATCCGGCCTCCAGTAAAGTTGTGTCATTGCACTTGCACAAGTATACGTAGGACCCTTCGATATGATAATTACAAGTATTTTCTTTTAGAAGTGTTAACTTTGTTACTTTTGTTGTTGTTTTTTAATCAAAGTGATTTTGGTAGTAACAATACTTAGTGGATGATTGGTATAATAAAATACTTTAGTGTTGTATAAGATTTATTTAAAAAAATATATACTTTAGGCAAACCTTCTATCTAAGTATTAAATAATTTTATATAATAAAAATGAAACTTATAGTCATCAATGTCTAATTTTAAGTATAAGTTTAATGACACACTATTCATAGTATTTAATGTTTTAATGCCAAACATAGATTTTACTATATGGAAAAGTCTTGAGAAATAATTTTTATTTTCTTTGATAAAGTTACAAAATGAATAAATCACACAAAATACAAAATGAATAATTATAAAAAGTGTGTAATATGAAGCAGTCTTGTAAAGAAAATTAAATTTGAGTTTTAAAAAATATACAAACACATCTACTTTACTAAACTAACAATTATTATTAATATTTGTATTCTCAGAATAGATAAATAATTTTCACATTTTATCACCTTATGACTTAAATTTATTAACATGTATCTTTGAATTTTCACTAATGTAACAAACTTATAGAAGATTACACGCACTATATTAAAGCTATTATATTTTAAATTTAAATGTTTTCTACAATTTAAATATCTCTTGTTATCTCGCATAATTAATCAGTAATGAAAATTCAATATCAAAAATTAGTTTACTATATAGTATGAGTAGTATGGAATTTCACTTGAAAATAAAAAATCAACAAGTAAAATATTTTTTCCTAAGGTAACATTAACTTTCTATTAATTTAAATTTTAAAAATTACACATATTAGGTACATTAAGACTATCATGTTATAAACTTAATTGTTTTCTACAAATTAAAATTTATTTTTCAATCTTGCACAACCATTAAAAACAGCAAGAAAAATATAATATTCAGCATTAACTTATAAATCTTCTTAATCAACAATTTCAAAAAATGTAATAAATAGAAAGGCTTCTTTATTCTATTTCCATTACTCGCTGTTTAGTCAACCTGTAAACAAATATATCTTATCAAAATGTTGTTATATATGTTTACTTAATATATTTTTTTGTCAGTTAACTCAGGACTTATGACTCCAGTCTTGCATGTTGCATTTTGTGTAGTGTTATATAGATTTGCATTGTAAATTATATAATGGGGTCGAAAAAACAATTGGTTACATTTATAAAAGGGAGTGAAAGAAGCCTACACTATTCTCCAGAGAAAGCTTCTCATATTATTCAGGATTTTTTTACAAGAATCAAGTTTTTGATATAATCTTGAATTTATGATATTAATTTTGTAAAAAACCACAACTTTTACAATGAAAGAAATATATTAAAATATGTTTAAAATTTGATTCTTTCAGTCTACCTTGTTAGATGATTTGTCATGGAGATATGTATGTAAATAAATACTTACACAGTGTTCCATTGTTTTCCTTTCTTCCTCTAGAAACTATAATGTATGAAGTATTTGTAGAATATATGGTGTTATATTATGCTTTCCCAATATTAAAGACTAATCTTTGGTGCTACAAGTCTAGTCCATGAATCCACCATGGTGACAAAGTTAATTTATGCTTATTACTTCTTATCCTGAAAAGAAAATCATAATTATTTTTAATAACCTATATAGACTTTTAAAAAATATAAGTATAAAGAAGTACACTACTTACGTTTTATTTTGTGTTCCCATTTCACATACCTAACACAATTTAATTTTGTACTAGAATCGGAAGAATGATGATGATTTTAGAGATGTGAGAACCAAACAGTATAAATCAATAATTCCTTGTACGTAATGGTTAGATAATTTATTTATAATTAATTACAAAATACAAATTAGTTAAAGTACAATACTTTTTGACGTAATGTAAATAAACTTTTAATTTTTCGTATAGAGAAAATAATTCTACGAATTCTCCTGCTACTCAGTGTTACCAACTCTATTCAAAATTACAACTACTTACAAGGTTTTCTACAAAATTCAATAGAAAACTAAATGTAAAATAAAAGGTTAATTTAAAGCTGGTGCTTATTTTGTATTATTTAATGTTACTATTAAAAACATATACTCAGGAAAAATAATACATAAAAACATATTATAATAATCAAAATATTAATTAATCAATCAAAAATAACAAAAAAATCGAGTGTAGCTCACACTCGTTTTTTCGTTAGAAGTAAATGTAAGAAGACAAAATAAAATAAAATTTATATACTCTTTGAGTAAGTCTTTGAATCAAAGAGAGATAAACTGAAAAGTCGAAGAAAAATGTTTTTCGTTCTTGAGATGTAAATCACAGACCGTGGTCCCACAAACTAACTTTTTTTTGATTAACAACAAGCTGAATATTTGTGAAAAGCTTCATTTTGACGAGACAACCGTCTTTTCTATTTTCGAAAAATCTCGAATCGGGTAACTAATAAAGTTAATGCTGCGAAGATATTGGGTTCGGTAAATAATAAATATTTATTAATAACAATAATTATTTTTCGACTTTAATTGCTTGATTATATTATGAAAACTACGATGAAACTTTTGTCCTACATATTTGATGATTTTTCTGAGAATCCCACTTATGAGATTTTTAAATTGATATTAATCAATTTAAAAATAACCTAATTTTCTCACAACAGCTTGTTAATTATTATTGTAATTCAACGGTAACTTTGTCGTACACGTAAAGTGGAAACTTTTCTTAGTCTGACACTCTAAAGTTTCCCTATTTTATCTATCTTTATTAGTTACCCGATTCGAGATTTTTCAAAGATAGAAAATATGGTTGTCTCGTCAAAACGAAGTTGTTCACAAAAATTCAGTTTGTTCTTGGAGACCACGGTCTAACAGTAAATCTTAGGTTGGATTGCTTGCATCTGGCTGATTTTTGGAGCTATTAATAGATAACATTATTTGTAACATAAAATACTGTGAATTGTATTCTGTTCTATCTTATTTTCTAGTTGGCATAATACTATACATTTATGTTTGTTTATCGTAATGCATTTTCGTGTCATTGTCAAATCACAATTCTATGGAAGT
The DNA here is from genome assembly GCA_036924255.1 of Apodemia mormo. NCBI lineage: Eukaryota > Metazoa > Arthropoda > Insecta > Lepidoptera > Riodinidae > Apodemia > Apodemia mormo. Next base: position 35,045,602 of record JAUPFN010000019.1, read on the forward strand.
TTCTCATCAAAAAAATTAATCAAAAATGTTAATTGATTAGTCTAAAAGAAGATGTTAATTTACTCAATAATGTTAGAATTATAATTGAAAGGAATAATTATAGTGGAAAAAAATAGCTTGTTAATAATAATTGTTACGCACTTTTACGCATAATTAGTTACGCAGTTATACACCCAGAAATAAATACACGCTGGCATCTTAATTGCCCTTTACATTAAAACATCTTATGAATCATAATTCATTGTTTCAGTTTTATAGAATAAAAAACTAGTTTTGATGGTCAAAACTAAAAAGAGAGAATAATTCAAAAACCTGTAAAATATCTTTAATTACAATTGTAAATAGGTACGGCTACACTAGACTTTGGTTATATTTCCTTCGACTCTGACAAAGAAGAGAAATGATGACAAGAAGTTATAAATGTAAACAAAAGCTCATAATGATTAACACAAGTTAAATGCACTAAAGGTGTATCTTAAAAATCAGAATTAGTATAATATCTATGTCTTCTAGTGACAACATTTATTTCTCTATTCGAGTAAACTTATTGTTTAATTTATCTATGTATGACGTTTTAAATGTTTATCGTGGCATGCTTAATAACGTCCATCGAGATATTAATAAATGTCAAGCAAACGTCACTTTCTCGATCGATATATATCTCGTGGTGCTTATCCTAAGCCTGCAGAAATAGGTAATTAATCGTAAGCGGCACGTTGCCCCCGCGTTTACCTGCCGCTGCCCTTTATGATGCGGACGAGGAAATGACTCACTCCAAAACAAGCATTACCACACACCATAGAGTGTATATTATATTTAGTACTAGCTGTTGCCCGCGACTTCGTCCGCGCGGACTTCGTTTACTCCGCACAGCTCCTCCCCCGTGGGTGATAACGTGATAATATGTAGCCTATATGTTGACCCGACCTATTAGTAATATTTATGCAAAATTTGAAGTAAATCCCTCATTTTGAGTTTACCCCGGACATACATACAGACAAACAGACAAAAATTCTAAAAACTATATTTTTGGTTTCCATATCGATTGTAGATCACGCCCCAAGTATTATTTTAAAAATATTTAATGTACAATTTTGACTTTACTACGATTTTATTATATGTATAGATATATGTATAGATCAGTAGTTATATAGGTGGTAAAGTTGTGTAAAGTCCCGCCCGTTTCTGGTGCCACCGCCTTACATAATTACTCCTGCCGCAATGGCGTCAATGCTTGTGACTGTCGTGTTCTGGTTTGGAGGATAAGGTAGCCGGTAAACTGATATACGTGGCATACCAACGCTCCATTAAAATCTTTAATGTCTAAAGGTGTTGATTGTCTCTTTCTGTCAGGAGAGCCACCTTCTGGTTCGCACTCTTATGATATAAAAAAAACACAGGGTTGTTTATCGTTCTAAACACTGTGTTCTTGAAGATCTACATTTATTTTGCAAAATGCTTACATAGCTTAGTAAAATTATTTGTTAGCGCATACTTGCTAATTTTACGTTTAGGTCAATTCTCCAATTTCTCCAATACAAATATGGGGCTCACTGCCACAAATCTAAATAATGGTTTGAACAGAGAGTATTGTAACACTTCTGTAGTGAAACAATTTATGTAGCCATTGGTTGGTTGTTTGAATTTCGAACGTTGTAACAATATTTTCAATATTAAAAAAATAAAATAGAAGACGTTCTCTTGTTTTGTATTTTTTAATAAAAAAAATTGTAACCGCGATAGAACTAACCTGTTGTCACTCAAAGTAAAGATAAAGTAAAAAGTAATTTGAAAAACTATTTTATCATTTATAAAAGCCAACGACCTCCGTGCGAAGTTCCCATTGCTGGTACCCACAAGTGTTCTACAGTATTATCCGCAATAAGTTTTGAAACTATCGATTACATCCGATCCGATTCTGATGATCCCATTACATTTTTTATAGTATAGGGGGCAAACGAGCAGGTGGTGCACCTGATGGTAGATGATCACCGCCGCCCATAAACATTGCAATACCAGGGGTCTTGCAGTTTCGTTGCCAGCCTTTTTTAAATGAGTAAGCTATTTTCTTGAAGGTCCCCGTATCCGTTTTACACATTACAACAGGTCAGCGTCGCCGCAGGTAGCACCTGGGCCCACCGTTTCAGCCCGTAAACACTTGAGACCCTGGTCAAGAATTAATAACGAGCCGAAATCTTAAAACCGCTTACTGTGTCGGCAATCGTCAAGATACTGCCCTAAGAAGAGATTCATTCTCACAGGAAACACCCTCAGGGCGGACTTTTACCAACTTAAACTCTGGTCGAGCGTTCTGCTTGCTCAAGGGCTCAAGCCCCAATATCGCGGTAACGGTCATAAAGATCATCTGCCTTAGATATATATATATATATATAAAAGGGCAGAAGCGGTGCGGAGTAAACGAAGTCCGCGCGACGATGTCGTGGGCAACAGCTAGTAGTTTTATAAATTGTGATTATTTAAATAAATGACGTTTATTTACATTGTACTTTAGTTAATTTGTATTTAAGTTTGTAAATTAATTTAGCTAAATTGCTAGCTTTTGTTTTCTTTTTTTATTACATAGGTTTTTATACGGGGTGACTGGTTAAGTTTCCTAGATCCTTTAGGGTGTCAAAGTATAAATCACTACTAATTTGAATTATGAAACACCCTTTCAAAACCCTAACCGTTTTCAAGTTTTTAGACTTTTAAATTCTTTATAAAAATTGCAGATTTTGTATCGCTGAAGTGTACTTTAATTCTAATTTACATATTTTTATTGGTTTTACGTAGTAGGAAGATTATATAATCATCATCAAAAACGTTTGTTACTGAACAAAATTGATCACAGTAAAGCTAGAAGCCCTGATCTAACACCTATGGATTTTTAAGTGTGAGTTGAGTACACTTGAAAAGTCACGACTACACTAAAACCACGTCTATTCATGTATTGATACAAAACATAATTTATACGACAGATGAGATGAAAAGACGATTAACTACTGGTGTCGTAAAAATTGATGCAGGAAAAGGATTTTTGCGAATTCATGCGGGCATGTACGACATAAATTGTTGTAGCTGTCGCCTTCTGTAAAAGAATAATAAATAACCGATAATATTATTTCTTGCATTCTTTCACTTTTCACTTCCACTACATTTTTTTTCTATGAATTCATGATAACACCTATTACTACTTTATCGATTTTAGATAGCTGAGAAAATTTAGATATTTTAAGTAAATCTGCAAAATTACTGCAATACATTATTTTTTTTAAATAGTAAAACAAAGAACAATGGCGGGTTGTCATACAAGCATATACCTGAAAGAAATATGTAACGTCTATGATAAAACTTTACGGTTAATGTTATTAAAATTAATGCTACAATATTTCCAATAAATCGATTTATCAAACAAAGGGGTTTGAATTTGAAAAATGCTGTAAAATAGTTTTAAGTGAAGTAAATAAGTTAAAATAATAATAAAAACAGTTTTATGGTTTTCTTTTCTGCAAATTAAGCACAAGTAATGATTTCTCGGAATATAAATAAAGATTAGTGAATAACTAAGTTTAAAATAAAGTAACAAATAATGTTCTAAAGGTACTATAACTTATCTTGGTCAGATTTCTAAAATTAGAGTTTCGTGAACACACCCATTATTTGATAACATTTGACAGCGAACATTACAAATGACAAAGACAATCGTCTGGATAATCTACTATCTACTTTATTTTCTACCGTCACCTTTAAAAAAATAAATGAAAACTTAAGGATAGCGAAAATCATATTTCTGGCTATATAATTATTAATCCTTTAATTCTTATTAAAAGATAAAATATGTAAAGCGAAAAAGAGCAATTTCGGGGAAAAATCTACTAATTATCTTGCCTATTTTAAAGTGGCATCATACTAAATATTGCATATTAAAGAAAACAAAAACAACGATTCAAATGGCTCAAATACAGGATACAATTATAAAATAATGTCTTTTTTCACAGGCCTTACTCAGACAAAATAAATATGAGCAAATTTTTACAACATTATAAGGTTTTTAATAGTAGGTGATTTGTCTTAATACGATCATTTTAAATACCAGGTATGGACCCACAATTATTCATTATATTTTAATGAATTAATCTTCTACTCCAATGTTCAGTAACAAGTAAAACCAAAAAAAGATTAAATAATACACGTTAATTAGAAAAAAAGTACACTTCTGCAAAATATCAGCAATTAAAAAATCCACAACTTGAAAGCGGATAGGTTTTCGATAGGGTGTTTGTTTTGGGGTGTTTGTTTGTATACTATAACCCGCTAAAAATCTAGGTCGATTTAAGCAGTCAGTTTTTTATTCTTAAATTTGAGTATTTGTGTCATTTGAATTAACTATTTTTTATCTGTCCCGTTAAGTGTATGTGAGTACTACAAATGTAGTTTTGGTTAGCACTGTCACCTTTCTTTAAACATTGTGTTATCTTTAACATACAGATTGTCCCCAAAGAAAATCGTTTTTACCGATATGACCTCTTTTGTGTATCTTTAATGTAAGATTTATATATCATAGTTACATTTTAGTGCACTGAAAATAGCTAATAGATTAACAACCGAAATATTATAGTGCAAAATTATATTTCAAGCAAATTTGACATTTCTCCTCATTAGTTTACAAAATAAATACGAATATTCGTAATAACCGGTAAGATCAACAACATCCAGCATTGCGGATTGTCCTGGATTCGAAGTGGCCTACATTAAAAGTAATAAGCAATCTTGCCAGAAGCCGTTGATAAACACCTGTTCCTAAGAATTTATTGTCATAATAAGAGCTCTCAATTCATGAAACAATACTTTTAATGCTTCTAGACTGAAATAACTTTAGGTGGCTAAAATAGAAAGTTTTGGACTAACATTTATTTTGCTAGCCGTTAAATTTAAACCTGGTTTAGTTAAGACGTCAAGAGACACTCAGTAAATTTGAACGGATAATCTGCCGGCTGACGGGAGGCAGTCGATAGCATCAAGTCCGCTATATTGAGGATTTGATTGATTTATTAATAACTAGCTGTTGCCAGCGACTTCGTCCGCACGGACTTCGTTTACTCCGCCCAGCTTCTCCCCCGCAGGTGATAGCGTGATGGTATGCCTATATGTTGACCCGACCTGTTAGTAATATTCATGCAAAATTTGAAGTAAATCCATGCAGTACTTTTTGAATTTACCCCGGACATACATATATACAAACAAACAAACAGATAAACAGACAAACAGACAAAAATTCTAAAAACTATATTTTTGGCCCCCAAGTATACTTTAAAAAAAATATTCAATGTACAGTTTTCTTTCGTACGATTTTATTAATCTAATATAGATTATTATCATGTATTAGATCGACGGAATAGCATAAGTGTAATGTTAGTTCGTGTAATTTATTTATTCCAATGCCTTATTAACTTTTTTAACCGATTCCCTAAAAGGAAACTGGCTGTACGTGTCAGTACCGTCGAGACCACTAAGTGGTAGAACTCCGCAACATCTCGCCCGGGTATATGGTACCACCGCCTTACCTATTCCAGCCGCAATAGCGCCAATGCTAGTTATTGCCGAATTCCGGTTTTGAGGATAAGGTAGCCCGTAGACTTATGGATGTGGCATTGCCATCCCACCACATGGATAGCCACATATCACTAAAATCTTTGGAGTCCATAGCGTCAATGGTTATTATTGTCATGTTCCGGTTTGGTAGGTAAGGCAGCCGGTAGACTTATGCACGTGACATCTAGATGCCAGATGATTAGCAACGCACCATTAATATCTTTGGTGTCTATAGACGATGGTTTATCTTTCCATTAGGAGATCCATCTGCTTGTTTGCTGTCTTATAATACAATAAAAGAAGAAGACTATCAATTCAGCTGTGTGTTTTATATACTATTACATTAACCTTGCACGGCGAAATCCCACTAACGATACGATATAAAAATATCTGCTCGATACAATCTAACATTAGCATAGAAGGCATTAGCACGCAAACCAAATACAAATGAAATATTGCTTGCATCAAATTACGTTCGCCTTTCATTTACTCCCTGAGGTTGCTGGAGCACGCTCGTTGAACCCGACATTGGTTCGTCCTTTATTGTGATACCTAACATTACGGACGAACATATTTCAGTCTGAGTATTTCCCAGAAATTAATCAAATACGTACTACAAATGAAATATTAGCATCCTTCAAATAAGATTGCCTTTCTTTTACTTCCAGAGATGCATCACGTTGAACCCAACATTGGTTTGTCCTTTAGAGCGTATCCGCACTGTATACGATCCGAATCCGAAAAATACACATTTAAGAAACTTCGACTGACATTCGATAGGTATAGCTTTTCGCACATTTTTAGATTCGTATCCATATGGATTTAGAAAAAAATTAAGCAATCCATATCAAAACAATTTCATGTATATGCCGAGCGTTATTTCAACGGCGTTATTAAACACCATGTTGGCCCATTGTCCCTCCTTTCAATTGACATCTACTTTTGGATTTGTAATTTCAACGTTTTCAGCATTTTTCAGATTTCTCACTACAGCTACTTTGGTCTATCAAAATTCCTCTCCAGGTTGGCCATTTACGGATGTCAGAAAGAAATCGGATGACGTAACTCGAATGTAATGCGTAACTAAAAAAAAGATGAAATTAATTAAATTGGCTATGATCCGCGAACTATTCTTTGTGTTTTTCGCGATGGCACCAAGAAGAAAGACGTCGGTTGAATAAACGGAAAATACTCACCGATGGTCCGTATAAAAAGAAGACCCTAGCGGCACAATTATCCACTCACATCCATAATTGATGCATAATTGGTGAATTTAATTAATTTCATCGTTTTAATAGTGGATTTCCGCTTACTTAATGGTTAACTTTCCATACAAATAGTTCTATGACTATTTCGGGGCATAATTTCACGAATTCGGATTGGATGCAGTGTGTAACCGCTCTTATTTTATAAATATAAATCTATGGGCGTCTAGTCATATTTAATCGTAAAAATTATTACAAAGTCATAACTGATAAAATATTATTAATTTAAGTCTATAATTGTGCTAAGTATAAACGTATTTTAAGCATGCGTGTAGTTATCTACACGCTTGCGCTCATTCTACTTCGTCGCATATGACGTAGCAATACGTGATAATGAACGAGACAGGATGAGAGTCGACTTATGCGTACGATCAAACTTGGTTATTGATAAAACAGTATCCATGAACTTTATAACAAACATAAGAAATTGGTTATCTAATTTAATAAATGTCAAACAATCAGGAGTCAGTTTCCACGATGTTGGTCCTGGTTGTTTTGAGAAATAGACCTTTAGCCATTTCACCTTTCAATTGCTAAAAGGCGAACCACCCGCCAAATTTCTCAGTACCATTTAATAGGCAGTAGAGTACTATAACGCTGCATCCAGGTTGGTATTTTTTCCTATCACAATAGAACTTGCTCTTATCACTGACGTGATCCGGTTTAGTGTAAGGTAGCCGGCAAATGACGTGGACGCTCGCACATCCTACCTACACAGTTAGATTGGCCATGCACCATGAACACATGGTATTATTGTTAAATTGTAACAATGTTACTTGTTATTGAAGTTCATAGTGTAAAATGTAAATTGTCTTAGGAGAACAAGTAATTTTATTAACTATCAAACGTTGAGTGTTACCACAAAAATTAATATTTATAACTAGCTGTTGCCAGCGACTTCGACCGTGCGGAGTTCGTTTACTCCGCACAGCCCCTCCCCCGTAGGTGATAGCGTGATAATATGTAGCTTATATGTTGACCCGACCTGTTAGTAATATTCATGCAAAATTTGAAGTAAATCCATGCAGTAACTTTTGAGTTTACCCCGGACATACATACAGACAAACAGACAAAAATTCTAAAAACTATATTTTTGGCTTCGATATCGATTGTAGATCACGCCCCAAGTATTTTTTAAAAAAAATATTCAATGTACAGTTTTTAATTTCCTACGATTTTATTATACATATGTATAGATATAGATAAGATTTCTTGTATTATGATTAGAAGAATTGGCGTGTAACTGTATGTTTTATGTTTGTAATGTACTGTTATGTAATGTAATGTATATAATAAACATTAGTCGTTTTGTAATAATTGTTTAATGTTTAATGACACGAATTAATTAGTAAGGTAGGTTCGCTTTTGTTTAGGTTAATAGGGATTAACTCAATTTTATCTAGTGTTGCGTAAAAGGTTCTTAAGGCTAGGACAAATAAATGTATAGACATATAGGTAACAGCTAGCAAACAGGGCGATAAGATTAATGTTCTGTCTTACATTACGTATTGTTTTTCGTTTATGAAAGTGCCAAAATATTATCTATCCCATTGCAGTGTTTCATTTTTTAGGCCTTAGCGTACGTTTTTCAGAGGACGCAAATTTATATTTTGATGTGTAGGGAGGGTTTGTATAAACTTGTTGGTGGGGTCGCACACCAGGACAGGGTGTCCTCTAGCCGCGACCTTGGAAACAGGGATCCAAAGGCTTTTCACGCTGCATTTTGAAAACTAGTTACCCTATAGAAAATTTTAGGAAGACATGTTTGTAGCAATTAAATTGTCTACAACTTTATTTCTGTTACTTTTCATCGTAAAATGAAATATAAAAAAGTTATAAACAAAAATAACTGAAAATGTTTGAATAAATTTTCTTTTGGGCTTTATAACTTTTTCTGATCATTTTACAATAATAGATATCAGGACAAACTTATAGAGAGCAATCTAATTTGTTATCGAATAATTTCCACTACGAATTCATTCGTTTTATATTCAATTAAATGTCTATTAAAAATATAAAATACGTTAAGTTTTATAATGATTGTTTTCTTGACAAAAGTGCTATATAAATAAAAATGGGATATTTTTATCTTAGTGTGTTACTTGATTTTGATAAAGCGTTTCGCGAAAGCTTGCAATATTGAAAGACATTTTTTTATAAAATCTATGAAACCTAGAAACATAATATCTTCTAAAAACCTGTAAGCCGGTTGAACTTGCAGGTCATCCCTCGAACTTTCTGCTAAATTGAGGTATTTAATCTCAAAATCGCTCAAAACTTTGAGCTCAGAAATCAAAAATCTAAAGATTGTTAAAAATGACGGTATTTTAAATGTTGAAAAACTGAATATTTACAAAACGATGATCGATTTTGATCTTTTGAATGGCATTCCACGCACTTTTGAGTCCTAAAATGTTGATTTAACTATCAAATCAATATATTGAAAAATGTCGAAATGTTAAAAAAACACTTTTTTCAAAAATCTTCATCATTAATTAATTCCGAAGGAATCAACTGACTTTGGACCGTTTATCTAGTGTGACGCATTTTTCTAAGGAGAACTCACTCGGTAGTCGGGTACATAAATCTGAAAGTTATTTAATAAACAAAAAATCCGTGTTGGTTCCGGGCTCCTTTGAAGAATAGACCAGAATGGCATTCTGCCAGACAGGTCGTAAAAGGCGATCGATTGGCTATGCGAGTCACTACCATCGTGACTACTAGGTGGTAGAGTTCTGCATTGTCTCGCCCGGGTCTGGTACCACCGCCTTACCTATTCCTGCCGCAATATCGTCAGTGCTTGTCACTGTCGTGTTCCGTTTTGTAGGGTAGGGTAGCAGGTAAACTTATGCATGTGGCATTAGGCCTCGCCACAAGATAGCAACGCACCATTAATATCTTTGGTGTCTATAAGCGATGTTTGACTCTTTCTATCAAGAGAACCATCTGCTTGTTTGCTATCTAATGATATAAAAAAGTGTAATATACTTATGAATAGCCTGGTGTCTCACGGAGAGTTTTCGTCTATTTATTTCCAATGGGGGACCATTGCGATTAGGAATAAATACAAAAAGGTTTATTAAATTTCCACAATTAATGTGCCACAGGTTATATGAAACTAGGATAGCTTATCTAATAGATTATATTTCCTGTCATATTCACCGTAATAAATTGCAGCGCTGTGCTGGTTACAAAACGGATGTGTCACAGCTGCAATATGTTCGAGCAAAGATTTCCGTTAAATGCCAATGGCAAGTGCGCGTTAGTGCGTAAAACAACTCCGTTGTAAACTCAGACCCACACGAACCACAGACGTACGATTTTACCAATGGATATATTCAGGCCAACTGCTAATCTCCGAAACCTAACTTAGATTGTCCAAATTTTGCTAGGAAACTTCAGAGATACTCAAAAATATTCCAACGTCGCCATCTTACTTTGTAAGTCAAGGCGTTATTGTATAATTCTTACAATTTTTACAGGTTTTGATAGTTAAAGATAGAAAGTGTCCAGGCCGAAACCGGCTAAGATCAGATACTCAAAATAAAATTTTGTTTGCTCTGACATGTCTGACCATCTTTGTTATATACATATCTTAAGTTAGCAGTTGTTCCCACCCAGTAACACGTGACACCGACTAAAATTATAACTTAGGATATTACGAACGCGGTGACTTATTCCTGTCGCAATAGCGGCAGTGCTTGTCGCTGAGAGTTTAGAGGGAAAGGTAGGCAGTAAGCGTATGCATATGGCATTACAACCTAGCCACATGAATGACGACGTAGCAATAACATCTTTGGTGTCTATTATAGCCGATGGTTAATCTTTTTCCTTCAAAAATGACTACTGCGTAATCTTCTTGATAAAATGACTATTGCGTACTTTTTACCAGTCAGAAGTTCTTCCAAAAATGTCGATGGGATATTTGGGTTTCAAATTTGGTCTAAACAGAGACGCAAGATGAAATTCAATCCCGGATTCAGGCGAAAAACAAGTGTCGGTTGAACGCCAAGAACACATTAGATTGATAAAATCGAACATCCTGAGAGTTTCACATCAACAAAAAGATTTCCGCTACCGTCTTGCTGAAGAAAACCTTTTTCATAACAAGATAGAAAAAAAATAGGTAGTTATACCATTGATATAAAAAACCCAAGATACACAATCAGTGTGTCAAAAACGTCCTCCAAAAATGAGTGCACAATTTTAAATTGTGCACTCATTTCAAATAGAATCGCGTCGGCCGCGTCACTGTCAATTTTATTTATTTTCGTAGATTGCTTTGTAAAAACAACTATAAGTCTTGCAATTAAGGTTGGATATGCAAAGACATGTTTTTGCCATATCTATAACTAGTTAAAAGAAATTAGGGACACTTCTGAGTGTCAGTTTTGTTCGGGACTGTACATCTTGGGTTTTTTATATCAATTAGTTATACCCTTTTTTTATTATATTTATATTATATTTATTTTTTATTATATTTTTTATTTTATATATATATATATATATATATATATATATATATATATATATATATATATATATATATATATATATATATATATATATATGTGTGTGTGTGTGTGTGTGTGTGTGTGTGTGTGTGTGTGTGTGATTATAGATGATTTTTATGAGAATAGTTTTAACGTTCAAAGAATGTATTTTATATTATATGCTCATTTAGAATACAAATATATTCTATTCTATTCAAAAAGAGGCTAGGGCCGACATGAGGTCAACGAAGTCATAATCGTCAATTAATTATTTACAACTTATAAACGTCTAAATCAACCTGGGCCCCAAGTCTGCTAATTAAAAATTGGATCAATAGCATCTCGATTGGGTCGTGTTTGAATAATTTGACACATTTCGTATTCTGTTAATTATTTAAGACCAATTGCGTTTCATTGACACACCATCCAAATACGATTCAATCACTATTGAAAAATTCGCTATTCTGCTCCATTTCTACCTTTCAATCGCGTTACAGTTGTCCCTCGATCGCGCACTAAACGGTAGTCTGCTCTGTATTTGACGTATGTTTGACATTTATTTCAATTGCCTCTCAGTGACAATCTTACTATTGAAGTACAATTCAACAACAATAGCTTTTTTATAACAGTTTCTTTGAATTTTCTTGAAATTATTAGCAAAATACATGAGAGAATGTAATGTGAAATTAGAAACAATTGTATTAACATAAGATATATACAAAAAAACGTCAGCCAAGTGAAATTAGACAAAACCGGCCCCGAAATAAACATTTCTAGAGGTATAAGACAAGGAGACCCGTTATCGCCCACATTATTTATAACTGTGCTGCAAATCACCATGAAACAACTTAAGTGGTCAAATAAAGGCATAAATATTAAAGGAAGCTACCTTAGCAACTTAGGTAAACAAACATCTTTTTCAAAATCCAGACACAGACGAATTGAAGAGGAGATAAGTTCTTGTCTTGGCATAACAAAGAGGTCTTGAAATATGATTTACCCTTAACAATAAAAAAGAAAATCTGACTTGTGTATCTTACCTTGCCTCTCTAATGCAAGCCAAATGTGAATGTATAATAATTACACGGGAAGAAAAATTGTAACATGTCAGAGAGCCATGGAGAGAAGTAATTGAAACTAAGAGACAAAAAACGACATAGTGAAATAAGAAAAAAGACCAATAATATGGATGCTTTGACCCACTGTAAGAAATTAAAATGGAAATGGGCTGGCCACGTAACATGTCAAAATAAAGAGAGATGGGCTAGAAAAATCATTACATGGGCTGCCCCCCCCCCCCCCTTTCCCCTTTTCAAGACAGAGTAAAGTGGAGAGAGATGGAGAAGGTCTATATTCGTCTAGAGGTCCTAAATAATTAGAAGAATTTTAAAAACTAGTGAAAAATAAATTCTTTAAAATGCAGTAACATAAATAAACAATAATGTATCTAAAAAAATGTACTCTATTAGTGTTAAGGAATTAAAAATGGCTTATTATTATTATTGTTGTTATTGTTATAGGAGTCCATTAATACCAAGCCTATGTTGGTTTATTCTGGTCTCTGGTGTAGATTTTAGCTCAATAGCATGATAGGTAAATCTTCCGTCGGATTAAGTATTATCACGCTAGTTCCTTTGCAGACTGCAGAATAATTCACACACACACACACATATATTCATGCAAGATCCCTAATGTGGAAAGCAAAGAGAAGGTCGATAAAATTTTCGGTTCACCACGCTTCACCAGTTCGCCTGTTAGCAACTAGCAAATGGTGATCCTCATTGCTGTTTTTTTATAAACGTAATAACGGAGTATCGCCTCATCCAAAACACGGTGGTGCTACCACATCACCAACAGACTCCGAGCTACCAAAAATATCTCATTTACACTAATTTTGCCCGACCCGAGAAAAGGACCCAAGATATAAGCTAAATAGGTTAATCCCAAAACCACGGTGTAATTGTTAAATTGTGAATTTATGTAAATGCTTTTTACAATCTTGTAGTAGCATTTTGGTAAAGTTTCCCACTTGGAAAAGAACTTCCAGAGCAAACAATTCCAAAATTCAATTAAAATCTTTCACAATGGTGTGAATATCAGCAGGTTAGTATTTATACTCGGATCAAAAGACAAAATCATACCCTATTTATTCTGATAATCTTTGCCACTCAGAAGATACTCTGAACAGATTTTGTTGTGTTGATTTTCCGTTTCAGATACCTAATATTATACTTATTACTTAAGATGAAATATAATGACCACCAAAAAAAAATTGTAACCATAAAATGTCTCACCAAAAAAATTAAATCTGTACCAAAAATAAGATACCTTAAATAACATCTATCTAGCTATTTAAGTCATGCCTGCGCTTCAAAATGTATTCAATACCCAAAATTAGTAAACAATCACCAAATAATAAGCATTGTGTTATTACTACCCGGTACCCAAATATATCACTACTTTTTAAATGTACTACCTGTCTGTTTAAAATGTGATTTTATAATTTTTGAAGACTGATTCTTCATTATGATTTTAAAATAATTATAATTAAACAAAGAGGACTGAGTATTAAAATTTTTGAAGATTGATCCTTCATTAAGATTTTAAAATTACAAGAAAAGACTTCCTTATTAAGTTTTAGGTTCATTTTTAAATAACATGTTGACTGTTGTATTTATTAACAATTTGAAAAAGATTTAATAAATACTTGAATAATAATATTGTTTTAGTAGCCATTATTTTATTTAAATAGACATTTTTGGTACCATAAGTTAAACTTTAGAAAATCATTTAAAATTTTTGAGAAAACAATTATTTATCTACATTAAATGTAGTTTTGTTTTCTTTTGTAGGATAAAAAATATGTCACATTCTTGGATAAACTTTCAAATTATAATGCGGTAATATTTTGGTGATTGTTTACTATATCTGGGTTGTTCAGCAATTACTTTGGAGATACAGAATTATTTTGGATATAAGTTAGCAGGCTTTAAATTTATTGGGTACAATTTCATACTAAAAGGAGGATTAAATTCTGGTAATTACTATTTTTAGTAGTTTATAGTGATTTTTTTGACATTTTATTTAATTATATCTAGTGATTGTTTAAACATAAGCTTATTACTACTATGCTAAGCAATTATGTTAACATTTTAAGTAACTAGCACTTGCTAAATGTCCGTTGGCAAGAGTGCATTTCATAATGTATCTCAAACCAAGTTTCAAGGGAGTTCAAGTTTCTACTTAAGTGCGCACCTTAGAGCACCACGCACCACCTTAGAGCTTTAAATAAAATAATGGCTACTAAAACAATATTATTATTCAAGTATTTATTAAATCTTTTTCAAATTATTAATAAATTCAACAGTCAACATGTTACTTAAAAATGAACCTAAAACTTAATAAGGAAGTCTTTCCTTGTAATTTTAAAATCTTAATGAAGGATCAATCTTCAAAAACTTTAATACTCAGTCCTCTTTGTTTAATTATAATTATTTTAAAATCATAATGAAGATCTTAAGAAGAAAAGTCTTCAAAAATCATGAAATCACATTTTAAACAGACAGGTAAGTACATTTTAAAGCAAAAGTTGTGATATATTTAGGTACCGGGTAGTAATAACACAAAAATTTGCTTATTATTTGGTGATTGTTTACTAATTTTGGGTATTGAATACATTTTATTTTATTGCATGACTTATGTGCATGCACAAACTAATAAATAGCTTCAACTGTCCTCCCAAATAGTCAAAAAAACTTGAAACTCAGAGTAAACTCATTTCTATTGCAGAAAATGATTCACTATAATATGCCTAAAGAAGTAGTCATAAAAACAAATAAATAAAGCTTTTTTATTTTAAAGTAAGAAAACACTTCCACTTAAAAAATATAATATTTTTCACTCAAACATTATTTAATAAATTTCAAATCATTTATGTCTATATATTAAATACACAAATAAATCATCGTTCAGCAAGACTTTATTCACTAAAATGCAAATTCATGTGTACAACAAAATAAATTCATTCTTCATTACTCTAGATTGGACTTCATCATTTGTCTCTTATTCGTGTTATTTTTTCACACATTATGAAATAGTGTAGCATTTCCTTTGCTGCATTTATAGTATCTACCTATGTATTACAGCTATATTTTAAGCTATTTTCGATAGAACAAAACTACATAATTATAATAAATTTGGACTGAAACTTGATCGTGTTGGTGGATAACCGTATTTTGGCGATTATGCCATACGATATTTCTAGATATTTTGAAATTTCTTCGTCTGTTTGTGGAGTAACTTGAATGGGTTTTTTAAATATTTTTTTCTGTTTTCAAGATGAAGGCAGCCCTGTATCTGTGGTTTGACTTGAATCGTATGCATAATACTATAATACATATTTAAGTTTAAGTAAGTTCGTTTGAAATCGTTTTAGTTTTTGGTTGGTATCGTCATTCGAGGATTCTCACGTCTATTCTTATGAGCTTTTATTTTTGAAGATCATGAAAGGCAGATTACTTTATATTCGATTTCTAGTAATCTTTCTTCGGTGCAGTTTCATTCTTGGCAGGCCTATTTTGTATAAGTACATTATATGATTTATTATAAAACAGTCACGGAAATATACGCAGTATATATTATTATGCTGTAATATATTTCTTTTAAGGCAATACACATCTTAATCTATGATTTAAGTTTATTGTTTTAAAATATTTTCTTAGGTTGACCTTTCCAAAACAGATGATCGATAGGCATTTTACTTTTCAATTTTTCGATTTGGCATCGATAATCACTATATACAGCCAACGTATTATAAATAAAGTGTTTTTAAATAACCCATAGTTATGTTCTATTGACTAGACATTCAATATAATAATAATTACTTCGAATTTGATCATAGAAAATAAAAAAGCCGTCGTTTTAAAATAAAATAATCATTCATGTATTAATTCAATGTAATGGTAGATTTTAGTAAGCAACACTTAGAATAGTGTCATTGAGATGCTATTACAATCCAATTGTGACACTATTACGATTATGGTTAACATTTAGCAGAATACCAAATTTGTCACAATCATAATCGCGTCGTAATAGCCTGGCAGTTGAATCGTAATTTTACTTAAATAGCAGACTTGGCCCCCTGTTCAGTAACCATTTTCGAATACTGACGACTGCAATTTTTCGCCAAGTGCATAGTAAAACATGAAATACGTATTTTAGTTCGTGTTTAGGAGATATGTCAATTATATAGTTGTAACAAAGTAATAGACCGTGGTGCTAGTAACATTTTATTTTTGACTAATAACAAGCTAATATTTTGTAAACAGCTTCGTTTTGACGACATACCCATTTTTCCTATTTTCGAAAACTCTCGAATCGGGTAACTAATAAAATTAGAGGGCTTCAAACATGTTAATTTCGTGAAGGAAAAATATTGATTAATAACAATAATTAAACTTTAAACGCTTGATTACTTTATTAAATACACGAAAAAACTTTTGTCCTATACATTCAATGTTTTTCTGATGAGTCCTCCACTCTAAAGATATCGGAATTATGAGATTTTCAATTTAATATTAATCAATTTAAAAACAACCTAATTTTCTCACAACAGCTTGTTAATTATTATTGTTATTCATGGGTATCATTATCCTACAAGTAAAGTAAACTTTTCTTAGTCCAAAACTCTAAACTTTTCATTTTTATCTATCTTTATTAGTTACCCGATTCGAGATTTTTCGAAGATAGAAAAGATGGTTGTCCCGTCAAAACGAAACTATGCCCAAAAAATCAGCTTGTTTTTAATCAAAAATAAAAATGTACATGGGACCACGGTCTTTAAGTGAAGAAACTAAGTTATACTTTTAAAGTTTTCAATACTTTTAAAGCATAACTTAGTTTCTTCACTCGTCGGATTAAAAATTTATTTCAACTCTCTTCTCAGTAAAATAATCAAAACCTTTCTAATATATTCTTTCATAAGACAATTAAAGAAATAAATAATAGTTTAAAAAAACTAAAAAACACGCTTTTTATAGAAAACAGAACTAAAAAAATAGAAAATAAATTTTAATAAATTTAAATTAAGAATAGTGTTAAAAATTTCAATAATTATAAATTAACATAAAAAAAAAAGAAATTTAAAAAAAAGCGTGGGGTGCATGGTGTCAATAGTTATAAATATTGACACATATGAGTAGAGTGATTATCATTTCGGTAATATCTTAAAAAGCACCCCACGCTTTTTTTAAAATATTTTTTTTTTATGTTAATTTATAATTATTGAAATTTTTAACACTATTCTTAATTTAAATTTATTAAAATTTATTTTCTATTTTTTTAGTTCTGTTTTCTATAAAAAGCGTGTTTTTTAGTTTTTTTAAACTATTATTTATTTTCTACTTTTTAGTTTGGTTTATTTATAATAGCTTGTTTTTTAATTTTAAACTATTGCACGACTCATGATGCGAAGCATCAGAGAGTGCTTTACGATCGAAAATTTTTTTTCATATATACATATCTTCACGCCAGATCCCTTACGGGGTAGGCAGAGAGAACCGAGTGCCATACATCACGATCCTTGCAGGCTTGTCTCGCTTCCTCCACATTCATCACTCTTTTCATACACACACGCCGGTTGCGAAGACTCTTGATACCACCTTCGGAAATTTTTTTCGCCTTATTTTGGCAACTATTTTTAGTATTATAGCCGTGTTAGTTAATGGAATCAAGATATTTTGCATACTATTGTCGAGATAATTTAATGGAGATTAATTCTATACTTGCTAAAAATTAATTTAGTGCAATAGAAACGGAAAAAAATATGAAAATAGGTCAAAAAATTTTCATGTCCGTCATGTATGAAACTCCGGAAACACTGTAACTTATGAAAAAATCTATTATTTGAGTTATTTTTTTTTAATTCTAATTGGCAATTGTAGATCATCGAATGCGAACGGCTAATAAATTCAGTGTCGTTTAATTACAATTAATAAAAAACGAAAACTACAAGACTGTATATCTATATATATCCATGTAAAATTAACATGGATGTTGATATATCTATATCTATGAATATTATGTACATTTATTTTGTTTTTTTTTGTTTTTTTACTCAGTCAATTAAACTCAGTCACAGAGACGGTGGCGGGCTCTTCGTGGCTCGTGAAATCTAAGTTATATTCGCAGACACTATTGCAAACTCTAATGCGCATACCTAGTCGAGTGCCGCGGTAGAAGCACGGAACTACTTACACGCTTATAGACATATGTGTGTGTGTGTGTGTGTGTGTGTGTGTGTGTGTGTGTGTGTGTGTGTGTGCGTGTGTGTGTAAGTGTGCAAGGCGTTCCTGTCGTACTCCCATACAGGACAATACGACGGGGCCAGATATGGGCCATGCTTGGCGCAATGCTGTCTATCTCTGGCCCATGCTTGTAAACCCGCTTTGGCCCAGCCTTGGTAGAAGTAGACTCGGTAAGATCCAAGAGCGTCTAGCGAATGAGTCTTTTGAGCAGAGAGCTATTAGAGTTGTTCTCATTATTGAGCGAACTAGCGAACTAGCGACTAGCGAGAGAACTACTAGCGAACGAGTCTGCGGAGCAGAAGGCTCATAGAATTGGTCTCATTGAGGAGCGTTTAGCTAAGGAGTCCGCCGAGCAGAGAGCTCGTGGATTAGTAGTGATACGAAACCGTACAGCAATTGAGTCTGCTCAGCGACGTGAGAACCGCCTAGCGGTAGCACGTCAGTCGTCACAAAGACTTCGTTCAATTACTGAGCGTAATTTTATAACCACCATAAATCAATATGGTGAAGTACCATGTACAATCTGTAAGAAATTATTATATCCAAAACAACAGACGTCATTAGTTAAAGCACGTCTTGATTTTTTTTTGCTCGACTACCATAAAAAAAAGAAAAGTTCCTTCTCAGGCATACTGGAACAACATGGAAATTATATCTTTACCTCTTGAACTGACTGACTTGACAGATGTAGAACAAAGACTTTTGTTAAGAGTAGTTCCTTTTACAACTAGTTTCCACCCGCACCAAAATGCTCGTCAACACGAATCAAACGAGCCCAAACTCGATAGAGTTGTGTCATTTAATTGCTGAGCTCCTATGGTCATCTTCTGGCTTCATCATCGAACCCTGCAGGATCCTAGTTAGCACCAAGCACCAAAGTGCTCTTCAACACTAATCAAATGAGCCCAAATTCGATAGAGTTGTGTCATTTAATTGCTGAGCTCCTATGACCATCTTCTAGCTACATCATCGCACCCTGCAGGATCCTAGTCACCACCAAGCACTAAAGTGCTCGTCAACATGAATCAAATGAGTCCAAACTCAATAGTCTTGTTATTAACCGATTTTTAACCATTTAATTATTAAGTTCCTGTGGTCACCTTCCGATTCAGATTCATCAGATCAGCTCCATGTCATAATAAGGTTTCATTGTCATTCAATTAACATACGTATACAAAATTTCAGCTCAATCGGTAACCGGGAAGTGGATCAAATTTACTTGCGAGATTTGATTTCAGACATCGAGATATGTACAATAAATAAAAAATGCTCATAAAACAAAAACTACTGGGCCTACCTGAATTAAATTTTTATGGGACCAATTCGAAACTATTCTGCATCAAACAAAAAAAGAATCACGTAATTCGGTTCAGAAACCTCGGAGAAATCGGTGTACATACATAAAAAAATATACCAGCCGAATTGAGAACCTCCTCCTTTTTTTAAAGTCGGTTAAAAATGGAATAATTTTATCAAATTAGTGGATTGTCATCGGTCCTCGATAAATCTACAAAGTTTGAACGAAATCTGGCCGTTTAAAGTGGGTCAAAATCGCGCCCAAAGAAGTCGGTTACAAACAAACATACAAACATACAAACATACAGGTGAAGTTAATAAAAAGCGTGTAAAAATAGTTTCACTCGTTATAATCTGTAATAATCGTTAACATGTCAGTAAATGCGGCGACGAGGATCACCTCCACCACTTATCTCGCGAACCAAAAAACCGGTAAAATCCGATTTACAACAAGATCTGCTCGTTTTACGTCCTGCACATTATAAGATCAGCTCATTTTACGACTTGCACATTATAAGATCTGCTCATTTTGCGACTTGCACATTGTAAGACCTGCTCATTTTGCGACCTGCACATTACAAAATTTGCACATTTCGTGAAGCCTGCGCATTTTGAGACCGGCACTTTTTGCTATGTTTCGATTATCTCGATATGGCTTTTAGTTCCCGAGAAATTCTTGGTACCAAAAAAAAATTATCAAAATACAAACATACATTTACGAAATTAAGTACACGTGCTTGGACGCCTAAATAAACCACCATACTCAAATACTATACAATTCCAACAATATTCCATAGGTTCAACAACATGTCAAAATTATTACTTCCGTTTTTTCGTCGTTTGAAAAATACAACAGAATTGAGAACCTCCTCCTTTTCGGGGAAATGGTTGGAAAATATAATACAAAGTG
The DNA here is from genome assembly GCA_036924255.1 of Apodemia mormo. NCBI lineage: Eukaryota > Metazoa > Arthropoda > Insecta > Lepidoptera > Riodinidae > Apodemia > Apodemia mormo. The sequence goes on from JAUPFN010000019.1 coordinate 35,066,462, forward strand.
GTAGTTTGCCTTTACTGAAGTGCGAACAATTTTTAAAATTAGATTTTATTACATATCCGGTAAATGAACTGAAACATTGTTTTAAGATAGCCGTGTATTTCGAATTGGAGTACATCAATCGTGAAAAAGCCAAAAGATGACATTTAAATATTTGCACACCATATAATGGTTCTACCAACACATAACACCCATATCTTTCCAAATAAATATTTTCTTTCTTTCTTTCTTTCTGTAATATTTGCTCATCACTAATGGTTCATCTTGCTTTATATCCTACATATCCATTTAGTTTGTGTTTGTACATATCGTTCTAGTTAGTACATTTCGCCCGCATACGCCACTCAAGTGGTGGCATTGCTGCACTTTTCAAGGATTTAAAACGTTATAATATCGATATGTTTGCTGTTTCGTGATTGGTTCGCCAACTAGTGCAAGAAGACAACGTCATAATATCATATACCATAACCAATCACGACGACGCAAACACATCGAAATTATTACGTTATAAATCCTTGGTATTCTTAGTGGTATTAGTGGGTTATAGTCAGTCTATCATATACACGTAGTGTACAGACGCTATCGAAATGCTGGTTTATTTATGTGTCTCAGAACCGGTAGGAATCAGGTCACTTCTGAACGCCTTATATCGCAGCAACAGTACCATGCCGTTAGAGGAGTGGCTGCAAGTGACCCTACGATTAGAAGAAGGTTGACAAAACATTTCACTTGCTGAATACTGTCGTGGTGGAAAATATAGTGGACGAGTGTAGAAAATTACACCGCTGTCGTCTTCATTACTTTTTCAGACGTACGGTCAGTCTGACCCATTTCTTACATCGCTTTTTTATTTTTCCCTTTCAGTGGCATCCATCGTAAGGGCACTAAAGTTCGCGTAAATTTGCAAATTACATAGTTTTCTATGTTGAGTTATGGATTTCTGAAAAATAACACCTTTTTATTACATAAGATAGCAAACAAGCAGATGGGTCTCCTGATGGAAAGAGTAAACCATCGCCTATAGACACCAAAGATGTTAATGATGCGTTGCTATCTTGTGGCGAGGTCTAATGCCACATGCATAAGTTTACCGGCTACCTTACCCTCCAAACCAGAACACGATAGTGACAAGCACTGATGCTATTGCGGCAGGAATAGGTAAGGCGGTGGTACCAGACCCGGGCGAGACAATGCAGAACTCTACCACCTAGTAGCTACGATGTTAGTGACTTGCATATGCCAATCGGTCGCCTTTTACGACATGCCTAGCAGAACGGTAGTTGGTCTATTCTTCAAAGGAGCCCGGAACCAACACCGGGAAAAACACCTGATTCTAAAACATTAAATTCTGAAAAATAACGCCTGATTCTAAAACATTAAAAAATGCAAACGAATTACCGCAATTCGGTTGTTTTATGTTTTGTTTTTTTTTTTTTTCTTATAACAAACATAACCTCAGAACCTCGTACATTACCATACCTCAGAACTCCGTAATTATGAACGGTTTCTGAAAATTATTTTATTGTTTGAGAGGGTTTACTCACCGCGTGATCCCATTTTACTTCGGTGAGGATCTGATGCAGGGTTCCAAAGATACAGGAAATGGGAAGTCGGTTGCTGCAGTTTCACTGCGTCTTAATTATTTATTGGGAAGTCGATTGAAAACGGTCTTCAGTCGTATCAAAGTCATATCATTGTCGGATATTGGGGCGTTTCGGTCCGCGGACTGAAACGCCTAAACGCATTTTATTCATTGGGATTATCGGCTCACAAACAAATATTGGGACGAATCGCCCCATTCAAAAATAATTCGTCACCATATTTTTAAATTATCTTACTAAGTAGGTAGAGTCGCAATCCAAAGTTTTGTTTTCATAAATTGAAATTAAATATTACTTTAAAAATATGTTATTAAAAAAGTATAAAACTAGTAGATAGTTTATATATGAACTAAAGAATTGATATATTATGAACTATCAACTACTTTCCCATGTTGGTTCGGCCTCCTTTAAAATGCATAATTTTACTACGTGGCATTATGTTTATTGTAGTGTTTTTTTATTAATGTTCCTCGTAATATATATACATAATATATAATTAAAACTTTATTTTGATTTGATATATTGCAATTTCATTTCTCAAAATTTTGTACCCAACTGTACTTAAATATTTTTAAGTATTAATATTAATTTCGGGACGAATCGCCCTATAATAATAGAAACATTGAGCGTTTCGGCCCGCGGGACGAAATGCCCAATTCAAAAGGCAGTATTAGGTATTTCGGTCTTCGGGCCGAAACACCTGCGGGCTGAAATGCCACAATGCTAGTCAACGGGCTGACTTCAAAAACTGACTACGTTTTTAATTCTTCGGTGCCCTTTATCCTATAGTCTATAGTATTAAATGAGCAATATTTGTGTATACATAAAATAAAATATTTAAATATGAAATATGTTCTTAATTTTGTCGTTGACGTCTAAAATAGCTCAATAATTAAAACGTTGACTTAATACGCTGTAGGTTGCTGGTTTGAACTTCAATTTAGGATTTTTATTTTATTTTCATTTGGGCAATTTTTGCTTCTCTTTTTGGGGAAATCTTTTGTTATTTATTTTCCAAATACGCGATAAATCTACACGATAGCGTGCGAAGCTCGTTCAAGCAGGTACTGTGGTACAGGGGACGCTGGGCATCAAAAGTACAATCACCAATAACATTTTTTGTCCAATTCGAAATTCAAATCTATGACCACATAGTCCACAACAATAGTGACAATCTATATTATAAATGCGGAAATTTGTTTGGATGTATGGATGGATGGATGTTTGTTACTCAATCACGCAAAAACTACTGCACGGATTTGGATGAAAAGCACACAAGTTGATGATGACCTGGAATAGCACAAAGGCTAACTGCAGCCCGCTACATTATACAGTTTTTGGTAAATCTCACGCGAACCAATTATTTTACGGGATAAAAAGTAGCCCATGTAGCCCATGTTCCAGGTTGATTTTTGGATCAGGATTTTGGATTTTATGACCAATTTGGATGAAATTTAGCACACATATAGATGATGATATATGTGTGCCAAGTTTTGTCCAAACTGGTTTGGCCGTTTTTAGGGTAATAGTAACAAACATCCAAAAATACGTTCGCATTTATAATATTTCTAGGATATTAGGATTGGAAATTTGTTGTTGCAATTTTACTGCGTTTAAATCATGTAAATGTTGAAACTCAATAGCTAAAACTAGCGGAAAATACATAACACCGTATACAAATACTACTCAATACACAATAGAAACAAAACGAGAAAGCTCATGGCACGTATAAACAGTTGACGCGTGTAAGACGCACGTTACGAGGCATAATCTTGTTTGGTCGCCCTGTTTGCTAGCGTACTATGTAATGATATAGACATACGATACATCCAGAGGCGTAAGTGGAGGTAGGGCAGGTGGGGTCTTCGGCCCGGACCCTGCGTCCCACCTTACAACAAATAGAAAAACACTTTGTCCATTAAATATTCCACATCACGGCCCCTAACACCACTTACGCGTCTGGTTGCTCGAAGTTTATCCGAATCCAGGATTTCAGCCAATTATACATTCCATTGCTGGTCTAATGTGAAAGCATTCTTGTTAAATTGTAATAGCGGCAATGGATAGTGAACATGCAAAAAAAAATCTGACTACCCGCACACGAGCATTAGGAGCATAGTGGTGCTATGGAGCCTCACACCTTAACTTCTATAATTAATTCTAGGATTACTACTAAGCACTCCAGTTCCTGCACTCACTATTAAATATGTCTAAGCTAAAGTTAACTTTATTAAGCTGATTAAATTGTTGTTTAAAAATTAGTATCACAAGAATAAATGTAAATATAGTTCCTGTCTCACTCAAACAATGAAATAACCAATCTTTATAAATAGGTATATATATTTACCGCCCCGTTGGTCGAGTGGTTAGCGACCCTGACTACGCAATCGACAGGGCACGGGTTCGATCCCCGACGGGGACAAGCATTAGTGTGATGTACATTTCCGGGTTTGAGTATTAATGAAATATATTCTTTTATTTATATATGTATTTCTATGTATTAGTATCGTTGACTAACACCCATAACACAAGCAAATAATTTGCTTACTATCAGTAAATGTAATTTGTCCCGTGATAATTTATATTTATTTAAAAATTTAGCTTCCGTATGTCTGTGTCCACAAAACTCACAAACTAGCTGATGGATAGACTTGAGATTCAGTTATTATATCAAAGTAAAGTTTTCAAAACCAGTTAATTTATACAGAGATTGACACATTCAGTGTATTTTTTTATAACAAGCTGATTAAGCTGATCCAAGAGTTAGATCCTAAACTAACCAAGAATAATTATGGTGAGAACATCAGTGTGGATTACCATTGCCTGCCGTCTCCTAAGATGTTAATGGCATTGCCACATGCCTGAGATTCCTGGCTAACGTAACCACCTAACCCACTGATTCTCAAAGTGGTCCAGGCGTGCACGGGAGTCTACATTGGCGTGATCAAAATGGGGGTTAACAATTCGCAAGCGAAGGTCCATGAAAATTTATCTGGTTTTGGGAGTGTGGTAGAAATTTAAATTCAAGGATCCATCGGAACTAGAAAAATTTTGAAAGTAGTCTACGAGAAAAAAATTTAGGAACCTTTGACCTAACCGGAAATCGTCAGTGACAAAATCAACGCGGCAGGAGTCTATAAATCAGTAGTACCAAACAGGGGCTGGGGCGTTGCGGAACTCTACCACCTAGTGGTCACGGTGGTGGTGACACATTTAACCAATCGTTAGTTTTCTACGAACTGCCAGGAAAAAACCCCATATTGGTCCGGGACTAGACAAACTGCCGTTCTATTAGGCTGGTCGTAAAAGGCGACCAATAGGCTGTATATGTCACTAACATCGTGATTACTAGGTGGTAGAGTTTCGTAACGGCTCGCCCGGATGTTTGGTACCACCGCCTTACCTATTCCTGCCGCGATAGCGTCTATTTCAATGCTTGTCATTGTAGCGATCCGATCTCGAGAGTAAAGTAGCCATTAGACTTACATGACATTGCCACCCCGCCACACGGATTAACATTAACATCTTCGGTGTCTATAGGCAATGATTTCTGATTCTTTGCTATCTTATGTCTATTCTTCAAAATGTATAGATAAGAAAGTTTCGTTTAATCGATAAATGTGAAAGCAGGCCCAAAATGTTTATTCGAAATGTTTTGATTGTTTACAAAATTGACAAGACCTTCGTGCCTTACATCTTCATCGGCGTCTTAAGAGTTATTTACAATATTAAGTTGATTATAAAATTGGTCCGCCTTTTTGCTTCTGTGTCTATACATAGAGCCTACCGTCATGAAAAGGAAACAATATTTATCGAGTCAATGATCGTTGAAACTCTACAACCTATTTGTCGAATGCCGATACATCGAGAGGTTTCGATAATAATTAGAATCGGGAAGCCGCGGAGCACTAGACCGATACGAGTGGTACTTGAGTCTGACTGTACTGGTGCTGACTACTAAAGGAAACTATCGAGCAACATAGAAATATTCGAATAATCGAAATTCTATCGTGTGATTTTATTAAATATAGGATATTCAGTCAGCATACAATTCCTGATGGTAAGGGATTATCGAAGGCTAAAAGGACTACGATTCTATACGCATTAGCGGGATGAAAAGACTACGTAAAGCAAGTTCATCAATTTTTTCAGATCAGGATTACGGATTAAGAATCGGTTTCAGTTTCAACATGGACCAGATTTTTTTTTGGTAAGAACAAATACAGTGGGTATAGTTACATGTTATAGGTATATTGTATGGTGTATAATATGACTACAAAAAAAAAAACGAGAATTAAAGGATCGGTTTTGGTATTTACGCATTAACTAGACGTTTTGTAATAAGAAATTGTACATGTAGATGTAATAACCAACCTGGATATTATACCGTTACTAATTTGAGGTATTTTTACAAATATCATCCCGTCCGCGTCAGTAACCAATGGTAAGCACAGCAAAACGAACAAAGCAAAACGAAAAAAAAAATGGTTTTGCTGGTTTATGGTGAACAATAAGTGGTGGATCCCATCACCGCATTTAAGAGTTTTATCGACTTCATTAACCCAACATTTTAACCTTGGATTTGTCCGAGCCCTTGAGCTGAGAGCACCTGCATTTCGAGATCGTTCGCCTTTTACAAACTGCCTAGCAGAGTGCTAGGCAGTTTGTAAAATGCGAACGGTCGACTACACGTGTCATTTGTAGCGTTCTGCAACGTCTGGCCCGAGTCTGTAGTCACCGCCTTACCTATTCTTGTCGCAATAGCGTCAGTGCTTGTCTGTGTTGTGTTCTAGTTTGGACGGAAAGGTAACTTGTAAACATATGCATGTGACATTATTATCCTGCCACATAGATAACAACGCACCATAAACATCTTTGATGTCTATAGACGATGGTTGTCTCTGTCCATAAGGAGAACTATCTGCTTGTTTGCTATCTTAAGATATAAAACAGACATAACCGCTTTTTATAAACAGCTGATATTTCGAATAAGCCTTCTGATCAAAAAGCCTAATGATGATCGGCTTACTGTACCTACCCCGCGGGAACCGGCATGATGATAGTACTATACCAGTATTTACTACTGTAAAAAAATGAACTAAACATATAGTACGTTACAATTGTTAGATATGAAAGGGCCTTTGCATCTACATTACTAACATCAAGGTCTCTTCTCAATGGCTTGTTATAAATTGTGGAAGGTTATTTTGATAACTATTTGTTACCTGCAGATTTGCCCGTACCTATACCACGTAGATTTTTTATCATTAGACAGACAACAAGCAGATGGCTATCCAGATGGTAAGAGAAACGATCGCCTTTAGACACCAAATATAGTATATATACGCATGTAGACATAATGATGCGTTGCTATCTATGTGGCGGGTTGGCAAAGCCATTTACACAAGTCTACCAGCTACCTTACTCTCCGAACCGGAACACGACAATGACATATATTGACGCTATTGCGGCAGGACTAGGTAAGACGGCGTTACCAAAACCTGGCCGAAACGTTACGTGACTCTACCACCTAGCAGTCGCGATGTTAGTGATACGTATAGAAGTTTACGAACTGTTTGGCAAAATGGTATATGGTCCATTCTTCAAAGATACAGGACCAACACGGGAAAATAATATAACATTTATGGTCTATTAAAATACTATAAACGCGGAACAAGACCTTGACCCGTAATAATTTGCGCTCTGCGAAGTGGGTCACGTTCAGTTCGATCTTTTCACTTTTACCGGTTTTTGTGAGAACGCTCGATAGCTGGCAAGGACAGAAAACTTGGTGACAACTGTACCAGAGAGTTACTGGTACTAGTAAATTTTTCTAGTTCTATATATTATAATTGAATTTGTAAAATTAAACCGACGAATATCTCAAAAAATGTGAACCGATTTTTAATAAATTTGACTGTTCCCTATGTTGGAATATACCTGATTTAATACAATAAGAATGATCTCGATATAGCTTTAATTTCCGAGAAAATCGTAGACAAACATACATGATCCGCTTGCAATAAATAGTATACGTGTGTGGACGTCGAAATAGATCATCACACTTAAATAGCTATTATACAATTTAAGCAATATTACATTTCACGGTGTTGGTCCAATGCTCCTTTGAAGAATAGGTCGACTGCCATTCTGCCAGGCAGGTCGTAAAAGGCGACCAATTAGGTTTGCGAGTCACTATCATCGTGGCTACTAGGTGGTAGAGTTCTGCATTTACTCGACCGGGTCTGGTACCAACGCCTTATCTATTCCTGCCGCAATAGCGTCAGTGCTTGTAACTATCGTGTTCCGGTTTGGAGGATAAGGTAGTCGGTAACCTTACGATTAGATCTCGCCACAAGATAGCAACGTACCATTAACATCTTTGGTATCTATAGACAATGGTCAACTCTTTCCATCAGGTTACCCATCTACTTGTTTGCTATCTTATGATATAAAAAACTCAAATTACTGAACCGATTTTGATGAAACTGATGTACCCTAAGTTCGAGTACACTTGATTTAATACAAAAAGAATGATATCGATATTGCTTTAGTTCCCGAGAATTTCGTGGACAAACACACAAATACACTTACGAAACTTAGTATAGACACATGCTTGGACGCCCAAATCGATCGTGGACCATCATACTCAAATATTATCCAATTCTGACAATATTACATACATATACAGTCAAACGGATAAACTCCTTTTTGTCGGTTGAATCGGTTGAAAATACATATCGTTCCCGTAGTGGGAAAATTAAATAAGTCCGAATTTGTGCGATTAATTGACTTGATTTTTAATGTGTTATTTAGTTTTAGTAAAAGGTAGAATTCAGTTTGTTAAAGATAATCAGGTCCACTAAAAATAAAATTATCTACAGTGAAATTGTCTCACATTATTTAACAAATGTACATTAACTGAAGAAAAAAAAATACTAAACCGCGTTTATCTCAGGACTACAATATCAGTTATTTCATTTTTATTTTATATATATATATATATATATATATATATATATATATATATATATATATATATATATATATATATATATATATATATATATATATATATATATATATATATATATTTGTTCACATTCAGATTACCTAATAAGTACGAGCTTATGCAGTGGCTAGAGACAATCACCGTTAAATATATTACTGAGCAGCGGTTAAACAGATTTTTAAAATGTAAGATAGGCCCTGATTATTTTTAATATAAGATAGGTTTAACTTAGATATTGTCTCCTGCGGCCCTACCATGAACTCTTATAGCAGGTCAATTTAAGCCGATAATTAAACTGTCCTGCTATTTCGTACCATGAAAGCGTTATCTAACAGGCCAGTCAGCGACCACGTGAAATATGCCGGTGAGCGATCGTATTGCTATTCAAACCTACTTCTGCCCTGCATTAGCGTACCATGAAGTGTTTTTGACAGACCGAAATCGATATTTGAATTGCTGAAGTGTCATAATATTGCCGGTCACTTGCAGCTGTAAAAAAGTAACTTTTATTGGATTGCTTTGTCTTAAATATACTGTAAATGTTAGTATTTTTTATTATTACTGCTGTTTATATCTATTGTATATTTTTTGACATTAACTGTGTTTTAGAAAAGTATCAATATCGGAATAAAATATAGTAGTTCATTATTTCTATATAAAGTTTTCTAAATACTATATTATAATTTTTAATTTTTATTTATTTATTTAAATTAATTTAAATAAAATAATTAATTATGAATTATTATTTTAAAATTTAAATTAATAATTTTTGATTTAAGATGTGTGTATAACTAAAAAAATGACAAAAACCGATAAAGTGTGAGTCGGACTCGCGCACGAAGGATTCCGTACGATCATAGCAAAAAAATACAAAAAAAAACGTTTATGGTATGGGGACCCCCTTAATATTTTTATTCTTAGTATTTGTTGTTATAGCGGCAACAGAAATACATAATTTTTTTCTAGCTATCACGGTTTATGAGATACAGCCTGGTGACAGACGGACAGACATACAGCGGAAGCGTAGTAATAAGGTTCCGTATGTAAAGGTTGTTTTAGGGTCCTGTACCTAAAAGGTACAACGGAACCCTAAAAACAACTTTTACATATTCTCTTTTTTTAAATATTTGGATATTGTACGTTAGTTTAGGATTATCTAAGTAAATACTAACCGTAGCCCAGGCTTTTTCATCTTTGACAGCTTCGCCAACCATTGTCCACATTTGTCTCGACATTTTTCGGATTGTGTATATGTAATGAGTAATTTTAAGCTTTAAAATAATCACAAACTATTCCAAAACTCTAATCTCAAAAAATCAAGTACCTACCATTGACATGTATAATATTACCACTATTATACACGTCAATGGTACCTACTCAACGAATTTAAAAACCGCGCTCATAAATATCAAATTGATAATAAACAGTTCAAGGTCAAGTGTAATATTCCCAGAGTAACGTTCTTTAATGGATGCCACTTAACAAATATTACGTGGTTTACTTTATGTTCCATATATTTTACGTAGACTTTAAATAACTTGAAACTCGATCTCTTTTGCCAATTTGTATTCTTAAATTCAAGATTTCTAATTAAAAAGCATTAATAGTAATAACTTTATACTAAAATTTAAAAATCGGTAAGTTATGTGTTTCTCAACGTTAATTTGATATGTCCTAGCCAGAGATAACGTGACCGGCCAGAAGACACCGCATTGCAGGTCAACAAGAATTAGTTCATGGTACGATAGTAAAACCTGACAGGTTAATACTCATAGTTGAACTGCCTGGAACTTGACAAGTATTATAAGAGTTCATGGTAGGCCCTCTGATGGTAAGAGACAATATCTAAGTTTAAATTAAAATAATTTGTGCGAAATATATCCAGCAGTTTTTTCATGACGTGGAGCTGACTACTTTTTTATTTTACTCCGTCTGATTTGTCTGTCTGAAGTTAAAAATTACAAAATTGGACTAGTTCCCCGAGTTGCAGTTGCGTTGTCAGTGTTTCGGAATAAATCAGCGCTTTTCTGAAAGTTCGTATATCATCAATAGCTCTCGCAAACTAAATGGATAGTCTAAAATTTTTAAACGTAATGAAACTTTGTTTTGGCTTTGCACCTTTTCCTCAGCTCACTAGAAAGCTCTAATAACCATCGCCCAACGCCACCAAATCGCTCACAAAAGACGTCCAAGCGGGCGGCTTTTATGGCCCATGGTTGTATCGCTCTTCAAAAGATTAAATCTGGTAAAATTAAGTGGTTTGAAATTTTATATTTTAAACTCAATAAAGTACATGTCATGGAGTTGCCAGTACTTAAAGTGCGGAAAATCCCCTGACATATACGCGGAACTAGACCAAAGAATGCGGGACTTCAATCAGGACAAACTTACAGGGGCGGGAGAAAAGCAATTATTTTTGAAAAATATACCTTTTTTTTATATTTACTAGCTGACCCGGCAAACGTTGTTTTGCTAAATATATTTATAACAATATTTCTCTACTACATAATGCAGGTATGTTATTATACGTAGGTATATACTTTCCTCTTGAATCACTCAATCTTCTAAAAAAAACCGCATCATAATCCTTTGCGTAGTTTTAAAAATCTAAGGATACATAGGAATAAGGGACAGACAGCGGAAAGCTACTTTGTTTTATACTATGTAGTGATTAGATAGCAAATAAGCATATGGGTTTTCTGATGGAAAAAGAAACCATCGCCTGTTAGCACACAAGATGTTAATGGTGAGTTACGTGTGGCGGGATGACAATGCCACTTGCATATGTCTATCGGCTACCTTACCCTCCAAACCGGAACACGACAGTGACAAGCATTGACACTGTTGCGGCAGTGATAGGTAAGGTGATGGTACCAAATACCCGGGCGAGACGATGCGGAGCTCTACCACATAGTAGTAATAGTGGTAGTGACACGTATCCCGACGAATTGATAACATAAGTCGGTTAAAACAGCATCGAGCCTTACTAAGAAGAATTCTTTTAAAAAATTGGTAACTTGCCAATTTTTATAAAGCGATTCCACTTGGTAAATGGCTTGAGCGATTTTGACATTTACAGAATTATTCAATAATCTGAATCTGATAATACTCGGTGAGTGATCCACTGAAGTCCAGTAGTGATCGATTAAACAGCGAGTCCGGTCCAACACTGGGAGTACGTAGTATAATTTAATTTATATGCAGGTAAATTTTATGTTCCTGTCATGGCTGTTTTTAGGGTTCCGTATCTAAAAGGTAAAACGGGACCCTATTACTAAGCCTCCGCTAACTCTCTGTCCGTCACCAGACTGTATCTCATAAACCGTGATAGCTAGAAAGCTGTTTTTTTATAAATTATGTATTTCTGTTTCCGCTGTTTCAACAAATACTGAAAATAAAAAACAAAAATGGGGGAGAGGGGGGGCATAAATAAACGTGTTTTTTTCGTATATTTTTGCTGTGATGGTACGGAACCCTTCGTGCGCGAGTCCGACTCGCACTTGGCCGGTTTTTTGTTATTTTATAAGATAGCAAAACAAGCATATGGTGCTCTGGATGTTAAGAGATAACCATGGCCTATATATAACAAAGATTAACGTTGTTATTCGTGTAGCGGGATTGGCTATAGTTATTTATTGTTATCTGTCCGAGATCGAGAAAATGCTCTCGTGTTCATTAACATTTTCATGTGCGCCAAAACTTTAATGTTCATTAACAACTTGCTAAAGTAACGCGGTAAATGTCAAGGCAAACGCAGCAATAGACCCTGGGTTTCCTCTACACTCCGAAAACAACTAAAATTAGAACCATAGAACGTATTTTATAAAAAAAAATAATATTATAAGTATTTTATAAATAAACGCAATAACGTTAGCCGATGATAATTTAGGCTTTGGAACGAAATTCGTTATGGGACGTTATGGAGGGGTATCCTAGCCGACAAAACACGTCCGTAACGTTAAATGAAAGCGTAAGATTTTCCTATATATTCTATGTATGATGGCTATACAGTCTCTAACTTATAGTCTACGTGATGACTATTTAATATTGCAGTTTGTTATTATTATTATCATATATTTTTATAAATCGACTATATTTATAAATAAACGAATCAAATCGATTTATAAAAAAAATGTAACGTGCTTTGACGGTTTTTTGACAGGATTAGATATAGCCGGTATTAGTAATCACCGGCTTGAGAAGCCCAAAGAGCTTACCAAAGTGTAAAAAAATTGCCGTGCGTTAACCTCGCAAAAACCCAAAAATGGCTGTTTTTTTTTGTTTCTAACCCTTCGGCCGCATCTGAGTTTATCGTCCCGAAGATATTAGCGCGCTAAAACACTTTGACGTAACCACGCGATAAGGCACATCTAGTCTGAATGTTTGCGACGATGGCCGATAATAACCGGTCACATCAACATGCATCGCGCGTCATTGCGCGAAGCTTTGTGACGATAGACGCAAGTATGGGCGCATCATTAGAGTTTAGATTCAGAATAAGATCTGAGTTTAGGCGTGTTAGGGTGTCAGGGCAGTACAAGGTCTCGGAGGTCAGCCAGTAATTAATGAAACAATATTTTGCTTCAAAAATAGCCGGCGGTTTTGAATCAATAAACAGATTTATTATTTTTTTAAAATGTTCCCTTAATTTTCGACGCTTCCAATTTTTATCCGCACTGTATTATATAACTAGCAAAAAGCAGAGCTTTGTAAGGGCTCGCAAAGTTATACTATCTAGTAATATTGTTAGAAAAGTATTTTTATGAGAATTACATCTTTTAATGTATGGACTTTATTTATAATTATCTAACCTAAAAAACTCAGCGTATTTTCACCTAAACATTACATTTGCATCAAAGGCCCGCGTCGTCAGGCTTTGGACTGGTTTTTGTTCGTTGATATTCAAGGAAAAATATGTATTAAAAATGAAGGTTGATCTTATAAAAACACATTTTTGACATTTTGCTGAAATAATTGTTTTTTTTTTTCTAAAATCAGAAAGTTCCTGGTTTTACGTCAATTTACGAAATCAAAATCAAAAAATGTTTTATTTAAATAAACCTTCAAAATTTTTGGACTACGCAGGCAAGAAGAATTGACAGTAGACACTCAGTGAATACATTTTTCGAATTTTCCTCTCAGAGAAACCCTCGGAGTTCGATTCCAGAGTCAGGCAAATGAAAAAATGTGTTTTTTCAGTTTTCTGATAAAACAACTTTGCCCGGGATTGGAAAAGTGTCCTACTGGCGATAGGCTAGCCACCTATCACATTGTGGGACTTAAGTATCTTCAGCTAACCGTGGATGCACACGTACTTCTGCCTACCTCTTCGGAGATACGGGCGTAAATATACCTTTTTTTAGCTTTTTACCCTCGCCCTCGGACTAAGATTTCGAATTGATCTCAATACAATATAAATCAATTAATACATCTGTACTGTTTCTCAATAAGCATATTGTGAAAGTCTCTAACGCTCTATTTACTCTGTTCCCAGCAAACATCCCTGCTCCAGACCTAAATTCTCCTTGTGCCTCCCACAATATTACTTCGAACTTCCCTTGCATTCTCCTTTCAATGATTTTATCATACACCTTCGATGCCAAACTGATCAAACTGATGGCCCTATAGCTATTGCAGTATATACTTGAACCTCGCCTTTACACGAGGGCACGATAACCGCGCGCCGCCAGTCAAATATGCAGAAACAATTCATGAAGTAAATCTCTTAATAAGTTCAAAAATTCTAATACAAAATGTATCTTCTATCAATTTTAACTCGTTAATTTAATAAGAGATGGCGTTAGTAGATTCTAATACAAATTGTGCCTTCTATTTTTTTTATAAAATGGTATTTTTATGGTAGATAACAAATCTAGACATGAATATAAACTACCACGTCGAAGCTCAAACCTAAAAATGCGATATTTTTTCAGTAAAATGTACCACAAAATTGCACAGAAAGTGGCCTAGTGTAATAATGATAATAATATATTCTGGCAAATAAAATATATTAATAAAATTTTATTTGCCTGAAATAAGGTTACAACGTTTTTATATCATGTGCATGACGTACTACGCGTTCCAACTGAGAATAGAATTGCCAGGACGCCATATTGTTGCGCATTTTGCAAAAACTTCATTAGTGATGAGTATGGTAAGCAAAAAAATACTAACAAAAAAATTCATCAAAAAAATAATTTGCGTTCTAATTGGTATGTTTTCTATTCAGTTCCCATTCACCCATGCTACTATGTGTTAAAGTAAGACATAGAAAAGAAAACAAAATATAAAAATACAAATAGATATATTTTTATAAACAAAATACTTAACCAAATGAGTCTATCGGATTTTAAAATCTTTACATCGCTTATAACGACTTTGTTGCCAACATCATTAGTGAAAGAATTATTTTTCGCACATAATATTGCAAAAATTTTAAATTAATTACATGTTTCAAATTATGTGTATGAAATTATTTAAATAGGTACACTAGGTTGGTACATGAACATTAATATTGTTATTGTAGAATTATTGAATGTTATTTGTTCTTCAAAAAATCAGCACAATTTTTTTAACAAATATTTTTTGTTGACATTACTAATTTCACACTTGTGATATGAAGTTGATAACAAACGCGATCCTATTCTCAGTTGGGACTCATAGTACATATCCACGACTTTGGCATAAACCGGTTTATTTAAGGGTCATCCATAAATTACGTCACACAAATTTCATAATTTTTGACCCCTCCCCCGTCCTTGTCACAGCTGGTCACATTTGTGAGACCCCCCCCCCACCTAGTGTGATGTAACATGTTTTACAATTTTACATTGGAATAATGATCTTGTTCGATTATTTTTATGTATATACCTTCCTAGGTGGCTTTTTAAATTTACTGATGTAATACGTAGAGAAATAAAAAAAAGTGATGTCACAAAACTTGGGACCCCTCCCTTCCCCTTGTCACACAGTCACACTTTGTCAACCCCTTCCCACCTCCTTAACGTATGACGTAATTTATGGATGGCCCCTTGGGTTTATGAAGCGCTCTCATCTCAGATACCTACGCTCCGAGCGAAACCTTTTGTAAAATACGCTAAATACCTTTAATAACCGGTATTTTTAAGACCTGTTGAAAGCCCTGCTTTTAACACTGCTTTTTCTTTCAATGGCATCACAGAAAACAAACGTAGCGGAGGCTCGCAAAGTAAAAAATCTTAAAAGTTTTATCTTAGAGTTAACATAATTGTCATAAGTGCCATAACTCCGAGCAGAGTCGTGCAAGGACACGTTCCCCTAGTTGAGCTTGAATTAGAAAAATATTGTTGGGAATGTGCGCTACAAAAATCAAAATGTTATCACGTCAAAGCATACCTCCAACCAACGACCTCTATATACTAGTACGTAATACATTAATCTCTTTCCTCTAACAAGACACAGACCGAATTAGTCGTATTAGTATACATAATACGCTACCAGTAGATAAGTACAAAACAAAACGCCAAGCTGGGAAAAATTAATTTAGTATAATAAATAATAGTTTAAAAAAACTAAAAAACACGCTTTTTATAGAAAACCGAACTAAAAAATATAAAATAAATTTTAATAAATTTAAATTAAGAATAGTGTTAAAAATTTCAATAATTATAAATTAATAATAGTGTGAATAAAAAAAATAATTTTATTTAAAAAAAAGCGTGGGGTGCATGGTGTCAATAGTTATATTTTATTGACACATATGAGTAGAGTGATTATCATTTCGGTAATATCTTAAAAAGCACCCCACGTTTTTTTTAAAATAAAATTATTTTTTTTATTCACACTATTATTAATTTATAATTATTGAAATTTTTAACACTATTCTTAATTTAAATTTATTAAAATTTATTTTATATTTTTTAGTTCGGTTTTCTATAAAAAGCGTGTTTTTTAGTTTTTTTAAACTATTATTTATTTTCTACTTTTTAGTTTGGTTTATTTATAATAGCTTGTTTTTTTAATTTTAAACTATTGCACGACTCATGATGCGAAGCATCAGAGAGTGCTTTACGATCGAAAAATTTTTTCATATATACATATCTTCACGCCAGATCCCTTACGGGGTAGGCAGAGAGAACCAAGTGCCATACATAACGATCCTTGCAGGCTTGTCTCGCTTCCTCCACATTCATCACTCTTTTCATACAAACACGCCGGTTGCGAAGACTCTTGATACCACCTTCGGAAATTTTTTTCGCCTTATTTTGGCAACTATTTTTAGTATTATAGCCTTGTTAGTTAACGGAATCAAGATATTTTGCATACTATTGTCGAGATAATTTCATGGAGATTAATTCTATACTTGCTAAAAATTAATTTAGTGCAATACAAACGGAAAAAAATATGAAAATAGGTCAAAAAATTTCCTGTCCGTCATGTATGAAACTCCGAAAACACCGTAACTTATGAAAAAATCAATTATTTGAGTTATTTTTTTTAATTCTAATCAGCAATTGTAGATCATCGAATGCGAATGGCTAATAAATTCAGTGTCGTTTAATTACAATTAATAAAAAACGAAAACTACAAGACTGTATATCTATATATATCCATGTAAAATTAACATGGATGGTGATATATCTATATCTATAAATATTATGTACATTTATTTTGTTTTTTTACTCAGTCAATTAAACTCAGTCACAGAGACGGTGGCGGACTCTTCGTGGCTCGTGAAATCTAAGTTATATGCACAGACACTGTTGCAAACTCTAATGCGCATACCTAGTCGAGTGCCGCGGTAGAAGCACGGAACTACTTACACGCTTATAGACATATGTGTGTGTGTGTGTGTGTGTGTGTGTGTGTGTGTGTGTGTGTGTGTGTATGTGTGTGTGTGTGTGTGTAAGTGTGCAAGGCGTTCCTGTCGTACTCCCATACAGGACAATACGACGGGGCCAGATATGGGCCATGCTTGGCGCAATGCTGTCTATCTCTGGCCCATGCTTGTAAACCCGCTTTGGCCCAGCCTTGGTAAGATCCAAGGGCGTCTAGCGAATGAGTCTTTTGAGCAGAGAGCCATTAGAGTTGATCTCATTATTGAGCGAACTAGCGAACTAGCGACTAGCGAGAGAACTACTAGCGAACGAGTCTGCCGAGCAGAAGGCTCATAGAATTGGTCTCATTGAGGAGCGTTTAGCTAAGGAGTCCGCCGAGCAGAGAGCTCGTGGATTAGTAGTGATTCGAAACCGTACAGCAATCGAGTCTGCTCAGCCACGTGAGAACCGCCTAGTGATGGGTAATTTTCGGAAAAATTTCAAACCTTGGAAATTTTTCCTTTTATTTTTCAGAAAAATAAAAAATTGGAAAAATAATGGAAAAATATTGTTTACTGTAAAATATTTATTACTATAAAATTTAAAATATTGTTCTGATATTACTTATCGTAAACACGTTTGATTATACGTACACGTTTGATGCATATGATTCAAATAACTGCCAAACTTTTTTTTATAAACTCTTTTACTATAGATTTATATAACATTTACATAATTTTCAACTGGAATGTAGATATGTAATGTAGGAATGTTGGATAATTAATCTGAATCATCACTTTCAAACAGTAAATCATTTTTTGTATTTTGTGCTGCATCTATAAATAATATTTTTATTAGTCTTTAATTTGTGTGTTTTCATCATATCATCTTGACTTTTTTTCATTTCATAATATTCTTCATCAATGTGTGACGTTAAAGTTTTTCTAGTAGGTAACTGATATGATTGTGCCAAACAGCAAAAACTTTCTTCCATAATGGATGTTCTACCCAAGAAATAGGGGTTCCGGATACTGCAGTAGTTAAAGCTATTAATTTATTTATGCCTTTTTTTTCATTTACCATACAAGCTGCTGGAACTGACAGACACAATGAAGTAGAAGGCAAACTATCCGTAGAATCGGTTCCTTTCGGATCTAACATAATTTTCACATCTCGTGGACTTTTATCACAATCTGCAATGTGTGACCGCATACGGGTTACGTTAGCGTATCGAAATATTTTCGTACAATACCTACATGATACACCATTATTTCGTTTTTCAAACAGATTCCACGTGTTTTTATCTTTATTACGACTCATCAGGGCGAGCGAAGCGAGCCCTACACTAGGCCACTTTCTATGCACTTTTGTGGTACATTTTACTGAAAAAATATCGCATTTTTAGGTTTGAGCTTCAACGTGGTAGTTTATATTCATGTCTAGATTTGTTATCTACCATGAAAATACCATTTTATAAAAATAAGAAAATAGAAGGTACAATTTGTATTAGAATCTTATTACTACTACCGCCATCTCTTATTAAATCAACGAGTTAAAATTGATAGAAGATACATTTTCTATTAGAATTTTTGAACTTATTAAGAGACTACCTACTTCATGAATTGTTTCTTCATATTTGACTGGCGGCGCGCGGTTATCGTGCCCTCGTATAAAGGCGAGGTTCAAGTATAAACCGCAATAGCTATAGGGCCATCAGTTTGATCAGTTTGGCATCGAAGGTGTATGATAAAATCGTTGAAAGGAGAATGCAAGGGAAGTTCGAAGTAATATTGTGGGAGGCACAAGGAGAATTTAGGTCTAGAGCAGGGATGTTTGCTGAGAACAGAGTAAATAGAGCGTTAGAGAGTTTCACAATATGCTTATTGAGAAACAGTACAGATGTATTAATTGATTTATATTGTATTGAGATCAATTCCCAATCTTAGCCCGAGGGCGAGGGTAAAAACTAAAAAAAGGTATATTTACGCCCGTATCCCCGAAGAGGTAGGCAGAAGTACAACGTGTGCATCCACGGTTAGCTGAAGATACTTAAGTCCCACAATGTGATAGGTGGCCAGCCTATCGCCAATAGGGCACTTTTCCAATCCCGGACAAAGTTGTTTTATCAGAAAACTGAATAAACACATTTTTTCATTTGCCTGACTCTGGAATCGAACTCCGAGGATTTCTCTGACAGAAAAATTCGAAAAATGTATTCGCTGAGTGTCTACCGTCAATTCTTCGTGCCTGCGTAGTCCAAAAATTTTGAAGGTTTATTTAAATAAAACATTTTTTGATTTTGATTTCGTAAATCGACGTAAAACCAGGAACTTCCTGATTTTAGAAAAAAAAACAGTTATTTCAGCAAAATGTCAAAAATGTGTTTTTTATAAGATCAACCTACATTTTTAATACATATTTTTCCTTGAAAATACCAACAAACAAAAACCAAATATTCCTAGTCCAAAGCCTGACGACGCGGGCCTTTGGTGCAAATGTAATGTTTAGGTGAAAATACGCAGAGTTTTTTAGGTTAGATAATTATAAATAATGTCCATACATTAAAATATGTAATTCTCATAAAAATACTTTTATAACAATATTACTAGATAGTGTAACTTTGCGAGCCCTTACAAAGCTCTGCCTTTTGCTAGTTATAATTATATTTAATCGAAAGTTATACTGTTTTAATAAAACTGATAAAGAAAAAAACACCACTTGCATGAAACGTAAGTATACACTGTAGAGAAGTTGCACGCCAATTGAGTTAAAAATTACGTAGCTAGTATTTAAAAGGTCTTGCGGGAAATCCCCGAGACATTTGTAGCAACTAGTACAAAATGTTTTAGTGTTGCCAAATAATAGAAGACGTATTTATTAATCTATTGTTCGAATATATTTAAATAATAATCTAAAATAGCGGTTAAGTATCGTTGTTATTCAGCGAGATGAAATAAGTCCCCTAACCTTCTAGTGGGGCGCAGTGAGGTCATAGAAAAAATATGTCTAGTAATATCTTCACAATTTAGGAATAGATAATTACGGTAATTAATCAATAGTTTAAATTATTTTGACATATAATCCATTATTTGACAACAATAGAATATCTACATTGTACTAAATATCATACTTTATTTATCATTTTAACATTTATCTTGAAGTGAATCACTTATGTATTTGATATTTTTTATGTATTAGATTGGTTTAAAGTTGTGGATGCGTGTCTGTGTTAAAAACGGAACTCGTTAATATATTTATATTAATGTTGCCGATTATCGATACTGCAAAATTATCTATTCACGGGGATTCCCCATAGACATATTATGTTATAAATTATTTTATAACGTGGAAGCCCCGTGATCTTGATTCACTTGTTTTATCGTGTTTGTGATACTAAATATAATATAATATACAACAATATTTGTTCCGTTCGAAATTGAGCTCACCAATATGAGTCCAATGATATTATATGTATGAGTCTATGTAAGTATAATAAGTAAATTGTTATATTTTTTCTTTCATTATAACTAGCCGTGCTGAAAACTATGAAAATGTGTTTCATATGTGGATATTATTGTTATTTTAGCAAAAAAAAGGAAATTTTCACAAGACTGTCTCGAAGCAGAAGAATTTGAATTCTCGCAGATTTGGGAGGGAAAATGGAAAAAAAGCGGAAATAATGAAGAATGCACAAATACCTCGCCGTTCTACGAAATCGAAGAAAAAGATCAACCAAGTCCAGTCAAATCACAGTCAGCTACAAAAGAGAGCAAAAGTGATTCTGATAAGATTTACAACTATGATTGCCTTGATTGTACACAGAAACAAGAGAACTCTTTACTATTGGAAGAATTACTATATGTAGCTCCATGTATGAGAAACTTACTTTATCGTCATATTTTAAAATTTGTAGATGGATTTAAAGGAAAACACATCAATGTAGATGAAGTGACAGTTTAGTGTCCTCCAGTTACCTCAGTCTGATCAAAATTGAGTGTTTACATATAGCGAACTGTTATTTCTTTTACCGTTGTAAGAATAGTGCTTTCATATACTTAAATAAAACAGTAGCAATAAATATTCAATGTCGTAATTATTTTATTTACAATCCAAGTTTAGTGGAAAAATATTGGAAAAGAAATGGAAAAATATCGGAAAAATATTTTTTTTCTTTTCTTTTCCATCCGAAATTTTTCCATTGCCCATCACTAGAACCGCCTAGCGGTAGCGCGTCAGACGTCACAAAGACTTCGTTCAATTACTGAGCGTAATTTTATAACCACCATAAATCAATATGCTGAAGTACCATGTACAATCTGTAAGAAATTATTATATCCAAAACAACAGACGTCATTAGTTAAAGCACGTTTTGATTTTTTTTTTGCTCGACTACCATAAAAAAAAGAAAAGTTCCTTCTTAGGCCTACTGGAACAACATGGAAGTTATATCTTTACCTCTTGAACTGACCGACTTGACAGACGTAGAACAAAGACTTTTGTTAAGAGTAGTTCCTTTTATAACTAGTTTCCACCCGCACCAAAGTGTTCGTCAACACGAATCAAACGAGCCCAAACTCGATAGAGTTGTGTTATTTAATTGCTGAGCTCCTATGGTCACCTTCTGGCTTCATCATCTAACCCTGCAGGATCCTAGTTAGCACCAAGCACCAAAGTGCTCGTCAACAATAATCAAATGAGCCCAAATTCGATAGAGTTGTGTCATTTAATTGCTGAGCTCCTATGACCATCTTCTAGCTACATCATCGGACCCTGCAGGATCCTAATCACCACCAAGCACCAAAGTGCTCGTCAACATGAATCAAATGAGTCCAAACTCAATAGTCTTGTTATTAACCGATTTTTAACCATTTAATTATTAAGTACCTGTGGTCACCTTCCGATTCAGATTCATCAGATCAGCTCCATGTCATAATAAGGTTTCATTGTCATTCAATTAACATACGTATAAAAAATTTTAGCTCAATCGGTAACCGGTAAGTGGATCAAATTTACTTGCGAGATTTGATTTCAGACATCGAGATAGGTACAATAAATAAAAAAATGCTCATAAAACAAAAACTACTGGGCCTACCTGAATCAAATTTTTATGGGACCAATTCGAAACTATTCCGCATCAAACAAAAAAAGAATCACGTAATTCGGTTCAGAAACCTCCGAGAAATCGGTGTACATACATAAAAAAAATATACCAGCCGAATTGAGAACCTCCTCCTTTTTTTGAAGTCGGTTAAAAATGGAATAATTTTATCAAATTAGTGTATTGTCATCGGTCCTTGATAAATCTACAAAGTTTAAACGAAATCTGGCCGTTTAAAGTGGGTCAAAATCGCGCCCAAAGAAGTCGGTTACAAACAAACATACAAACATACAGGTGAAGCTAATAAAAAGCGTGTAATTATAAAAAACCTTCCGTGTCATTAATTCAAATCGTACATAATAGCTACGTTGCTAAGCCGCCTTACTGTTATTGTTTATCGTGACTCAACAAATAAAACCAAACTTTATTCCAACATACGTAGAAAACAATTTCATCTGCAAGCAACAGCGTGCGGTACAACGACAAGGCCGCTACATCAGTCAAAATCGCGTAACGAAAATTTACTCTATCCCGAAGCGTAAAGGTTGATATTTGATTGTTTGATGCAAGGGGGAAGGGGAGCACGTGGCGACCCGACGCAAGCGAGCTTGACCTAGTTCGTAGATGCACCATTTCGGTCCCATTTCGCAAGCGCGACTCTTCGTAGCTCTTTGTTCGGAACCTTCACTTTCTATACTCCCACTACATATAGATCTAATCCCCGGCGTTACACGATTCAAAAAACCCATTCGTTCAAACGGGACTGAAAAGATTTACAGGAAAGAATCTTTTGAACAAACTATAAGTCTTGGATTTTTAAAGACTCATTCTGTATCATACTAATCTTTTTATAGAACGCTTTCTTTGATAATAAAAGGTTTCCTTTTGAAGATGAAAAAGCAGCAGATTTTCTTGATGGTAAAAAACATTTGTATAGACGGTAATGATCCGTTTCTATCCGCATGAACAGAATATTAAACTTTTAGCATAAATGTAGATGTTTCTTTAAACCGGAATACGACAGTGATAAGGAACATTGTTGCTTATCACTGTTGTGTTCCGGTTTTTATATTTGCGGTATTTGGATGGAATAAGTAAAATGGAGGAAAAATACCTGATCAAATCCTGGCAGAACTCTGCCACCTAACGCAAAGGTTGCTCATAAAGCCTTTGCACGCTTTTTACGAGTTGCCCAGCAAATCAAACAAGCAAGGCAAAAGGTCTATTCTTAAAATTGAACCCAGACCAAACCTGAGTTAAGAGTAGGGTAGTAGGGTTAAGGGTGTAAAAGAAAATCATGTTTATTAACATCGAGTAAAAATATACTTAAAAATTAAGTTTGTTGTATGGGATGCCCCCATTTAATATTTACTTTATTTTTATTTAATTACTAGCTGTTGCCAGCGACTTCGTCCGCGCGGACTTCGTTTACTTCGCACAGCTCCTCCCCCGTAGGTGATAGCGTGATAATATGTAGCCTATATGTTGACCTGACCTGTTAGTAATATTCATGCAAAATTTGAAGTAAATCCATGCAGTACTTTTTGAGTTTACCCCGGACATACATACAGACAAACAGACAAAAATTATAAAAACAAATTTTTGGATTCGATATCGATTGTAGATCACGCCCCAAGTATTCTTTTCAAAAAATATTCAATGTACAGTTTTGACTTTCCTACGATTATATCATATGTATAGATTTATTATGAAAGGTAATATACAACTAAATATTCTATGAAAATTTTATGCGTCTACTTGTTACTGTTATTAATATTGCGCAAAAATATACGAAAATATAAACACATTTATTGTAAGGGGAGCCACCCACCCGCCCTCAATATTTTCATTTTTTTATTGGAACGAAGTTCCTTACGGCAGGCTTGGAGGGGATAGGGATTTTGCTGCGCGACCGAACTGAAAAAAATGTGATAGTAAAACCGTAAGAAAAATGCGTGGAATAAAAGCGTTAAATGAGACGTGCGCAGGCGCGACAGTCGCGTACACAAGCGAGTAGTGCCGTTTAGCCGAAGGAAGTTCGTTCCTACCTGGTGTCCCGCGACACCACATCATTTTTTTTAGTATTTGTTGTTATAGTGGCAACGGAAATACATAATTTGTGGAAATTTCATCTTTCTAGCTATCACGGTTTATGAAATACAGCCTGGTGATAGACAGACAGACAGACAGCGGAACTTGGCTTGGTAATAGGGTCCCGTTTTTACCTTTTAAGTACGGAACCCTAAAATAGAAAGATTTTATTTTTTGTTTGTTACGGTATAACTTAAAAACTACTCGACCGATTTTAAAAACTCTTTCACCTTAAGAAAACTAAATTATCCAGGAGTAACATAGGCTACATTTTACCCGGCTGAGCAAAGGGAAATAATGATTTTTTGGTCACGCGAACGAAGTCGCGAGTAACTACTACTTATTTTCCCAACATTATATCGTCGCCGCCCCTGACAAGTTCCATATTATGTGATGTTTGTAAAGTTTTATGTATTAATTTATTATTTGTTATTAAATAACAAATAGACTATTTGTTAATAATTAACAAATAGACTAATTGTTAATTTATTATTTGTTATTAAATAACAAATACACCATTTGTTAATTGATTATTTATTGATAATTAACAAATAGACTATTTGTTTATTTATTGTTTGTTATTAAATAACAAATAGACTATTTGTTAATTTATTATATGTTATTATTATATGTCATTAAATAACAAATAGACTATTTTTTAATTTATTATTTGTTAATAATTAACAATTGATTTCGCTGCAAAAGACTATTTGTTAATTTATTATTTGTTATTAAATAACAAATAGACTATTTGTTAATTATTAACAAATAGACTATTTGTTAATTATTAACAAATAGTCTATTTGTTAATTTATTATTTGTTATTAATAATTAACAAATAGACTATTTGTAAATTTATTATTTGTTATTAAATAACAAATAGACTGTTTGTTCATTTATTATTTGTTGATAATTAACAAATAGACTATTTGTTTATTTATTGTTTGTTATTAAATAACAAATAGACTGTTTGTTAATTTATTATATGTTATTATTATATGTCATTAAATAACAAATAGACTATTTTTTAATTTATTATTTGTTAATAATTAACAATTGATTTCGCTTCAAAAGACTATTTGTTAATTTATTATTTGTTATTAAATAACAAATAGACTATTTGTTAATTATTAACAAATAGTCTATTTGTTAATTTATTATTTTTTATTAAATAACAAATAGACTATTCGTTAGTTTATTATTTGTTATTAATAATTAACAAATAGACTATTTGTAAATTTATTATTTGTTATTAAATAACAAATAGACTGTTTGTTAATTTATTATTTGTTAATAATTAACAAATAGACTATTTGTTAATTGATTATTAGTTATTAAATAACAAACTATTTGTTAATTTATTATTTGTTATTAAATAACAAATAGACTATTGATTTAACAACACGTTTTTTGTTGTTCCCCAAAACATAATAAAATATACCTATCACATATGGAACTTGTTAGGCGCAGCGATGATATTATAAATGCTAATATAAGTTTGTTTGTTACGCTTTCACGCGAACTACTTAACCGATCGTCATGAAACATGAAATACATATTCTTGGAGATGTTAGAAGTAACATAGGATTCTTTTATTTAAAAGAAATATGCGAGCGAAGCCGCGGGTAAAAGCAAGTAATATCATAGATGTATGGATGTTTGTTACGCCAAAACGGCTGAGCCGATTTGAATGAAATTTGGCATAGTATATAGGATACTTTTTATCCCGGAAAAATAAGTTGTCCTCGTGGGATTCACGAAATACTTTTATAGCACAGCGGACTACAGGTTGCAGCTAGTACAGTCATATTTAAACTTATACACCGATTTTTTTCCTGTTTTTCTGGAACACTGCATGAGATCTTCCCCGAACTACCACCACCACGCGGGAAGTGGGTCTACTTCCCAACAAAAAAGAATGTTAAAAATTGGTTCATAAATGATCGAGTTTTGAGGTAACAAACTTAAAAACAACCGAAATGAACCGACTTACCAAAAGGAGGCAGATGCCTCCTTTTGGCTGAAAGGCTGAGTACGCATGGTTTATAGTTTAGATTCACACAGACGCAGTCGCGAGCATTTCTTTAGTGCTTACCGCTCAATTTAATGGCATACTAACAGTTCTGCTGATGACACGGAATATTATGCCTTGGACATTTACCCCGTGTTGGTCTGGGCTCCTTTGAAGAATAGACCAACTGCCGGTCTGCCAGGCAAGTCGTAAAGGGCGACCGATTGGCTATGCGAGTCACTGCCATCGTTACTTCTGGGTGTTAGATTCCACAAAATCTTAGCCGAGTATTTGGTAGCACTTCCTTACTCATTCATGCCGCAATAGCGTCAACGCTTGTCATTGTCGTGTTCCCGTTTGGAGGGTAAGGTAGCCGGTAGACTTATAAATGTGGTATTGCCATCTCGCAACACGGATAGCAACGCTCTATTAACATTTTGGTGTCTAAAGGTGATGGTTACTCTTTTATCAGAAGAGCATTGTACTTATTTGCTATCTATTACTAGCAAAAAGCAGAGCTTTGTAGGGGCTCGCAAAGTTATACTATTTAGTATTTAGTAATATTGTTAGAAAAGTATTTTTATGAGAATTACATCTTTTAATGTATAGACTTTATTTATAATAATAAAGTCTATAAGTCTTTTAATGTATAGAAAAATAATAGTAGTTTGTTCACCAAGGCGAGAAAATGACCGATACCTTACGAGAGTGTAGCTCAAACTACACTCTCTTAAGTAAAAACAGTTTAGTTAAAATTTATATTAAAATTATTACAATTATTGAAACTCCATAAATTCTTCATATGTTTTGTTGTACTTATGCTTGGACTTTTCTGGCAAAAGATTTAAAATGACTGTTTGAGCAACTTCTTTTAATTCAGGCGGCGCAAATAAATCTTCATGCTCGCTACTAGACATAGACATCAGAACAGAATGTAAGAAAAAGATACAATAAAAAAGAAAATTCGCGCGTACAATCGTTTTTTTTTAATATTGAGGAGGCAAATGCAGGCAAATGGCAAAAGGAGGGGAGAAATCCCATACATTTTTGCCGCCCGCATATTGGTTCGCTTGGAATTAGGTACTTTCTTCTCGTTTTTCAAGTAAGAATATAATGTGCTTTCCGAATAGGTGTAGTATATATAATAAAGTATTTCATCTCTCGCACCAACTAACCTACACCAACACTTTCTTTCAAGCATAACTTCTCTCTCACTTCAACATTACTGTTCCCCGCCCGCCCGCCAGCCCCCCCCCCCCCTCTCTCTCTCTGGGCCTCCTCTCCCTCTTCCTCCCCCTCCCCCTCCCTCTACCTCTCTCTCTCTATTTTTATGGTAGATAACATATCTAGACATGAATTTAAACTACTACGTCGAAGCACAAACCTAAAAGTCCGATAATTTTTGAGTAACATGTACCACCAAAGTGCATAGAAAGTGGCCTAGTGTAGGGCTCGCTTCGCTCGCCCTAAATAAAAAAACATCAATAACTTACTGATTGTTTATCCTTTGCACGTTGAGTCATAGTACGCCCACGCCACACAGATAGCAACATACCACTAACAACTTTGGTGTCTATTGGCCTCCTTCTTTCAGGAGAACCATCAGCCTAAGTGCTATTTTACGCTATAAAATAAAAATAGTTCCTATTTCAATTTTACGAGGTCAAGGCAAATCCTGGCGTTATAGCGGTCCGGCGAGTCCCTACCAATAGAAATGAATATTTTCATGTACTTCGACTGAGACCCCGATTACACTTTGTTGATTGCGAGTGTTTATTGCAGGTGCTTAGTATTAAGCAAAAATTAAAAAATACGTGAAAAGGGGGCGTCCATAAATTACGTGAGGTGTTTTTTTTAATTTTCTGTCCCTCCCTTTCCCCCTGGTGAGATGTCGTGAGATTTTATTCAACCCCCTCCCCCATCCCCCAATCTCACGTGTTTCAAAAGGTGGGTTTCTTAAATATGTAAACGCGTTTAATTGTTATTGTAAAACGAAAAAAAAAATTCTTCGTGCTTTTATTTACGACTAGCACCGATCACACAGCCCATATACACCTAATAATAGGCGAATGACTTGTGTCAACACGTCTGACTTATAGTTCCGATGTAAATGTCCACGCGCCAATGAGTAGTGATTGGGTAATCAGTGTCGACCAATCAGATACTCTGTACATTACTATCTTTCACTGTGGCCTTGAGTTAGCCAATTACGGCGTTGCAACCCCACTTCGTCTTACCTCAGCTAGTTGCCAGAATGCATTCAATACGGAAAATCAAACATTAGCCGTCTATAGGCTGTGTGGTCGGTGACGACTAGTTAAGACTGTATAACCTCGAAGTATAGATCAAATTATTATCTTTCGAACGAATTAGTGAATGATCTTAAGCGTATTATGATTACGCTTAAGATTAAATCTTAAGCATGTTACAATCTGGATGATGGACCAAAATAGTATATTTTTTTTGTTTCAATAAAAAAAAATGCGTGATATTTGCCGAGACTTCCCCTCTCTCCAACGTAAGATTAGATGAGATTTGACTCGACCCCCTCTCCTCCTTAAACATCTCACGTAATTTGTGGACGCCTCCAAACAGCACTAGATCAGTACGAGTGATTAGTTATCAACGTCTATTCACTTTTACTACGCTGAATACTAATCACTCGCACTGATCAACGGCTGTCTTCGCTTATTTCTTGCTTTATACTAAGCACCTGCATTAAACACTCGCACTTGCACTAAAGCCCCGTTTTCACTTTGTGTAGTACGAGTGTGAGTGTTTAATGCAGGTGCTTAGTATTAAGCAAAAAATACGTGAAGACAGCCGTTGATCCCTGCGAGTGATAAGTAATCAGCGTCTATTCACTTTTTTTACGCTGAATACTGATCACTCCCACTGATCAACAGCTGTCTTCATGTATTTTTTGCTTAATAATAAGCACCTGCATTAAACACTCGCATTCCCACTAATCAAAGTGAAAACGGGGCTTAAAGGCCCGTTTTCACTTTGATAAGTGCGAGTGTAAGTGTTTAATGCAGGTGCTTAGTATTAAGCCAAAAATACGTGAAGATAGCCGTGGATCGGTACGAGTGATTCGTAATCAGCGTAATAAAAGTGAATATACTTATCACTCGCAGTGATCAACAGCTGTCTTCACGTATTTTTGTCTTAATACTAAGCACCTGCATTAAACACTCACACTAGTACTAATCAAAGTGAAAACGGGGCTTTATCAAAGTATAATCGGACCTTTACGAATCGCTAGATACTGTACTATAAATCTATATATGTATTAATACGTGAAGTAAAAACTTTGTATACCTTTTGCCAACGAATACGCGAACGATGAAGTATGAAATTTGGCACAGTTAAAGTTTCCATTGCGGAGGGCTGCAGAAACCTAATATTTTTATGTATACGTTAGAAATATATTAAACTAGCGGCCCGCCCCGGCTTCGCACGGGTATAAAATATACAGCCTATGTCACACAGTAAAAAAAATGATTAAAATCGATGCAGTAGTTTTGATTCATTCATTACTGCCCGTGGCCCGCAAACAATTCCCCTCTCCCTATACCATGAAGATTTCCTGCTATCTTTGGAACATCTAAATTTCCTGCTATTTTTGGAACATGTAAATTCATATAGGTACTACATTTTTAGTTTTTACATTTTTACCTATTTCTTTTACTTTTTCCATTAATATATTACAAAATGTCTTTATATACAACGTTCACAGCTTTCTTGTCATTAGACAATATAAACATGTTTTCTTTAGAGGTTACTCTTGAAAGAGCGACATATAAGTTGACCATGTGAAAAACAGTCAACGCTCAAATCTAAGCCTGCAACGTTGAAGGTTTGACCCTGCGATTTATTAAGGCGAAAAAATGTGTAAGTGGTTGACCCTGCGGGCCATCCCTGAAACTTCTCACTAAATAAAGGTATTTTAAGCTCAAAAGAGTAAAAACTATAAGCATAGATTTTTCAGTTCAATTTTGTTAAAAATGGCAGAATTATTAATTTTTGAAAAGCTGTATAAATATTTGAAAACGGTGATGGCATTCAACTCAATTTTTGAGATCTAAAATATTGTTTTAGCTAAATAACCGATAGGTTGGAACATTTCGGTGTTATGTCTAAAAACATTTTATTTTTAATTTTCTTCATTGATAAATCCCAAACAAAGTGACGGATTTTGATTAAATTAACGGTATTTGACGCAGTTTTTAAAGAACAAAAGCTGATAATATTTTTAATTCAATCGGTAAATTAACTTGAAAGTTGAAACTTATTTAAAAAAAATTTAGTAAGTTTGCTAAGAACAACGTAATTTTAAATTTGAAAAGCTATAAGTTTTGAGAATTAGATTCGATTTTGATTTTTGAAACGGCATTTGACGTAGTTTTTTTAGTACTAAAATATCGTAGAACACCAAAAAATTATTGGTTGTAAAATTTCGAACTATGTCGAAAAAACACTTTTTTCAAAATTTTTCGTAAACGATTACTCCCAAACGGGTAAACCGATTTTGATGTAATTTATGTATTAGACGTAATTTTTTGAGGAATAGAGCTGATTATTTTTTGTACTCGTTATATCAATCCGGAAGTTATATTAAAAAATACTGTTTCTTTTGGTGTTTTTTCAAATTATTTTTGGTGTTTTTTCAAAATTTCTCAAAATCTTCTTCAAATCGGTTCAAATTCGGTTCGGTTCGGTTCTCAAAATCGGTTCAAATTTTCAGGAAATCTAAGTTAAGCGGAATCCAATCGAATGCCATCAACCGCGTTAGATCGGTCTAGCCGTTCAAAAGTTATGACATGTTTACATACACACACACATACGTACATACAGACATACTGACGTCATCGTGAAAATAGTCGGAAAAGATTCCTAGGACCTCAAAACGGGGACATCTGGTGAAAACTCGATTTTCGAAAATCGAGGTAAAATCAGTATCTTCCTTATCTACATACGTAGTGGAAAATTAAAAAGTGGTTTGCTAAATCACGTTTTTTTTACATTGGTTATTAAATAACAATTTTACAAACATTATACGATATACCTGAAGATATTATCTAACGAATGTGCTAACTTATTACATGATAGAATGAACTTTACTTAATCATATAAAATTCCGAAAACAGGCTAAAAATCTCTAAAACAAATAATTTGTCAATACTATTTCTAATCATCCACATGATTTTTATATGGTGATATTTAGTTAAAAAAAGAATGTACTAAATTTTGATTTTCAGCTGAAGTCCTATATTAACGACGGGTCCCAAGAACCAAATCTTATGGAGAGATCAGACTAAATTGGTTTTATAATAAAATTCGCATTAAACACGCATACAGCTACAATATACTTTTTATATTTATTGGTCTTTTTTTGTGGAAATACTCAAGTGAACATCATCTTATCTACAATATACTCCCACAAACAAACATATTGTAATTTGGTAATTTTGTAGATACGATTTTGTTCTTGGGATCCGTCGATTTATTAATCCGAAAATTAACACGTGTCCCAGCGGTTTCAGAACATGCCGCGCGCGAGCCGCCTACCGGCCGGTAACCCCGCAACCGCTATGCCCCTGCATTTTAAATTAAATCTGTAATATATCTTCGAAAATATTCGTTTAAATTACATGCTGTAAACGGCCATATTGCTCTATATTAAATCAGCAATATATTTAAGGTATTTAATTGGATAAGGATTAGTGCTGTATTGCTTAAAATTGCTTCGAAAAAAACCCATTATTTCTCGTAAAAAGTAAATGACAAAAAAATGCTATTGTGGATTATCCATAAGAGATAGACATATACCATCGCGGAGTTTTCTGTAGACCTTTTCAAGGTGTACAAATGCTTAGTACATTATTTTGATAAATCTCGTAGAGTTTAGCCTGCGTTTGCAATGTAAGCGAAAAAAAAAATAATTATTTATTGGTCCCCGTTGGTCGAGTGGTTAGTGACCCTGACTACGCAATCAACGAGGCTCGGGTTCGATCCCCGACGGGGACAAGCATTTGTGTGATGAGCATAAATGTTTGTATTTCCGGGTTTGGGTGTTTATTATATATATTCTAGTATTTATATATGTATTTCTATGTATTAGTATCGTTGACTAACACCCATAACACAAGCAAATAATTTGCTTACTTTGGGGTTAGATCAGTAAGTGTAATTTGTCCCGTGAATTATTATTATTATTATTATTTACGACATGACATCAGAAAACTCAAAAATTGCAGTATTTTTCGACTCTATATTGAATGTTATTATACATATAAACCTTCCTCTTTAACCACTCTATCTATAAAAAAAAACCGCATCATAATCCGTTGCGTGGTTTTAAAGATTTAAGCATACATAGGGACAAAGGGATATAGGGACAGACAAAGAATGCGACTTTGTTTTATACTATTTAGTGATGAAGAAAAATAAATCTAATCGTAAAATTAAAAACAATTCCTCAAAAAGATAAAAAAAACTTAATAGCATAGCAACTTCAACTCTTGATGCTTTCTTATTTTGACTGAATATTTCATTCATCCTGCTCTGACAACAATTAAGAACGATATTTCTTCGGAATAAAAGTGTCTCTGGTATAAATCTTTGGCTCTCCTGACACCCTCGTACCAAATTAGAACAATAACCGTGATACCGTTTGCCGTAATCAAAGGGCCCTGTTAAATAATCGCATTGTAAAGTATGGTCGGTTCATTCCAGAACGCCGCCGATATCCTACGCTCTGCGCATAATTATTGCGACATAATTTATTCCGTGCCAGTGACAATATTACTTTGTTTATTACGTCTATCTTGTTATCTCTTTTAGCGTTAAGTGGGAAAAGCGCAGTATATACCTACCTATTTGAATTTATATCATACTAGCTGTATTACTCGCGACGTCGTTCGCGTGACCTAAAAAAATACTTATTTTTGGTCAGTCGGGTGAAAAGTAGCCTTTATCACTCCTGGATCTAATAGTAAAAGTATTTTTAAGATAGGATATTTTTAAGGTAGGTAGATATTATATATAATCAATGCCACTTTTATGGTTTATGTGAAGTTTGCACAAAATCGGTAGAGCGGTTCTTCATTTATCACATTTTTTTGTAACAAATGAATTCAATAAATGGCGATACGTAACGAAGCACGTGACGGGCCGCTAGTATTAGTATAGATTCATAAATCGACGATAAATTACATAACGTTTTAACTAGGTGGGAGAGTTCCGCAACGTTCTAGCCAGAGTTTGGTACCACCACTTCACCTTTTTCTGCCGCAATTGATTTAGAGCTTATCGCCGACATGTGCCGGTTTGGAGGTAAGGTAACTGGTAAACGTATTCTAAATTTTATTACATACTAACTGTTGCCAGCGACTTCGTCCGCGCGGAGTTCGTTTACTCCGCAGTGCTTCTCCCTCGTAGGTGATAGCGTGATAATATGTAGTCTATATGTATAAATACGAAGTAAGTTTGTTGTAAATAGCGTAATTTTAATATTTGAAAAGCTGTAACTTTTGAAAATTTGAATCAATTTTCATCTTTGAAAAGGCAATCGACGCAAAATATTGTAGAAGTCTAAAAAATGATTGGTTCATTGAAATATTAGACGCAGTTTTGCTGTAAGCGAAATCGAACAACTTCACATAGTTTTCAGACACGGAGTGTTAACGTACCATCGCCATAGTTCACTGTGAAACGTTGGCTTTAATACACTACTACTTCTCCAAATCTAGGCTGCAATGAAGAATTTTCTACGTACGAAAATACTCAACAAAGTTTTTTTATATTATAAGATAGCAAACAAGCAGATGGGTTTCCTTATGAAAAGAGGCAACCGTCGCCTATAGACACCAAAGGTGTTAATGGTACGTTTTCATCCGTGTGGTGAGGTGTTAATGCCACTTGCATAAGTTTAACGGCTGCCTTACTCTCCAAACCGGAACACGACAGTCACAAGCACTGACGCTATTGGTGTATGGTCTACTCTTCAAAGTAGCCCGGACCAACACGGGTGGTTTATTAGAATCGAGATTTTTCAAATCAAAACGTTTTTATTAACAACCAAACAGGCTAACCGCTATAGTAGCGAGACTCCTGTAAGTCCATAGTAATATTTTTTTTATATTCGCAATAATAATATTGAACCAAAGAGTCTTGCCAAAACAGAAGCTAACAGATATATGTTCTGGATAAAATTGACAATATCTTTCAGGCGAACGGGGATTACAGGGCGGGCACAGTTTATTATTAGCTAGAAATCGAATAATAAGCTTGAACACCTGCTTCGCGGAAACCTTTTGCTAGGCTATCATCGTTAAAAATGTTACTTGACGACCAGAATAAAAACAACATTTTTGCACACACACACACACACACACACACACACACACACACACATATATATATATATATATATATATATATATATATATATATATATATATATATATATATATATATATATATATATATATATATATATATATATATATATATATATCTAAACATAGTATAGTAGGGGAGCCCAAAATGCTAAATTGGGATTTACTCCAGCGTCGTCGTCAACGAAGATCTGAGGATTTGAGTAGCGTAAGGTAGTGGGAGGATCACAAAGATGCAAAAAAAAGTTTTCCTGGAGTTCTCGAGCGCGGCTTTATTTTCTCTGATTTTAAAGGAAATTAAGTAAGAACAAAATAAAACGAAAAAGTATAATCTGACAATTTCAACAGGCCGAAATTATTGGATTTTTTTTCTCCTGCGCTAGGTATCCCCCGCCCTTGTTAATCTGACGCTCTCAAGTACCAAATTCCCGAAATCTCCTCTATTTTATAGGAGACTCATAGAATATATAATTTTAATAGATTACGCGACACAAAAAAAGTTTAAACTTATCGCTGTTTATTGCGGTTTGCTCAATGGAGATTTCATTGCAATGCAGTAAAATGGAGAGGCCACAAAGGTCGGATAACGTTACTTCACCTTTCCGTCAACGAGCGGAACTAAGAACCGCAGGAGGTGAGGGGAAACCTTATGTTGACTTCAAGTTATACGTTAAGACGCTGGGTTATACCACTTATACCATAAACGTAAAATTTAAATCTACAGTCAATAAATACTCCATGTGAATGCTTCGGTTGTATAACCTTTGCCATGTAAGTTGGACAGAACCTTTACATAAGAATTTTATTTCACTACTGGCGAGCCCGCACTAATAACCCGTGAGCTTACAAAAAAAAGAATGATTATAGATCAGTAAAATTAATGATAGAATTGAGAAATAAAATAGTTTTTACCATTAAAGTAATAATAATGTTTAGCTAAAAATCTCTGAAACACGTTGAATATAATGGTACAAATTGCATGACTAAATATTCAGCGGCTTTTGATAAATAATAAATAATCAAATATTCAGTGGTGCAAATTAAAAAAATAGCGGTATTGTATCGATTATAGGTAATGTTTACAGTTCAATCAGATGTGAGTTAATCGTGCATAATATTTGATAAATTCTAGGTCGAGAGCAAAGGTTACTGTACAACAAATCTTAAAACATAAAAGATATTTAATTTGCCTGACTCTACTACTTTTCCTTATTCATATGCAAAAAGGACTCATTTCAACCGATCCTTTGATGACCTCACTATATGCCATAGGGTAATATTGGAGTGTTATTTTATACAATAATACAGCGAATAAGCCAATGGCTGATGGCTCTCCGGATAGAAAGAGACAGCCCTAGATTATGGACACCAAAGATTTTCACGGTGTGCTGCTATCCGTGTGATAGGACGGTAATGTCTCATGCATAAGTTTACCGGCTACCTTATACTCCAAACCGGACGACAGTAACAAACATTAACGCTATTATGGGCAGGAATAGACAAGAAGGTGATGCTAAGCAGGAGCGAAACCTTAGGAACTCTACCATTCACACTGTAGTAATATCTTTTAAAATAAAATGAAACATTGGCGGGAAAATACGCAGAATGTGGGTAAATTAATGAAACAATAGTATCAAACGCAAGCGCAGTCATTAGAGCAATCGGATCTGATTATACCCGGCGGCGAGAACAATGCTGAGACCGATGAGCATTGACGAGCTCCGTACGCGGCGACCGTGACCACATATTGGCTGATAACGCTCCTGACATCAGTGCTGACTGAAGCGCAATCATCATTTAGGATATGCAACGTGAGAACATATTTCGACTACTCAACCCCAAGAGTAGAGACTTTAATATCTCCACTCCCTGTGTTGATCTCTCGGCTCCCTACTGAAGTACCTACAGGTCACCACCTGTCGTTCTCCTAGGCAGTTCGTAAAAGACGAACGATTTTTTTTTTATATCATGAAATAGCAAACAAGCAGATGGCTCTCCTGATGGAAAGAGAAACCATCTGCTATAGACACCAAAGACAAACACACATAGACACCAAAGTAGATTGTTATCCGTTTGGCGGGTGGTGATGCCACATATATAAGTTTACCGTGTGGGTACCATCCAAACTGAAACACGACATTAAACATTGATACTACTGCGGCAAACGGATTGCCTAACCAAACGTTCCCAAACTTTTTTTTCTCATAGACCACTTTCAAAATTTTGCAGCTTCCCGTGGACCCCCTGAATCTAAATTTCTACCATACTCCCAAAACTTAAGAAAAAAATATGAAGCCAACGTAGACCCCCGTCGACTCCTGGGTGTCCACCTGGACCACTTTGGGAATCAATGGCCTAAACAGTGATTGTATCACTTCCAAAGTTTTTTTTTTTTGCCGGGACGCTCTCCCACTGAGCTAGTGTCGACAGGTTTGACGTGTCGAAATTCTTCCTTTTGCTATATGATCGATTACGTCGATCGAGTTTTTCCAAGCACGGGATGAGTGCTATAATACAAAAAAATTTACATTAATGCTTGTCACTGTCCTGTACCGGTTTGGAGGGTAAGGTAGCCGATAAACTTATCCATGGTATATTAATCTGCCTCAAGGATGGCAACACACCATTCATATCATTTGTGTCTATAGGTGATGGGTTACCTTTCCATCAGGTGATCCACCAGCTTGCTATTCTATAATATAAATATTATGTTTACTCTTGCGGTGTAATGTTTATTTTTATACATTAACTAGCTGTTGCCCGCGACTTCGTCCGCGCGGACATCGTTTACTCCGCACTGCTCCTACCCCGTAGGTGATAGCGTGATAATATCTAGCCTATATGTTGACCCGACCTGTTAGTAATATTCATGCAAAATTTGAAGTAAATCATCATCATGCAGTACTTTTTGAGTTTACCCCGAACATACATACAGACAAACAGACAAACAGACAAAAATTCTAATAACTATATTTTTGGCTTCGATATCGATTGTAGATCACGTCCCAAGTATTCTTTTAAAAAAAATATTCAATGTTTTTGACTTTCCTACGATTTTATTATATGTATGTATAGACACGTGAAGCAAAAACCTTGTGTCCGGCAATAACGCGAACCGTAGAGTATGAGGCACGGCCATAGTTTACATTACAGAGAAGTCCAGAAACCTAGTATTTTTTACATAATAAGCAATAGAATAATAATTAATAAAAAGAATCATCTCTACAAACTCACTACATTCATTTGACATACATGTTATAAACACACACTTGTACACACTTATGTTTATGGTCAAATCTGTTGTCAAACTTAGAAAAGATTTTGTTGTTTTATCTGTGGTCGAATTTCTACCACTGGGCGAATGGGAGTAAGATTTAAACTCTCACCAAAACTGTTCGACCAATATAATTATCCAGTCCACGGGGACTCTAAACAGTTCAATGATGATATTTGCGGAATCTCGTTTCTCGGACACAAACGGCACGTAGTTTATAAATGGTAAGAACACGTGTCGGCCACAACTGCGCAGTACCAAAACCTCATACGCATTTCACTATTGGATAACTGGCCTAGCGGGAATTCGACAATGTTTATCATTTACCACGACCCATCGTTCATTGCGAAAATATCGCTTATCTATATGTTTCGACAACACGTGTTATTTTTTTTTAATAGTATTTTTAACTTCCCGCTACGTGCCTACCTATGTAGCTGTAGATAAGGAAGCTGCTGATTTTACCCTGATTTTCGAAAATCGAGTTTTCACCAGATCTCCACGTTTTGAGGTCCTAGGAACCTTTTCCAACTATTTTCACGATGACGTCAGTATGCCAGTATGTATGTATGTATGTATGTATGTATGTGTGTATGTATGTGTGTTTGTATATGTGTGTATGTAAACACCTCATAATTTTTGACCGGCTGGACCTATCAAAACGCGGTTGATGGCATTCGATTGGATTCTGCTCAACTTAGACTTCATGAAAATTTGAACCAAATCGGTTCAGGAGATTTTGAGAAATATTGAAAAAACACCAAAATAATTTTGGCGAAACAGTATTTTTTTGAAATAGCTTCCATATTAATGCATCGATTGAATACAAAAACTAATCAGCTCTATTCCTCAAAAAACTACGTCTAATGCATAAATTGCATCAAAATCGGTTAATCCATTTGGGAGTAATCGTTGACGAAAAAATTTGGAGTGTTTTTTCGACATAACTTCGAAGTTTTTCAACCAATCATTTTTTGGTATTCTATAATATTTTATTACTAAAAAAACTGCGTCGAATGCAGTTTCAAAAATTAAAATCGAATCTAATTTTCAAAAGTTACAGCTTTTCAAATATTAAAACTTGATACCTCTATGCGTTCCTTCGAAAATGGGTTTTGACAGAATGAACCACGGATTGAACCAACGAAGTGAACCTAAAAGGGTTCCGTTTTTAGGGTTCCGTACCTTAAAAGGTACAAACGGGCCCCTATTACTAAGCTTCAGTTATCTGTCTGTCCATCCATCTATCTGTCACAAGTCTGTATCTCGCAAACCGTGATAGCTAGAAAGCTGAAATGTTCACAAATTATGTATTTCCGTCGCCGCTATAGCAATAAATCCAAAAAATTTTAAAAAATATTAAGGGTATACAATAAACGTTATTTTTAAGCAATTTTTTACTCGATTTTAATAAACAGGTAGAAACTTGAATTGGGATGGTACGGAACCCTTCGTCCGCGAGTCCGGCTCGCACTTGGCCAGTTTTTACTTTTCAGGTACAGAACCCTAAAAAATTAAAGTTTTTAAGTTTACTTATTAGTATAAGTTGTTTTCCTTTTATATAAATTGAATTATTCAATGTATACCTATTTGCATGTCATGAGATCAATTATGAGTATGTGAACAAATGAAATCAATAACAGCTTTAATTTAATGAAAATAATTATTTTAATTATTATGATTATTATCATATATGATTGTACGGACGTTAACTCGACAAATGTGCTAACTGTTTGCTGACTCCCGGTAACTCTACGTAGTTATTACTTGCAACCCTTAACACACATCAAGTGGAAGGGCGCGTTTATTTCTTCCCCTCACCTCGCCCGCAGTCATTGCCATCAACATAAAGCTGAGTGCACATGAATAAAATATTTTTACCGCCCTCACAGCTTCGTGTGTTATCACAACTTATAATTCCAACGTTTAAACCGCATCAAAAATTTATGATTTGTGTATAAATGTACGAATCGAATACAAATAATACATCGTCCATATTCGTAATAGCATCACGCAAAAATCGTTCATATACAAATTTATAATAGCATTATGTAAAAAAATCGTTTATACACAAATGTGTAAAAGCATCAACAAAAAAATCGTTCTTATACAAATTTGAAATAGCAACATCAAATAGCACTTGCCCTACCGGGATTCGAACCCGGACTTAATGATCAGAGTGCTAAGTGTGAGTTTTTCTTTTCGCATTCGATCGTGAGCGCGTTTCGAGTTTACTAGGAATTTGTATGTGATTTGTACAGCGCCACCTAGTGGTAAACGTGAGAAACCAGTTTACCACTAGGTGGCGCCGTACAAATCACATACAAATTCCTAGTAAACTCGAAACGCGCTCACGATCGAATGCGAAAAGAAAAATTCACACTTAGCACTCTGGACCTCATGATCTGAACCGGATAGGCTAACTAGGAGTTAGCCTATCCGGTTCAGATCATGAGGTCCACGAGACAGTCAATTGTAAATGTGTCGTAAATAACAAGCGAGTAATTTATAATTATGTATGGTAAATGGTAACTATTTATAGTACAACACTCTGAGCACACACACGCGGCAAAACTCAACGTGACAGTTATTAATGGTGAACAGGAAATAAGGAAAATGTCCAGGAACGTGCCGTAACTGTAGGAATATTTTGTAAATTCGGTAAACACTAGTTGAATTTATATAATAGGTACTAGCGATGTGGTCAACACCGACACTGGACCTCTAGACCACTGAGGCGAAAAAAGAAGGTTTTAATTTACCAATTTACTGCGTGCGTACACAGTCCGTCAAACCAACTAGAGTGCGCACCCCGCCCAATCTCTTAACAGTTTTAACCGAGAACGCAAATATGATCTCGAGTCCCTCAGGTCGTCACGGATACGGAAGCCTACTGCGGGAACAAAATGTCATCCCATGTGTATTACGATATATGAAATGTACAGTATGTGTGTGTGTGTGTGTGTTAAGATTTACTCAAACATTAATAAGGCTTCTGTAATACTTAAACTTATTTGAGGATGCATGTAAATTAACTCTCATTAAAATGCTCAGGCGGCTTTAAAAGCAAAAAACTGCAATTTAAATTTTCCAAATTTCATTCATGGCAATTTTTTTTTTGCACTT
Source organism: Apodemia mormo (assembly GCA_036924255.1). NCBI lineage: Eukaryota > Metazoa > Arthropoda > Insecta > Lepidoptera > Riodinidae > Apodemia > Apodemia mormo. Next base: position 35,107,869 of record JAUPFN010000019.1, read on the forward strand.
GTTGCCCGCTATAATTTTGGCCAGGATATCTCAAGGACATCCTAGAGAAGAGCCAGGACAAATTTCAAAGAATTCCGACCACGCTGGTGGATGTAATTCGGAAAATGGTGAACGGTGGTCGGAATTCTTCGTCGAAAGAATTCCTCCCCTGACGATCTTAAAATAGCTGCTACTTTTTAGCTGCTAATTTCAGGTTCCTTTTTGCCGATCTAACTTCGCATCGATGGGGTTTGCAGCCGATTGCCGACTGGGACAATATGCTCATAAAGCTATCGGTTAGCCCCGATTATCGTAAGGAACATTATTAATATCGACCACGAATTGGTCCAGGTCTCTTATGAAGAATAGACTATCTGCCATTTTGCCAGGCAGATTGTAAGAAGCGAACAACTAGTCAAATGTGTCTGATAATAGCTTCAGTGCTTGTCACGGTCATATTTCCGAGTAATGTAGGCGGTGAATTTATGCATAAGGCATTACCATCCCGGCATTCGGATAGCAACGCACCATTAACATCTTTATGTTCCATAAACGATGGTTTTCTCTTTCTGGAAAACCAACTGCTCGTTTTCTATCCTACAATATGAAAAAGGTATACGAAACCGGATGGATTGGATAATATAATAAGAGAATTGACAACTCGGTGATTTTTTTTTTTATATCATAAAATAGCAAACAAGCAGATGGGTCTCTTGATGGAAAGAGTCAACCATCGCCTATAGACACCAAAGATGTTAATGGTGCGTTGCTATCTTGTGGCGAGGTCTAATGCCACATGCATAAGTTTGCCAGCTACCTTACCCTCCAAACTGGAACACGACAGCGACAAGCACTGACGCTATTGCAGCAGGAATAGGTAAGGCGGTGGTACCAGACCCGGGCGAGACAATGCAGAACTCTACCACCTAGTAGCCACGATGGTAGTGACTCGATGTGGTCTAACACGCGAGGGAGTAGGCATGATACTAACTAATTATTTTTATATGCATTTGGAATTAGCTTTAATACATTTCGACCTAATGATGTATGAAATCTTAGCTCATTAAACCCGGGAAATTGTAGCTTTGAAAATTGGTTACACCGAAACAAAAGGCACTTTACATTTCAATTGAATTTCCAAGTGCAGTCTAAATGAACGTCAACTCAAGGCGTAGACAACAAAGAGTCTGATAACTCCGGGTGTCCCGACTCAGTCTGGAGTCTAGACTCCCGGGGTGGAGTGCACTGACATGGGCCAGTCTAGCCCGGTCAACAACCGACACGCGGCTCGATATTCTGTAAAGAAATTAATCGATCCTCGCGACAATGTGTAACCTGTTTCTAAGAAGTCAGCCGATCAAAATGAACATTTGTGAATACAATTAAAACGCATATAATAACCGATTTCAACTTCCTGTATCTGTGAAACCCTGCATAAGATCTTCATTAAATTTCTTTTAGACTAAACGGGTAGTAGGTATACCCTCTCAAAAAAAAAAAGAATTTTCCATATCCTATTTCGTACTAATATCCTACTAGTTCTACTAATCTTACTAATATATTATAAATGCGAAAGTATGTTTGGATGGATGAATGGATGTTTGTTATCCCTCAGGCGCACTTGCGTGTATCGTCACAAAGCTTCGTGCAATGACACGATAAATACAAATGTGACCGGCCGTCCATTGTCGCATACATTCCGGACTGCGTGTGCCTTAGCGCGCATATAACTTCGGGAAGATAGAGGGAAGTGTGGCGTCCGCATTACTCTTTCACGCAATAACGGCCGAACCGATCTGGATGACATTTGGCACACGTGTAGATGATCCCGGAAAAATAAGTGTTCCCCTGCAATTTACAAAAACTCTTATACAGCGGCCTGCAGGGTAACTGCACCCTGTAGCCCGCTGTATAAGTTTTTTTTGTTTTTTGAAACAAAAATTGATGTCATGTCTTCATTTAAAATATTTCACAGTAAAGCACAGTGGATGACGTAACAACACCAAGCAATAATGAATATAAATAAGGGTGGAAGCCGATAATTTCGATAGCCGGATCCGGCAAAAATGTAATTGAGGTGAATTGGTAATAGTTCCATGATACGGCCACATTTTCAGAAAATTAAAAAAAAATGACGCGTCAAAATAATTTGTAAAAAGTTTGGTTGAATAAAGAACTAACATAGCGGACAGATGCACCACCAACACATGGCCCTACCAACCGTCATGGTTATACGGCCCTAATCGCAGGAGATGCACAGAGTCTGATCTGAGGCTCTCTTCTCTGTGCAATTCTGGATTCCCTACGACGTATATATATATATAACGTATATATACCCCTTATAACGTAGCGGACAGTTCAAAACATACAATCGATTGGATAACCTCCTCCTTTTGGGAAATCGGTTGATAAGATACACCTGTATGTAATTTCTGTGTTAGCGCCACATTTTGTACAGGTTAAATCAAAAACAGTTTTAAGGTAAAATAAATCCATACTTACACATGCTAAAGTCTATGTATCTGTCAGTCTGTTACGCTTTCACTGCTAAACCGTTGAATCGATTTTGAAAAATTTAGCAAGGAGATAGCTAAATACCCGAGGTCAAATAGTCTACATTTAAAACAATCAACCCTTAAGGGGCTACCCCCTAAAAGTTTGCATAAAAGAAATCATATTGATGATATGCTACTCTGCTCACGGGGTAGGTAGATGGGTATAAAATAGTATAGACAATTTTAAACTATACGATTATTGACTGCCATGTTGGTCGAGCATTCGACTCTGGACTGGGACAAACATTTGTGTGATGAGCATAGATGTTTGTATTTCTAGGTTTGGGCATTTATTATGTTTGCAACAGTATTTATATGTATTAGTATCATTCACTACGGGTGTTAGTGATAGCAAACAAGTAGAAAATCATATCATGTGATAGCAAACAAGTAGATGGCTTTTCTGATGGAAAGAGAACACATCGCCTAGACACCAAAGATAGTAATGGTGCGTTGCTATCCGTGTGGCGGGAAGACCATGCATCATATATGAGTTTACTGGCTTATTTACCTTCCACACTAAACTAGAACATGACAATTACAAGCATTGTCGCTATTGTAGCAGGAATAGGTAAGGCGGTGGTGCCAAATATCCGGGCGAAACGTTGCGGAACTGTACTACCTAGTAGCTACGATGGTAGTGACTCGCAAAAATAATCGTTCAGCTCTTACTAATTGCCTGGCAGAACGGCAGATGGTTATTTTTCAAAGAAGCACTGGTCTTTTCTTCAAAAGAGCCCAGATCAACATGAGGGATAATGTAGAATATGCTGGTATCTGAACCATTTGCAAATACTTGTAAAATTTTAAAATCTATATTGTTGTAAATAAATATTATTATTTTATTCTTACTACACAAGAAATAGAAAGGCGCTGAATTAAAAAATTAATTAGTGCAAGTAATCCAAAAAAAAATGTTTTACAATTTTAAAGCTTGAACTTTTACAAGAGGTAATACAATTAATATGTTAACAGACCGGAACACACCGAGACAACAGGCAGCTTTAATTGCAATTTATTTTATTTCATAAGATAGCAAGAATTATTCTGACGAACAGAAACAACCACTGCCTGTAAACACCAAAGATATTAATGATGCGTTGCTATTTGTGTAGCGGGAAATTGCAAGCTACACTGACAAATTAAAAAATTGCCTTGAAAGGCATATCCATTTAATCCGTGAATAGGCCAATGAGACTACTGTCAGGTTAAGTAAAATTAAAACTAATTATATTTGTATTTTAGCAACCACCCCATGCTTGGGAAAACTTGAAAAACAACAAAGAAAAATTTTGAACTTACGACCTTCCCTCAAGCAGGGATGCTCTAACCAACTACTCTTAACAAACTAATTTGCTTTAACATAAGGGCAAATATTATGTTTTTCTCACTTGACTAATGGTCAAAGAGTAACTATTCCATATCATAATTTGACCTCACTGTAATTTTACTTTTGTTTAATTAATTAACGCTCCCTAGGTAGAATGGTTAGCAGTTTGAATCACCGGGAGGAACAAGTGCCTGCGTGATAAGCATAAATGTTTCTTTTTTTTTATTAAGCTATTGCATAGCTTCTATCGCGGGCCTTGAGCATGGAGACCGAATCCAGAAATTCCGTAACGAAAAAAACCTAACACCCCCCACTCCGACCGGCACAGCGGTGATACTTTTTAGTTTTTCCATCTATCAATAAATACCAGAACTTTTAATGACTTTTTGAAATATCACGCTTGCCTCTTTAGTTCAGCAACCCGCCTTTAGGTAGCATTGGTTGTATTGGAAAAATCGTAATCATATATATAATTGTAATTGCAAAGTTGATAAAAACTGCTATGCAATAGCTTTACCTCGGCAGTCTCCGAGTGCCACACGTCTTTTTTTTTATATCATAAGATAGCAAACAAGCAGATGGGTCTCCTGATGGAAAGAGTCAACTATCGCCTATAGACACCAAAGGTGTTAATGGTGCGTTGCTATCTTGTGGCGAGGTCTAATGCCACATGCATAAGTTTACCGGCTACCTTACCCTCCAAACCAGAACACGACAGCGACAAGCACTGACGCTATTGCGGCAGGAATAGGTAAGGCGATGATACCAGACCCGGGCGAGACAACGCAGAACTCTACCACCTAGTAGCCACGATGGTAGTGACTCGATAGCCAATCGGTCGCCTTTTACGACCTGCCTGGCAGAACGGCAGTTGGCCTATTCTTCAAAGGAGGCCAGGACCAACACGGCGAGCCTATTCTTTATCGGAGTAAGGTTGTTTATTAAACATATATTTCAGTATTTTTATGTACTTTTATGTATAAGTATCATGGATAAATAGTCAAAGCATAAGCAAACAATTTGCTAGCTTTGGATTAAGACCAACCTATATAATTTATCCAGCAATATTTATACATTTATAAAATGCTAAATGTGTACAGTCAACAGATTTAATTCAGTTTGTGGCAAGTGTTTATGTATGATTTAAATAATTATTAAATCATAAACTATATAATGCATTAAAAACTAACATCAAAAATATTCATATATCTAATGTGTCATATTTGAAATCGATAGATCATGGCACTAGCACTTTTATGTATGTACAAATCTTAAATAATCTCCTCTAAATACAAATCGTTATAAAGATGTTTTTACTTTTTCAGGATGCAATTTAGGTATAGAGAGCACAAATATTTTCTTAATATATAGGTAACTTTTATTCTGTAACATTAAGAAGCAGTTTACACTTTAGACCTACTTTAGACGAGAAATCAAAATTTTCCAACTCCTAATTTTTAATATTATAAGGTAGTTTTATTTAATTAAATGGTTCCATTAGATAGCTTAATCTTTTAAATATTGCTTTAATGAAACAGATTTTTTATAGTTTTGTTTATCATCAATTGTATTTCTTATAATAAATGTTCTCCGAAATTAAGTTTCGACAATTACGCAAGGAAGCTATATTTCCAAAAGATATTGCTACTGCTAGAATCAACAAACTTAATTAGAAAAAATACTACATTACCAGAAACATCCAGCAATTGTGCCTGAATGGATTATGTTTTTCCTAAAAGATCTATAAGTATATCTAATTAATTAAGCAAATATGCCTATATCAACGAAAATTAACGAAATATTAACTGGGTTTTTTGTTATCAAATAATTACATTTTCCTATAGAAATTGGCATAGAATAAAACCATATTCTATTCTTATGAAAAAATAAGTCAAATAACATTCATTCATTTTTTATTTCAAAAATAAATAAAAGAGAATACTATAAAATCCGCTACGTCCGTGTGCCAAAATTAGTACCGCATAGTAATTATTAAAATATTAAAAGTATCAATATTATTTTCATTTTACCAGCACTAGGTGCACTATATGAACAACGACATTCAGCTTTCGCATCAATTAAAAAATACCTAAATTTCAATTGTGCGATTTTGTGAAATGGCTCTTAAAAAATCCTGACAATAAATTAAATTAATTTAATTCAAAATGAGTGGATATTACAAATATCAATTTATGTCAAAATAGTGTACAATAAATTATGTAGCATGGTATAATGTAACATAATACCAATTTTAAAAACCTATGGAATAAAAAACCCCTTTAAGAATTTTGAAGAAAGAAGATTGCTAAATAGGGACATCAACTAATTATATTAAAAACATTTTAGTTTATGCAATGCATAAAAGGTCTAAGAAAGCGACTTTGTTTAATAAATACTATGTAAAAATATTGTTGTCAGGATTATCTATTTATCACAGTGCAATGTTTGTTTCTTGCAGTAATCCAAACAAACAGCATTCTATGCTATATAGAGTAACAATGTTAGTTACCTTACTATTTTTAGGCTCTGGCCTGCTGCTAAGGTTTTTATAAAGCAAAAGTTCAATAAGATTATTTCCTCTTATTAGCTATTAGAAATTTTAATCTATAGTTAAATGACTAATCTTCTGATCATCAAGGCAGTTAACACAAAATCATTTTACAGCGCTTTTATAATAATTAATAGGTACCTACATAATTTATCTATCTATACCAATATTATAAAGCTGAAGAGTTTGTTTGGTTGAATGCGCTAATATCTGGATGTACGAGTCAGATTTGTATTGTTTTTGTCCATGATGGCCACATTCACAAGGAAGGCAATAGGCTAGCTTTTTAAATGAGTGAGAAGAAGTAAGTTATATATTTGGGTTAATACAAATGAAGTCGTGGGAACAACTGGTGTTTATTAAAACTGAATAAAGTAAAACTAAAACTGTTTTATACAAATAAACCTTTACAGGCACTTATAATGGGTAGCATGGATAGCTACTACTGGATCAAAACGTGGCCACACATTGAGAAGATCCAGCAGAAGAAACTTAGAAGGTTTGTTTTTCAAATTACAATTTTTAATGAATTACAATAATTATAAGATTGGTATGAGGAGCACTAATTCTCAGACTCTTTTGACCTCATAATAACCTGAAATTTTATTATAACCTTTTCTAATTCTCAGACTTGTTTGTCCTCTCCAAATAATCTGAAATTTTATAATTACCTTTTTTTACATGATTGTGCATTAATAAAATATTTTATATATTCAGTTATCAATAAATCTCTTATAACTATGGAAATGTTATTGTAAAAGAATATACAATACCCCATAAATGAGTTACTTATTCTGTGGAGACAAGACATACGCTCAACAAAATTGGGTTTGTTCCTTGTATTTAGAATGTGAACATCAGCAGTTTTTAAAAAAGGTCTGTATGTGGTACTCATTCTAGTTTTTTAACAAGTGTTATGGCTAAAAATACTGGAGTGCACTGTATAGATTGATTTAATACACAAAAAAGGTGACCCTAACCAAATTTGACAGAATTGGTTGTCTATTTATTATCAGTAGCAATAGGACTTATTTCTGAAATAATTAAGCCAAAAACTCAATTTCAAATTCCATACATTAAAACTTTGGTATATGAAATGTAATACCAAAGTATTAATGCATGAAATATAAATTATTTTTTTACATTAAGTTTACCTAATTTCTCAACAAAGTATTTTATGATGTTAATAGGTGTGTTCAGCACAACTGCTAATCTAAGATATCTGAACAAAATAGTTAGATCTGTCAGAGTAAACAAACCTTTATTCAGAGCATATGAGCTCGTCTGGTTTCAGCCTAGTCACACTTTCTATCTTCACATGTCAAAACTTATAGAAATATCAGGATTAAACAATGGCACCTTGACTTAAAAATGGTGACATTGGAATATTTTTAAGTATCTATAAAGTGTGGCAAAATTTTAGCTCAGCATTATTCTGAATATCCCCCATGTTGGTCCCGGGATTGTTTAAAGAATAGGCCAAATGGTGTTCTGCCAGGCAGATCGTAAAAGGCAACTGATTAGCTATACGAGTCACTACAATCGTGGCTACTAGGTGGTAGAGTACTGCATTGTCTCGCTCAAGTCTGGAACCACCGCTCATACCCATACCTCCCGCAATAACATCAGTGCTTGTTACTGTCATGTACCGGTTTGGAGGGTAAGGTAGCCGGTAAACTTATGCATATGGCATTAGGCCACAAGATAGCTACGCACTATTAACTCCTATGGTGTCTATAGGGGATGGTTGACTCTCTCCATCAGGAGACCCATCTGCTTGTTTGTTATCTTACTATAAAAAAAAATATCTAAGATATCTAAGATATATACATTAGAAGTTGTCCTCAACACACCTGATCTTAAACGTAATTTTACAGCCACATTAAACACTATCCAAGACAATGAGAACACATGCCTGGAGCCACTCAGTTGTGTTTATATTAGAAACGCATCAATATGTACTTCAACCAATACAAATATTGAAATAAAAAGGTATAAATTTAGAAACTAACAAAGTTACCTATAAAAGCCGATTTTATAAGTCTGTTTGGATGAGACATGCTTTTAGCAATAGCCTTTTAGATGTGATAGAACTCATTTGTGCCATCTTTTTCAAATTTAGAAATGGAACTCAGATAATATATCCCTAGTTCAAAATGTATTGGCAAATTAATTTTGCAAATTCCAATACATCAGAAAACTAACAATATTGTCAATTATATTGGTTTTGGCATCAGATGCATAACCTAATCTTCTTTATATCCAAGCAAGCAACAATCTCTTGCTACGATTCATCCATTCACATACTTTCTAAGTCAGATTTGCATTGGTTTGTTCAAAAAGATACTTGTAGATTCAGAACTACTTATACATTGAGTAAAAACAACTCCGTTCGACAAGTAAGACCCATATAGGCAGGTTGATGACATTATCAAAAAAATAATGATGTTGAATATTATAAAAATATTGTGGGATTTCAAAACGCTCAAATTTATCCTTCTATGTCCCTAAAATATAATAAATATTTTAAACTGAACATCACATTGAGTAAGTGGCCATGAAGTCTTCAATTATATCTATAGATTATATGTGTCTGCCAACATGATGTTTTGTTGCCCAGGCAAAATTTTAGTTAGATTATTACTTTGATCAGGATAAAATCTACCTTTACTAATAAACCAATACCTTTAACTATATTATTGTGATTTTATTACCCAATGTAAGTATTGACAGACTCTAGTTTGATCAAATAAGGAATCTAACTCCACTATTTTTTGTAACCAGAAATTAGAGTCTCCAGACACTTCATAATCAGCCACATGCACAAATTTATATATAACCCAAACAAAAGCACAAAGGATTACTTTGTGTCTGACAAAAGCTAATTATTTATATATACTTGTTGTGTAAGTATTTTTAGTATTTCAGTAATAAACTTGCTTACTGAAATTAACTGTTTGTAACATACCTACATGATTAATACACAAAACTATTGACAATGTGTTTGCTTGTGTGGCTATGATTATAACTGATTTTTAATTACTTGATAAGCCTTTGTCTTTAATCGAGCAGTTTAAATACACCCACAGTGTTTAACTTGACCTTATTCACCTCCGACAAAATCTTCGTCTTAGGGATAACATGAAATATGTAATAACATAATCAATGTACGAGTGTTTAAAGAGTTTGGACTGATATAGTAAAAAAGAAATTTATTATTCGCTTCGATTAATATAAAATATTATTAATCAGGGCAAATGTTCTTAGCAATAATGATAAATCGTAACATAAGTCTGCCATTTCTGAGAAGAGACCTTGTAAAATATTGAGCGATTTCATATAAAATTATATAACAAACACCGTAAAAAGCTAATTTACCTAAGTGTTTATTAAATAATAAAGCATAACAGGCAAATTGATTATTTATTTCTACGTGTTGTTACAAAATATACGATCAGCTGATTTCTTTGTTTGAGTGACGGACAGTTTTCTAGCGCCTAACAAAATCTTAATGTTGACACGTCAGTTTGTTTGTTGCAACGTTGCAAATAATATAAATATTTAACAACAAGAGAATGTTAATCTTAAGTGCTTATTTAAGTGGTTTCACAAATAACTTATTCACAAACAAACCTTGAAACTTCTTACCTTTGTAGTGGACTCGTAGATTATTTTGCGACAATCCGATGTAGCTGAATTTATCTTTTGTACTCCAGGACCTTGGCAGTGGCGTTTCTTCTTCATTCACATTGGGATACAGTAATTTCAAACGATCTACAGTATCACTTTGCACTTGATTTTGGGAATCCATCGTCCCCCGTCCACTACCCATCGCAGCCATTTCTAATTTCCGTATTTCATTTTCGAGCTGTCAATGACGTCATATCCACTGATTCTAAATTGCGCTCGCAGATGGCGGTGCTAGCAAACCATAGACAAAAAAATACAGATAAAAGTAAGTGGCATTATAGGTACGAGAAAGATAAGGGTAAAGCATAATATTATATACTAGCTGTTGCCCGCGACTTCGTTCGCGTGGACTTCGTTTACTCCGCACAGCTCCTCCCCAGTAGGTGATAGTGTGATAATATGTAGCCTATATGTTGACCCGACCTGTTAGTAATATTCATGCAAAATTTGAAGTAAATCCATGCAGTACTTTTTGAGTTTACCCCGGACATACATTGACTTTCCTATGATTTTATTATATGTATATAGATAAGACTAGTCTATGATAAGGACTTGGCATAAATTTCCATAAACAATCAAAATTATAAAATTGCATGCATTCCAACGCTGAAAAAATAAAAATGGCTTTATTTCTGTCTAACAAGTTAGAATTTTCATAATAGACAAAGCTAAAACAATTTTGTCAGTGTTCTAATTTCAAATCATTTAGGAAAATTAACGTCACCTTACAGCTTGCGGCCAAAACGCCATTACTAAAATGTAGGTAAGCTACAATTATTTAATGTCAAATAACCCTTTAATTACAAAATATTAAATTAATTTTAGCGTTTATTTGTATTTTTCTATAATTTTAGCGTGTACCTAAAATCTAAAATAAAAAGTAATTGTTAAAATAACATGCCCAATTGCAATATATATAAAAGTAAGTAGCATTATAGGTACGAGAAAGATAAGGATAAAGCATAATATTATATACTAGCTGTTGCCCGCGACTTCGTTCGCGTGGACGTCGTTTACTCCGCACAGCTCCTCCCCAGTAGGTGATAGCGTGATAATATGTAGCCTATATGTTGACCCGACCTGTTAGTAATATTCATGCAAAATTTGAAATAAATCCATGCAGTACTTTTTGAGTTTACCAAAAAATAACAAATAACAAATTTAACAATTAATAGATTGTTTTTTTACAAAACATAATCTATTAATTGTTATGTAGACAGTAAATATCTGTTCTTTTAATCTGCCATTGTTAGGGAAGAAATGACAGGTTTTTCCCTTGGTTATTTCATATCAAGTAGTAGTTTCCTTCATTTAAGGCACCCCATAGACCTACAACAACATTGCGCAATAGTTTTATTGTTCAATGATATTGAATACCCCTTTGACTCCAAACGTTCAATAAATTCACTAAATAAAATTGACAAACCAGTCTGATCAACATTTTCGTGCGAGCAACATGACTGACGACGAAGTTTTCGCGACAACCATGCCGGTGATTTTGTTAAATATATCTCTATACTATTACTACACACTCAAGTAAAAACTCACGTTCTTCATCTTTTATTGATTGGTTTTGTTTCGATCAACACTTATATTGATTAGTGAATTGGCCTGAATGTCGAATTTCGGCCGAATGTTAAGCTTCGATCGAAAGTTGAATTTCGATCGAATGTCGAATTTTGGCCGAATGTCAAAATTCGGCGAAATGACGTATTTCGGTCAAATGTTCAATTTCGACCAAGTGTCGAATTTCGGCCAGTGGTCGAAATTTTGACCCATTCTAAATAGTAATGAACTATTAAATTAACAAGATGAATAAAATTACCGCGAAACGATGAAAACTTCTTGCTCGCCATTTTGCTTAAATTTACGACACGACCATACATTAAACACCGCGACTAACCGACCGCGACCGGTCCAAGCTCTGAAGTGAAAAATATTGTGCAATATTAAACCTACACAGCGCAAGAAAAAAATATTTCACAATAAAAATTAAACCCCCTCAAACTTTCGTTCAATCTTTGTGCAATCTTCAGTATTAACCCTAAACGGTCAACAATATTGTTGTGCATGTGCAATATTATTGCGCAATATTACGTGCACAATACGTAATATTGCGCAATATTATTGTAGGAATATTATCGTATCTTAGCCGTGTGTGATGCGTTAAGATACTGTAATATTTTATATTAGGGCATCTTAAGACCAAATATTATAGTATCTTAACCGTGTGTGATGCGTTAAGATACTGTAATATTTTATATTAGGGCATCTTAAGATCAAATATTATAGTATCTTAACCGTATGTGATGAGCATAAGCTTCATCATAAATATTTTTTAAAAACCTACCCCACCATAATATCTTTGCCACATCTTTGCTGTCTATAGATAGATACCCCACACAATGAGGTAAGTATGTAAGAAAAAAATTAACATCCCAACATGTAGGGGAGCTACCCTGAAAAAAAAATTTCAAGATTTTATTATGTTACCACTTTGTTGATGTAACCACATAATATCACAGATATACACTACTATGCTAATATGTATATTCGTGCCACATTACAGATTTCTAGTACTAAGGATCTCTGAGATATCGTGCGAACGGGCGGACTGACATAGCGTAATTGCAAGGGTTCCTAGTTTACTTTGGAACCCAAAAAACGTGTGGTGTCGCGTCTAGGCGTGGATCCAGCCTTCAAAAAAGGTTATGGGGCACAGCCACCGGAAAATTGACCAAGTGCGAGTCGGCAGATAAACTTGATTAGTTAATTACAATATACATAGTGCCTTGTTACAAATGGTATTTATTAGAGTCCGACCGAAACTGGTTTTCTGGTCGAAACCGAAACCGAATGTTCGGCCATGGATTCAAACTGAAACCGAAACCGAAACTCATATGGTCAAGGATAAAATACCTTAAAATTTTTAAATTTGGTGCATTTTACCCATTATTGTTAATTAATTAGGTACATGAAATGAAAACACTGTATATGTATGGAGTCCATTATCAACTGCCAGCTTCTGATGTATCTAAAGGAGCACCAGCTGATTAGTGACAAGTACAGAACAATCAAGTACAGAAACGAAACAAAAACTTACATGTAATCACCTCCATCAGAACATAACTTCTAACGAATGTTTGTGTCGGGCGCTCACGCACTGACAAAATTGTGTTGCTACAAAGCTATCCAAACGTCGCACGACAAATCCCGAACAGGGCCGACAGGGTCCGCCAAAGCGTTGCCGCGAGTAATGAAGTTAGGCGAGCGCGTACGATAACTTCCGAAGTCAGTTTCGTTTCGGCAACAGTTTCGGCCAATTTTGGTCGAAACCGAAACTTAATTTTTTGCCGTAACCAGCTTTGCATAGATTAATCATAACGCCAGCCAATGCTTTGCATAGATTAATCATAACGTGAGGGCTGAGGCAATCGTTTTTAGAATACTGTTGCTACTACATCGCAATGGGTTAAATATTGATGCTACTTTTTTCCTCATAAGTGCTTGAAAACCGTCGACTCTGGCATTCGCAAACATTAGTGGATGCGCTACAAAATAGCGGCAATCAAAACAGTATTTCTAAAAGCATTAATTATATTGCACCCGTAGTATGTTATATACCCTTTGAGTATATGTAACCCACAAACCACTCGAGTCAAAAGATTGACAAAATGATATAAATAGAAATAAATTTACTTCATTAGAGCTGCAAGCAAACTTGCAGGCTAACATATTACTCCTCATTGCCCAGGCCCTGCGTTCTCTTTCAATATCCATGTCGTCTTTCATACCATCGCTTACTACATGGCCAAGATATTTAAACGTATTCACCACATTTAGTTGGATATCGTTCAGTTAAACAGGTGGTACAGTGGAAGGTCCAACTTTACCCGCCCACTTTTATGTGCGTTATACTTAAGACCATGTTCAGCTCCGTTAAAGTACGCATTAAAGGAACTCAGGAAAGGTTCTGAGTTTATATGGAATTCGGCTATTTAGGATTACGTACCGAAAGGGCGACAAACCCAACCCTGTTAATAGGCTCTCACTGTCTCACATCACTTTCTCTCTGTCTGTCTCACACAAGGACAGGATCTCAATAATTTAAAAAAGTGCCAATACAAGTAACTGAGTTAACATCGTTTGGTAGTACGGAACCCAACGTTTGCGAGTTTTACTCGCACTTGATCGTTTTTTTATTTTGTATTAAAATCAATATAGCTAAATACTATGGTATTGTGATTAGAACTGAAGTAAAGAGAACAATTGCTGCAAAAATTAAATAATATTCTCGTTATCATTTACCCTTGCTGACGCCAAATCCTTGGGTAACATGATAATCACTATCGCAATATATAAACAAATTTCTTATCAGTACCGTAATTTAGTAGATGTAACAAAAATGCAGGACAGTTCACGAAATCATTTAAAACATATCGAAGTAAAAGTTACAGAACGATTGAAATGTGTTAAAAATCCAAATTGTGAGTTACTAGAATCAAAACAAGTTTATTTAGATGAAGTACTACAGGTAAGTGTTTTTTTTTTATTTCATAGGATATCGAACAACTGGCATCGTTCCGATCTGACAGCAAATTTTTAAAACGTCGACTCGCCAAATGTTTATATGAATAAAGAATTTTTTTGATTTTTGAGGTGGTTCTCTCAACGCAAATAGATAATACCACTAGTATCACCTAATTTTTTCGGGATAAAAAGTAGCCTATGTGCTATTCCAGGTCATCACTACCTACCTGTGTGCCAAATTTCATTAAAATACGTTCAGTAGTTTTTGCGTGATTGAGTAACAAACATCCATCCAAACATCCAAACTTTCGCATTTATAATATTAATATAGAGTAATTCCGTGAATATAAATATAGATATACATTATACAGGGACTAAGAGCCGCGCTCTATCTAAAATCGAAACCATAAATTTGGGCCATGATTCTGAGTCGGAAACTGTTGGTTTGTGTAGGATTTTTTAAATTTATTGACGATTATTTAACTTTCTATAATTTGATTTATTCTAATACTCAGATATTTTCTAAAAAACATAGTATAAGTAATTAAAATAAATACACAAAATAAGCAATGTATTTTGCCGCGCAAATTAAACGACTGGTTCAAGAGTACTACGGGTGGGACCATAGACTAGCATATATAATTATGCTTTAGGTGCGATGAGCCCGAGCAATGAACGCTTTATGAGACGTAGGTATTTAAATTTTAAAAAATCATAACTCGCAAATTTTGCATTTCCTACTTGTTTCCTACAAGAAAAGGTACTCCTACCGTCTGTTACACGCTGAATTTTTGTGCCTCTTTGGAAAAAATCCCATGCCCTAATATGGAATCTGTAAAAGATGAAAGATTAGTAAAAAGTCTCATTACCATCAGTACTATCGTGATAATATTTTTTTTATATATCATAAGATAGCAAACAAGCAGATGGGTCTCCTGATGGAAAGAGTCAACCATCGCCTATAGACACCAAAGCTGTTAATGGTGCGTTGCTATCTTGTGGCGAGGTCTAATGCCACATGTATAAGTTTACCGGCTACCTTACCCTCCAAACCGGAACACGACAGTGACAAGCACTGACGCTATTGCGGCAGGAATAGGTAAGGCGGTGGTACCAGACCCGGGCGAGACAATGCAGAACTCTACCACCTAGTACATACAATATTTTTTTTATTACCACCTAGTACGTACAATATTTTTTTATACCATAAGATAGCAAACAAGCCGATGCTTCTCGTGATGGAAAAGTAACCTTCACCTATATACACCAAAGATGTTATGGTGCGTTGCTGTCCATATGTGGAGTTGAAATGTTGCATGCATAACTTTATCTAAGTACTACCTTATTTTTGGAAAGAGTTTGAAACATTTCGAAAATAAAAACACGCATAGTGGGATTTTGGGGATAAAAACTATCCTATGTAATTTCTCGGGTCTCAAACTATTTTGTAGGTACCAAATTTCATCAATATCGGTTCAGTGGTTTAGGGGTGAAGAAGAGACAGACAAACAGAGTTACTTTCGCATTTATAATATTATTATGAATTTTGGTTTAGATTCAAATAAATAAATATTTTGACGCAGTAAAACTGCAGCAACCCTCTTCTCTTTTCCTATAATACCGGAACCCTGCATCAAAAGAATTTTCGAAATCGGTTCATAAATGACCAAGTTCTGCGGTAACAAACATAAAATTAAAAAACGGCCAAGTGCAATTTGGACTAGCATACCAAGGGGCTTCGTATAAAATCGTCTTTTTTTTGTGATGTACTTAACTAAAAATTTACAGATTTCGTATTTTTGCCTTTATATATGCTATAAGACATTGCTTCTTACTTTTCATAACCCTTACCCCTAGGTCAACGGAAATTACTTACCTTACAGGTTTTGATGATTATTTTGAAATCGCAAAAACTCGCAAAAATGCGACATAATATCTTTTGATCGCTCTGACTTACAAGTTTGATTTTTGCACACCGTAGACCCGAATATTTGATAATAGTAATAAAATATATTCATGGGACAAATTACACTTACTAATCTAACCCCAAATTCTGTTATGGATGTTAGTCAACGATACAATCGATAAGTTGAAAAATTTCGTTGCAATGTCAAAAAACGTTTTATTTTTAATTTTCTTCATTGATAAATCCCAAACATTTTGACCGATTTTTATTAAATTAACGGTATTTAACGCAGTTTTTAAAGGAGAAAAGCCGATAAGATTTTTAAGTCAATCGGTGAATAAACTTGAAAGTTGATTTAAAAAAAATTAAGTAAGTTTGCTAAAAACAACGTAAATTTAATATTTAAGTTTTCAGAATTAGATTCGATTTCGATTTTTGAAACGGTATTTAACGTAGTTTTTTTAGGACTAAAATATCGTACAATACCAAAGAATGATTGATGAAAAAACTTCGAAGCTATGTCGAAAAAACACTTTTTTCAATATTTTTCGTCAACGATTACTCCTAAACGGATAAACCGATTTTGATGCAATTTGTGTATTAGACGTAGTTTATTAGGGAATAGAGCTGAATAGTTTTTATACTTAATCGGTACATAAATCTGGAAGTTATATTAAAAAAAATTTTTTGGTGTTTTTTCAAAATTTCTCAAAATCTCCTGGACTGAATCGGTTCAAATTTTCAGAAAGTTTAAGTTGAGCGGAATTCCATCGAATGCCATCAATCGTGTTTCGATCGGTCCATAGATCCATCCATAGAGAAAATATACCAAAAGTTATGAGATGTTTACATACACACAGACATACTAACATCATCGTGAAAATAGTCGGAAAATGTTCCTAGGACCTCAAAACGTGGACATCTGATGAAAACTCGATTTTCGAAAATCGAAGTAAAGACAAATAACTTCCTTATCTACGTACGTAGTGGGAAGTTAAAAAGGGAAATTGGTTCGATGATTTAACTCTAGTGCCAATCGATTCAGCTGAAATATTCTATATATATATATATATATATATATATATATATATATATATATATATATATATATATATATATATATATATATATATATATATATATATATATATATATATATATATATATATATATATATATATATATATATATATATATATATACTAGCTGACCCGGCAAACGTTGCTTTGCCATATAAATTATTTAATTAAAAAATAAGGGTTGATGATATAAGGGTAAAAATTTAGAGTTGTATGTATTTTTCAATGCTGAATAATAAAAAAATAAAAATAAATTTTTTTGTCCATAAAATAAAAAAAAAATTTTTGGGGTGGACAACCCTTAACATTTAGGGGGATGAAAAATAGATGTTGGCCGATTCTCAGACCCACTGAATATGCATACGAAATTTCATCAAAATCGGTCCAGCCGTTTCGGAGGAGTATGGAGACTAACATTGTGACACGAGAATTTTATATATATAGAGATATATATATATGTGTGTGTGTGTGTGTATATGTGACTTGTATTTTAATTTTATGAAAGACCTATAAAAATTTGTATAGGAGCCCGAATGTGCAAAAAATATAGTGATAACCTCTGCTTATAATACAAATAAATTGGCGTGAAGATTTTTTCGCATAGATGTAATTTGTAACTCTAAATAAATCTTTGTTAAACGAATTTATTGACCTTATTATGACATAAATATTTATTTTGGATGGAACTGTGGGCCCCAGTTAGTAGGTAAATAAAGAGTTTGAACTTTTTGATTATAAATGATACTCTTCCAGGTATATCGGGATGCATTTTACGATTTAATAGAAAAAACAAAAACGTATTCACCCATTTTACAGAAGATAAAGAGTGCATACGAAGATGCTTTAAGTATCAGGGACGAAAGAATATCACAGTTCATTACGCAAGATGTAAGTTCCACGAAGTTTACATTACGAACATAAAGCCAGGCAGGTCGTAAGAGGTGACCGATTGGCTATACGTCCTATCATCGTGATACTTGATGTCTGTAGGCGATGGTTACTTTTTACATCAAGAGAACCAGCTAATCGTTTGTATTCTTACATAAAAAATAGATGACACCTCGGTTTTAGTGTCAGGTAAAAAAGGTTTAATATGTCGCAATGGTTTTTTTAGGACTTATGCATATGTGGCGTTGCCATCCCGCCGCACGGATAGCAACGCACCATTAACATCTTTGGTGAGTATAGGCGATGGTTTTTCTTTCCATCAGGAGACCCATCTGCTTGTTTCCTAAATAATGATATAAAAAACCATTGCGACATAAACCTTTTTTACCTGACACTAAAACCGAAGCGTCATCTATTTTTATGTAAGAATACAAACGATTAGATGGTTCTCTTGATGTAAAAAATAACCATCGCCTACAGACATCAAATATGTTAAAGGTGAGTTGATATCATGTGGTGGAATGGTAATGCCACAAGCGTACTGCGTTACATCAATGTCGAAACTCCGCGCTACACAACTGATATTCGATCTCGAAAAAGACAGTCCTAGAGTAAAAGTTATAATGCAAGTGCAAGTGCAAGCGAGTATATAATGCAGGTGCTTAGTATTAAGCAAAAATCACGTGTAGACAGCCGTTGATTAGTGCAAGTGATTAGTAAACAGCGTAGGAAAGTGAATAGACGCGTACGCGTAGTACGAGGGGAAACTAATAGATTT
Organism: Apodemia mormo; assembly: GCA_036924255.1. Taxonomy (NCBI): domain Eukaryota; kingdom Metazoa; phylum Arthropoda; class Insecta; order Lepidoptera; family Riodinidae; genus Apodemia; species Apodemia mormo. Next base: position 35,127,152 of record JAUPFN010000019.1, read on the forward strand.
TAGAACTGACCATTTGCAAAACAATGTAATAAAAAAACCTCGCGCGTGAGTGTGTGTACTCATATACGTACATAAGAAGTTGTACATACTTATGTATACCTACATTGAAAGAAATGTTTATTATGTTATAACGCATAATCTAATTCTTTTTTGAAAAGCTAAAATGTTAATTATAATAGCTTGATTTTTCATTTGTTTTCATAATGTTGATTTTTCGTGACGATTTGCGTGCGCATCGTAAAAATTTATATTTATATAACTTCAAAAATAAGTTTAAATTTTAATAATGGAATTCGTGGCCAGTGTTATTGAGTATGTGTTTCATTCATTTGTTATTTTTTAAGATTTGGCGGCAAATCGAAAATTGTCGATGTCACGTGACAAGTCAGCATGAATTTAACGTACCTATCGTGTTACAATTTTTTGTAACTTTCTATGTCATTTAAGTGAACATGAAAGTTATGATTATAGTAGACTTCGATTGACCTTTCATAATGAAGTTACATCTCGCTCCACTGTTTAAGACTGTTTTAATGAGCTTAAACGTGGTCGAACTAATCTCACAGATGATCTGCGTGAGGGACGATGGTGGCCTCGATTTTCGGAACGATAGGTTAGTAGGTACGCGACAACTGTTTTAGCGGATCAAAAAATTAACTATTGTTTGCCACTTACCTCCCCGTTGGTCGAGTGGTTAGCGACCCTGACTACGCAATCATTGGGGTCCGGGTTCGATTCCCGGCAGGGACAGGCAATTGTGTGATGAGCACAGATGTTTGTATTTCTGGATTTGGGTGTTTATTAAATATATCAGAGTATTTATATATGTATTTCTGTGTATTAGTATCGTTGACTGACACCCATACTACAAGCATATAATTTGCTTACTTTGGGGTCAGATCAATTCGTGTAAATTGTCCAGTAATATTTATTTATTATTATTATTTTACTATTTTTTTTAAATACTTTTTAATTGTGTTGGAAAAAGTTCGGGCAAAAATGACCTCGCAGACCGCAGTAAAATCCTCCTTCAACACGAAACGCCTCGTCGCACACCACCGGACAAACAATCGACTATTTGGAGAAGTCAGACGTGCAAATTGCAATTACTGGGTCGTCTGCCGTATAGCCTCGACCTCGCAGTAGCTGCGTTTCAAAAGGCCGTTGAAATAACCCTAAGGACGAGTGGTCAAAGTGCTTTTCTCAGTGGTTCCATCGGAGGCGGCGATATATTGATGTGGACACTATTTTGAAAAGATGTAATAAAACTAATAACTTGCTAACTTGTTCAGTGTTTGATTTTCTAAGAACTTTCAGTTTGACCCTCGTGGTAATTGAAACTTGTCACTTTGACACTTTACACTTGACAGTGAAAACTAATTGCTGAAATGTCATGTCATTTAATTTGACTCATAGACTAATTTGACTTGACCATTTGACCGATGAGAGTTGAGACCATTGACCTCTAATGGATGAGACTGAGAGTGACATCAGTGACATTTCTAGTAGTTGTTATCAATGTTTTCTTTTTTCTTATCACAATTTATAAATAGTTTTATGTTAGAACGAACATTAGATTATGATATTAAACAGTGTTTATAGTTCTATTCTTTGCACTGGTTGTACATATTTAATTCTACAAAACTATTTAGAAATTAATTGGCTCGAGAAATGTCTCTGACACCTACCGAAAGTTCAGAAGTTTTTGTATTGGATGGTGGATTTTCTTCGCAAATAGCAGGCCATGTCGGTTCGGTTCCCGACGGTGATCCGCTATGGACAGCTCGCTTCCTACAAACGCATCCAGACGAGATTGTCAATACACATTTAGATTTTCTACGAGCTGGATCGGACATTATAAGCACAAACACATATCAAGCGTCTATTCCAGGTTTCATCAAGCATTTAAAAACAACAAAAGAACACGCGTACAACCTAATACGCTTAGCAGTTGATCTTGCTAAAACAGCTGTGAAGAAATATAATGACGAATGCTTGACTCAAGGCCTACCCCTCCGCAAACCTCTAATAGCAGGCTCAGTTGGCCCGTATGGTGCACACTTAAACGATGGTTCGGAATACACTGGTGATTATGCAGACAAAACTGCAGCAGAAATTATATATGCTTGGCATAAACCCAGAATACAAACTTTAGTGGACTCAGGAGTAGATATTTTAGCTCTTGAAACTGTGCCTTGCCAAGAAGAAGCTTTGGTGCTTGCTAACATGATAAAAGAATATCCAACAGTCAAAGCTTGGATTTCTTTTAGTGTTAAGGATGAAATAAGATTAGCCCATGGTGAAGATATAAAAACAGTAGCTAGAAAGTGTTGGGAAAGCAATCCAGATCAAATTGTGGCATTGGGTGCAAATTGCTGCTCGCCGAAGATTATTGCAAACATGATTAAAAATATAAATTCAGAAGGAATGCCCAGTATACCTATAGTGACATATCCTAATTCTGGGGAAAAATATATACGAGAAAAGGGATGGGTTGATGATCAATGTCCACCGTTGCATACTTTTGTTAATGACTGGTTAAATTTGAATGTGAGATATGTTGGAGGGTGTTGCAGGACACGTGCTGAAGATATTGGAGACATCAAAAGGCAGGTTCAGAAATGGATGGCCAGATAGCAAGATAGATTTATAGTATTGAAATAAATTTCCCCTTTAGCAATTGTGTTTGTTTTAATCTTACACAGTAAATGACACCAATATTTCCTCTTCATGTGTCTGAGAAGGGAATAGGACTTCCTTTAAAGCTGGCATGTTTGGTTTCTTATAAATGTAGGTTACAGATATCCTGTAACAAAGTAGGTATTTGCTTTGTGCTTTTGAAGCTAACTAGAACTATTGTCACTAAGTGATATAGTATGCTCTTATTAAGAATATTCATATTGAGATCTTATATACTCTGCATATTGTTAAATTTAATGTCATTACATACACAAGACAATATTCTCATAATAAACTGAATTACCTAAGGTAAATTAATTTTGGTTAATGTAAATAAAAAGAACAACTTAGCTGTGATAAAAACTACAGCATCACCTCAAGGTATAATATATAAAATTTTATCATTAAAATCTATCACTAACTTGAAAAATATCAGTAACTCTCTAGAAAGAAATAATCATATATAACCATTAACCATATAAGATAACCAACCAAAGAGTCTACAAACATTAAAGATATTAATGGTGCATTGCCACCTTACATCAAAACTAGAATGCGACAGTGGCATGCACCAAAGCTTTTGTAGTAGAAATATTTAAGGTAGTAAACTACTACCAATTAAACTAAACCCAAGCAATAAATTGTAGAACTGTTCCATCTAGCATTTGCAATCTATATAGGGCCATATTTGTCCAAATATGCACCTTTTAAAAACCACCTCTCATAACTCATTAAAGGAAGGCAGATAGTTATTTTCTAGAAAAAGAAATTCTCTATTTATACTTTGAAGTATATAAATTCCTATTTATACTCATAACTACACCACTTCTAATATTGTGAATGTCTTTGAGTGAAGGTGACCATTTATCATCAGGTGAGCAACCCACCTATTTCCTCCCTCTTCTATAACATTGTATTAAATGTTTATTTTAAAATTGAAGATAAAGATATTTACTTATATTTTTGTGTAACAAAGCTAATCATAGTCTTTATTTTCAATGTCTCTTGGCATATTAATGCTGTACTAGCGATCATCCTGTAGTCGAAATTTGACAAAATATTTTAGCCTTTAGCCATAAACATGAATATGAATGTAGTGTGTGTAATGTTTAGTTTTATTAATTTAATGTATTTCTAATGTGCCCTATTAAAAATATTAAGTTTATGCAGTCCACCGCAATATAAACTTTAACTGTGGCAATTTTATTCTCCACTGTTCACTTAATTGTTTTAAAAGGGGTTCAAAGTTTTTGCTTGATGTTTAAATATATAGATTAGATTAATAAATTTATGATTCAACTATTTTCTAGTGAAGTATGTAGTCGACTTATAGATGTCCAGTGTTATTCTCTTAACTGAATATTACATATTAACAAATTCAGCCATAAAATATAAATATTGCTTATTTTTTATTACATGAAGGAATTTACTAACTATTTAGATTTTTGAAAAATTCCAGAAAGTATTTGGGACATCTGTTCAAGAGAAGCAAAGGGAAGACAAAATTAAATTATTGTTAAAAGAAAATGAGGATTTAAGGGAACAAAACCTTAAAGTTACATTTGAAATTTCCAAACTGAAAAAAGACCTTGGAAAGGTACTTATATTTTTTTATTTTTAACTAGCAACTTGTCCCTGCTTTGCATGAATAGTAGGGTAGGTACTGATACTATTTACCAAACAGTTTAATCTATTAAGGTATGTGTATGTATGGATCGATATGTGTATGTATGGTAAGATATGTGTATGTATGGATTCAAACAAGGCAGGTTTAATAATCCATACATACACATATTGACTTTCATATATTTGATGGCATTTAACTTTAATCACCCCATTGGTCGAGTGATTAACGAATTATTCTTTTTTTACACGGACAGGAGACTCACCTGATGGTAAGTGATTACCGCCGCCCATGGACAACTACAATACCAGGGGTCTTGTAGATGCGTTACCGGCCTTTTAAGAATGAGTAGGCTCTTTTCTTGAAGGTCTCTAAGTCTTATCCTTTCGGATGGGGTTTAGGTAGGTACGATTCCCGACAGGGACAAGCATTTGTTTCATGAGCATAGAGAATGTTTGTTTTTCTGGGTTTGGGTGTTTATCACGTATCTAACAATATTTATATATGTATTAGTATTGTTGACTAACACCTATAACACAAGCAGATAATTTGCTTACCTTGTTTTTTTTAAAATCTAAATTAAAAATTAAAAGCCTTTGACACATTCCTTTGTCATAAGATGACCTTCCTGTCTTATGTGCATAATTTATAGAGCAAAACACAAAAAGATCTGATAATCTTTAAACAGGAATCCTGCACCCTCAGGCCAAAGTTACCATGTCATAGCAATGACATTGAAGTAGCAAAATATGTTAAAGTCAACATTAACCAACCCTTTACCCAGGACATGAATGCTGCCACAGGAATAATCACAGCATTCGTAGGTACCAACGACATTCAGGCTTGACATCAAAGAACAATCCCTACCACCTAGTACCTAATCACGACTGTAGTGGCAGCCTTATCTCCCTTTATAGTCAAGGGTGGATTCAGCCTTCGGGTCAGAGGGGAGTCACATATTTGGGGTTCAGTCAAGATAGGCTTTAATCCTTATCTAATTCTAATAAATCCATACCTAGACCCCTACCTGGGGGGGGGGGGGGAGTCATGACCCCATGACCCCCTGAATCCGCCCTTGCTTATAGCGAGTAAAGTTTCCTAGGTTTCATAGCAACTTTACTCACGAGTAGCTTAGCAAATAGGCTCTGTTACAAAATTTTTGTTTACTGTTTTTTAATTTAAGGTGAAAGATAACGAATTTACTGATTACTTATCGTTGATGCGAGAACGAGATGCAAGATATACGTTATATTTCGAAAACGTGGCGTTACAACTGAAATTGAAGGAACTAGATGGATCTGGGCATGGGTCTACTGCGGAGGAGTCGTACAGAGATCCTGTCGTTCTGAGGATAGCTTTAGATAAATGTAGGTAAGGGACATGTGACACTTCAATGCCTTAGGCTTCATGTAGGGTCAGAACAGTCTCTATTCCATTTATAGGATTCGTTTTGTAATTATGAAGTTATTATTAACATACATAAATTATACGCTCTTCGTGTGATTCAACTCAAACTTAAACACTTCAGACCAGCGATGGTCCTAGACAGGAAAATTTGCTGTAGAATGCAATGAAAGTTGTATTGTATTGCTTGTCGTTATTGAGCTAATCTTTTAGGTATACTGCTATAGTTTTGTGTGGTTAATGACACCAGTTTTGTGTGGTTAATGACACCATCATTATCCATTCTAGGGAAAAAAGATATCGTTAATATTTGCCCGTTTGAAGGATCAGATTTGTCATCCTGTTCCGCATTGGAGGGTTAGAAAATGCCGCTAAATTTATGTATATAGGTTAACATCCCTGCTACTCTCACTTCTTACATCAATTCTCTATGTTAGCATGTATAGAATGCCAAACTCTACATTTTGGTATTCTTCTTAGGTACGTACAAATCGCGCGAGTTAACATGACACCTGCGGCTCGGTACTCAATATTCTCCTCTCTTACCCGCGCGGCGCCCCGCCGTCGCCGTGCAAGGGAAGTAGCGATAGCATATGTGTCATTGTACAATTGCACTTTAAAATTGAAAATAAACATTTTTACACACTATATTTGCACAAGTGTCATGTTAATTTGCTCGAATTATATGTAAATATCATACATTACAATCCAAGCAGACACGCCGTCCCTCTTCTTTATTTTTTATGTATTTTTTTATATCATTAGATAGCAAACAAGCAACTGTCTCTCCTGACGGAAAGTGACAACAACCTACTGTAGACACCAAAGCTGTTAATGGAGCGTTACTATCTGTGTGGTGAGATGGTAATGCTATGGATAAGTCTTTTTTTATATCATTAGATAGCAAACAAGCAGATGGGTCTCTTGATGGAAAGTATCGCCTATAGTCTATAGGCGATGGTTGACTCTTTCCTATAGTCTACAGGCTACAGACACCATAGATGTTAATGGTGCATTGCTATCTTGTGGCGAGGTCTAATGCCACATGCATACCTAAGTTTACCGGCTTCCTTACCCTCCAAACCGGAACAGGACAGCGACAAGCACTGACGCTACTGCGACTGGAATAGGTGAGGCGGTGGTACATGACCCGGGCGAGACAATGCAGAACTCTACTACCTAGTAGCCACAATAGTAGTGACTCGCATAGCCAATCGGTCGCCTTTTACGACCTGCCTGGCAGAACGCCAGTTGGTCTATTCTTCAAAGGAGCCCGGAACAACACGGGAAAAAAGTCTATAGGCTACCTTACCTTCTAAACCGGAACATGACAGCGACAATCATTGCCGCTATTGCGGCAGGAACAGGTAAGGCGTTGACACGAAAATCCAGTCGAGACGTGGCAGAACTCTGCAAATTAGTAAGTAGTAACGATGGTAGTGACAAGTTCACAACACATCGTTCGCCTTTTACGAACTGCCTGGTCGTTGTTCTTCAAAGGGGACTCGGAACATAACGGGGTTAAACAGAGCTGGGGCACAGAAATCTAAATATTTAGATTTCTGTGGGCTGGGGTCTTCCCCGTTACTTCTGTAATGGTCTCATTTGGACCGTGTCACACACCCAACTCCCGCTATTCTATAATATTGCAGAGAACAATTGGCCTCCACTCAAACAGATTTAAAAAAAATGCGTGACGAGTACGCGGAAACCGTGCCGAGGCGTGAGCATGACTGCTTAGAGGCGAGGTTCGGTGACGTCACCAAAAACCTTGACGTCACTACCAGAGAACTGGAAACTCTTCAGAATGCATACAAGCGACTCTCAGGTATCTAGTGTGTACAGGCTGACTGGAAAAATACTACATATTGAAAGACACGATACTTAAATTTCATAGTAAACAACAAAATTATAAAAAATAGAATATTGCTTAACTACAAAATAAACCTCAACAAAATTAAACCATTAATATTCAAAAGTATGGTCACTGCATGATGTATAAACACTCGTTATACACGAATTCAGTAAATCGCCGTTTGCACAGAATACTAACTATAAAATTTTATTTTGTGCCGTTTGTAAACAATGAACTTTTATTCTTAGAGCGCGAGTGTCCGTACTAAACAGTTATATCGGAGAATAAAGTCAACATTTAGGTACCTATTTTATATATATTCGATATCAAAATCGACTACTGTTGAACTTAATTTATACCATTCTTCGTTATATATTTTGTCCATTGTTGTTATGACGTCATCATCTTACAAACACAGATGCATAACACAGGTGCGCCACACATCTGGCCGGCTAGTACTTAAGCGCGGTTTTTACCATGTATTATTAACTAGCTGATCGGCGCCGCTTCGCCTGCAAGTATATTAACATGTCTATACATCTATACAAATACCTAAATAAAGGACCATATTTTTTTACAATTTTTGTCTGACTGTCTGTTCCGGCTAATCTCTGAAACGGCTGGACCGATTTTGACGGGACTTTCACTGGAAGACAGCTGATATAATAAGAAGTAAATTAGGCTACTTTAATTGTAGAAATGTTTCCACGTGGACGAAGTCGCTGGCTCAGCAAGTCGTTTTTATAATTTTTTCTTCCTTTCATCTCCTATTTTTTATTTTGACATTTTTATTTATTTAAATCATGTAAAAAGTAGCCTATTTTAGACCCCGGAACTTAAACTATTTCCATGCAAAATTTCATCAAAATCGGTTCAGCGGCGTGGTTGTGAAAGCTTAACAGACAGACAAGCAGATTTTCACATTTACATTATAATATTAAGTATGGATTTTCCTTTTTGAAGTACAAAAAAAGGGATTGGAAGAGGAGTTAATGGAGTGCAAAGAAAAAGTGAGCGAACTGGAGCGGTCCGGCACGCCGCGGCCGCGCTGGGACCTCTGCGCCGACTTCCTCGGCGGCGGCCGGGACAGGCGAGTCACATATACTAATGTCTCTGCAAACTTATTCATCTTACCAGTTCCTTTGCAGAATAATGGCAGATAACCAAACGTCGTCGTCAAATGTCGTTTATTGTATATTATGATAATAATCACTAGCTGACCGGGCAGCCGTTGTTTTGCTAAATATATTTATATAACAGTATTTCTGTACTATATAACGAATGTTATTATACATATAAACCTTTATCTTGAATTACTCTATCTATTAAAAAAAACCGCATCAAAATTCGTTGCGTAGTTTTAAAGATCTAAGATACATACGGACAGACAGCGGAAAACGACTTTGTTTTATACTATGTAGTGATATACATATACTATACCCATGTATATACACATTAGCTACAGACCGCCCGTTGGTCGAGTGGTTGGCGACCCTGACTACGCAACCGACGGGGCTCTGGTTTGATCCCAGACGGGGACAAGCATTTGTGTAATGATCATATATGTTTATATTCCCGGGTTTAAGTATTTATTAAATATATTCCAGTATTTATATATGTATTTCTATGTATTAGTATCATTGACTAACACCCATAACACAATCAAATAATTTGCTTACTTTGAGGTTAGATCAGTAAGTGTAATTTATCCCGAAAATATTTACTTATTGGCTGCGCCATGCAGCCCGCTATATTACATAATTTTTTGATAAATCCCACGGGAATAACTAATTTTCCTGGATAAAATGTAGGCTGTGTGCTATTTCAGGTCATCACTAAATGTGTGCCAACTTCTATCCAAATCGGTTCAGCTGTTTTTGCGTTAAAGAGTAACAAACATCAATCCAAACATATTTTCGCATTTACATAATACTAGCTGCAGCGTGCAGCCCTCTGCATTATAAAAGCATTTCGTGAATCCCACCAGAAAACTCATTTAAACTCATCAAACTCACTAAATCATCATCTACCTGTGTTTGGTACACATTCAAATCTGTCAGTAGTTTTTGTGTGATTGAGTAACAAACATACATCCATCCAAACTTTCGCATTTATAATATTAATATAGACTAGTAGGACTTTATATACATAGGAATATATCTCTCGGTGTACCCAGCGCCCCCGAATTGTGGAATCTCACCGGTTAGCCAGCAATCTTAAGTTAGTATTGGAGCTGTCTCGCACGCACAGCAATGAGCACCACAATTCACGTACTAAACGTCAGTCGCGTAGACTCTTAGACACAAAACACGATACAACATCGCGACGTGCTACGACGTGGCATAAGGTATAAGAAAATGTGTAAGCGCCCTTAACGTTTTGACTCTATTGACGTTTTGTTACGTGCCCAAGATCGGGCTTCTCTTTCTGTTGATGCTTCAAAAATTGTTTACTTTCGCAAACATGCGGGATGCACTACAGCAAGCATGTCAAACATGCGGTCCGCGGGCCGCATGCGACCCTCCACCCATTTGCCTGCGGTCCGAATTCATTTCAAGAACAGCCTCCTGATACGGCCCGCGACGGTGTAGTAATTTAAAACATTTTTTTATTTATCAACACAAACAGCTCTTTACTATAGACATCGATATTAATTCCTACTCATTTACAGATGGTTGTTATAGAAATTAAATGTCAAAACCATTTGAAACAAAAATTTGACAGTTTTGGTGCACTCACATTTTACAAGTTACCTCTTCTGTACTAAAAGATACGGCAATTTGCATGTAAATCATTGACGTATATAGATATTATATACGTCAATGATGTAAAATAATATCAATGTTTGGAACAGTGGCGTAGCTAGGAAACCTAGGGCCCTGGGGCAAATCATAGCTGGTAAGGTTTTATAAAGTAAAACCATTGAATATACAAATACTTTAAAAATGCTAAGCTACTTTATCATCAGCTCTTTTTCATGCATTGCAGGGCATTGAATCTCTTATAAGCTTACTTACTCCTGATACAACATTAAACTTTTTAACCATTCCCGAAAAAAACTTGACTCGAGTTCACAATCGCGAATCACAAAAACGCACATCGATAATTAATAATGAAACGCACATATTGATATCCGTCAAATTGATACCACTGTCAACCCTCAGAAATAATTAAGGGGAATTCCCTTTTTATAACTTTCGAATTCATGTGAAACTGAGTTGCCATGATTAAAGTAGTGTTGCCGCCTGTCATATTTATTTTGAACAGGGGAGAAATTTTCAAAAAGTTTCAAAAGTTGAGTTCGATTGAGGTTTTCTGTAAGGATCCGAGGGCCCCCTGAGTTTGAGGGCCCCGGGGCACTGCCCCGCTTAGCCCCTTAGTAGCTACGCTACTGCTTTGGAAGCACCTACAAGTGTGAACAATTATTTTCCCTAATGAAAGGAAACAAATCGCCCACGAGATCAAAATTGACTAACGCATACTTGGATGCAGTTTTAAAAATTATTTCCTCTGATAAAATAATCCCCCAAATAGGTTATTTAGTGAAAGATAAAAGGTGTCAAATTTCTGGGAAAAAAAAATTAATATTTTATAGTATTTTAGTACTTACGGATTATTAATTAAACGATTACGAAACTCTACCGACGCATTTTTTTTATCAGTTAGTTTTGCGGCCCACTGATTATAAGGTCTTATTTATTTGGCCCACCAGTGAATTGAGTTTCGCACGCATGCACTACAGGGTAAGAGACAATCTATGCGCAGCTGTCTGAAGTTACATGAAAATTAATACCATACGTACATTAATTATAATGCGATTTTTCCGTGTGTTGTTCCGGGCCGCCTTTTAAAAAATAGTCCAATTGCCTTTCTGCCAGGCACGTCGGAAAAGGTGACTGGCTATACGTGTCACCTCCATCGTGACTACTAGGAAGTAAAGTTCAGTCTCGTCCGGGTATATGGTACTATACTGGCTCACCTATTTCTTACCTAGCTCTAGTAGTAATCACGTATAGCCAATCGTTTGCTTCTTAGGAACTATCTCGCAGAACGGCAGATGGTATATTCTTTAAAGGAAAACCGGACCAACTCAATTTCATAGTTTTATTACAACAAATTCTGTTATTATTTTATTTTTTACTAGCTGTGATACCCGGCTTCGCTCGAGAGTTGATATGAGATTACGTGGTAGTTGAAATATAACAAATGTAATTTAAGACTTTATTGAATTTGGAATTTTAAATTTCGCGCCATTACTACACATGCTGCATTGCTCGCAGCGCCATTTGAAATGCAACCCAAATAATCGTTGTTCTGAATGAAGTTCAAATACTCGACAACAGATGGTGCCACTACACTTAATTTCGAAGTTGAAAAGTTGGAAAAGCCCTTATATCTTTAAAAACACGCCCTTTAGGTTAAAATGGGAACTTTCTTTTTCGAGGGGGGATAAAGGGCTATCACACTATATAAGTCCCTTTATCGTGCCGGGACTCCTTTTTAAGTTTTATCGGCACGCACATTTAATCAACTTAGTTTTATTATATACTAGCTATGATGCCCGGCTTCGCTCGGGAGTTGATATGAGATTACGTGGTAGTTGAAATATAACAAATGTAATTTAGGACTTTATTGAAATTGGAATTTTTAATTTCGCGCCGTTACTACACACGCTGCAATTATTGCTCGCAGCTCCTTTCAAAATGCAACCCAAATAATCGTTGTTCTAAATGAAGTTCAAATACTCGACAACAGATAGCGCCACTACACTTAATTTCCAAGTTGAAGGGTTGGAAAAGCCCTTATATCTTTTAAAACACGCCCTTTAGGTTAAAACGGGAACTTTCTTGTTCGAGGGGGGATAAAGGGCTATCACACTATATAAGTCCCTTTATCGTACCGGGACTCCTTTTAAACTTTTATCGGCACGCACATTTTATCAACTTATTTTTATTATCTACCAGCTATGATGTCCGGCTTCGCTTGGGAGTTGATATGAGATTACGTGGTAGTTGAAATATAACAAATGTAATTTAAGACTTTATTGAAAATGGAATTTTAAATTGTGCGCCATTACTACACATACTGCCATTGTTCGCGGCGCCTTTCGAAATGCAACCCAAATAATCGTTGTTCTGAATGAAGTTCAAATACTCGACCACAGATGGCGCCACTACACTTAATTTCCAAGTTGAAGGGTTAGAAAAGCCCTAATATCTCTAAAAATACGCCCTTTAGATTAAAATGGGAACTTTCTTGTTCGAGCGGGGATAAAGGGCTATCACACTATATAAGTCCCTTTATCGTACCGGGACTCCCTTTTAAGTTTTATCGGCACGCACATTTTATCAACTTAGTTTTATTATATAATATAGATAATGATTTCGTTTAATTAGTATTGTTTTTCCAGATGGTGGCATTTAGCTAAAGGGCTATCATCAAGGGATAAACTGAGGGTGCTACTGAAGGAATTGGGCCCAGCGGCAGAAAGCGAACATTTGGAGTTTTTTGACGGCCTTGTAAGAAAGTTTTGATTGTATCACGTACCTCGGTCTCTAAGTATAAAGTGCGAGTAACTTTTATTGTTTTGATATTCGTGTTTTGAGAAGATTCATTTGTATATTTTATACTTTTTGTCGGTGGCACTTGATGAAAATCTATTTCTAATTATGTATATTTGCACTTAAGATTCATTTGCTTGGGTTAGTAGCTGGTGAAAAAGGAAAAAGTCTCTTGGGGAGCCAGTCACACGACTAGTAAGTTGTGGTGAACTTAAAAAAAACAGGCTATTCTTCCTACAACGCGAGGTAACCTGCGTGATAATGTTAATTTTTGTTTTTAATTTTAAAAAATAATATTTACTAGGTGGTAAAGTTCTGCATTGTCTCGCCCGGGTCTGGTACCACCGCCTTACCTATTCCGGCCGCAATAGCCTCAGTGCTTGTCATTGTCGTGTTCCGGTTGGGAGGGTGAGGTAGTCGGTACACTTATGCATGTGGCATTAAGAGACCGCCACAACACACCATTAACATCTTTAGTGTCTATACGCGATAGTTGTCTCTTCCATCAGGAGAGCAATTTGTTTGTTTGTTATTTTATGGTATAAAAAAGTTCTGGAACCTTTAAATATAAAGCAAACAGGTTTCTTTTAGATCGACGTGTCAGGTAAGATGAAAAAAAACAAAGGCCCATTCCAATAAAATAATTCCAATAAAAAAGTGTTTTATTATTCTCACCATGGAATTGTATATTATTCATCCGAGATTTTTACCACCGATTTTAACTACTACACGTAAGTATAAAACAACTATTTTCACGCAAATTTCCTTCTGGGTTCGTTAACCACAGCCAAGTATCAAACATTGAGATCCATATAAAACTTACTCACATTCATAACTCAATATATAAACACGCTGTTTCGGAGACATTCGACATCTGCCTTGATCAACACTCGACTACTTTGTTTATGGCACGTTTGTTATGGTAGTGGTATTATTTGGTCAGGGAATGGATCCCGCAATACCGCCGTACCTGCGTTACGAAGGGAGAGTCCGCAACCTGAGGCTATCGCGACGCGAAGTGAGCGTCATCATCACCGACATCTGGCAGAGTAAGGCCCGCAGCGGACAGGGGGTGACCATGCAAGACTTCGTCACCAAGTACTTCGAGGAGAGGTGAGCTTAGAGACTGTTAAACATTGAGAAATCGATTATAGGATTGATTAAGAAAAAGCAATCTTCTTTAACATAGAGATAGATTTAAGAAAAAATATCTTTAAGACTTTTTCTTGTGAGATAAGGCTAAGTAGAACCGAAGTTAACAAAGGCTTTGGTGCAGCGCGATACATCTGTTTGTCGGTTTACTTATTGTTTGCGATCACAATGACGCATTGATGATGATTACTATATGTTATATCGTAAAAATCGGAGCCGACCGACAGCTGTTAGGGCAGCTGTCAGGGGCTTCTCCAGATGAAAGATAATAACGCTTGAAATGCTTAAATTTAAATTTTAATCCTGCCTTATGTCTGATTCCCAAAGGGGTCCATGAGAGATTCGACAGAGGTCTACGTTGGCGTGACTCTAAAATGGGGGTTCATAATTCGTAAGCGAAGGTCCATAAAAATTTATCTGGTTTTGATAGCAAAGAACTGAAATATCGGCTTGATTTCACCTATTAATGTAGTCAGACGACAGATAATATTTTAATAATATGAAAAAATATGAATGAATTTCCCATTCAATTCTCACTTTTTTCGAAAACAGTTGATTCACGATTGGAATTCAGCTGCTTTTTTTCCATAGTTTGATGTAATCATAAGTATTAGTATATTTTTTCTTAAGATTTGGGAGTGTAGTAGAGATTTAGTTTCAGGGGGTCCACCGGAACCCGTAAAATGTTGAAAGTAGTCTATGAGGAAAAAAGTTTGGGATCGTTTGGTTTAGAGGTAGGCATGTGCCCTAGATATCAACAAGCGTCGGTCCGCGCCGAGTGGGCGTACAACCTGTGCGCGGGCGCGGAGCAGATGCTGGACGAGCCGCAGGTGCGGGTGTTCTGGGGCGCGCTGCACGGACACCTCAGCGAGGACATCTACTGGGGCCTGCGCCACCAGTGGCTGGCGCTGCGGGACAAGGCCTACGCCCACTGCAGGGACGGGGAGGTCTGTTGCATGAACAATATGGCCGCTGTAACACGAACGCCAAGCATTTAGCACATCATTATCATATTTTCAGACTTTGTCCCCGACCTCGTTCGCATTTTCTTTTCATATCATGATTAAACAGATGTGATGCATTGTTTTGATTCGGTTGCGTGTTGATATTATCCTTACCAGTTAAGCCCATTTTGCATGGCTATTGTACTTATTGGATATCCTTGCTACTGAACAACACAAATTGAAAACGATGTTGACCGTGATGCATATAAAACAAAAGTTTAAATATCATTTTTAGGTTACGTTGCATTAATAAAGAAGCAGCAGTAATTTAAAAAATATCAACCATCTCCAGATACAGATTCGTTGAAATTTTATTGTATTATATTATATAGATTAAATTATTATCTTGTAAATGATTTTTTAATAGGGGTTCCACCTCTTAAAATACAGAAAGTTATTTCGTTAGAAAGGCCTACGTTCACTAGTTAAACCTTACGCCTTTCTCTCTGACAGTATGAGCTTGAACGTGCACACTTTTGTACCTATATATATATGTAGATATTTCATGTCAAGTTACAAATCAGTAACATCAATTACTATACATATGACAATACTAGTGATACTTAGTACACTTGCCCTAGTATATTTTCAGTCAAAATTTAGTCAAATCTAACCCCGAGAAGATCCACTTTACGCATCTACCAAAAAAGACATATTTGTCGTAACACCTCATTTTAAGGATACTCTTCTGAAAACCACAGCTATTATCAGAATCCTGGAAGTCGACATATCAAATAACGTTCAGTTTCGCGGTCATTTGAAAGAAAGGCTAAACTAGCCTCCAAAAGGCTCGGTGTGTTCAGCAAAGCGAAACAGTACTTGTTGCAAGCACATAACCTCCAACTTTACGAGGCACAAATTTTTCTCATCTCTAAGCCGGAGCAACCAAGTAACAACTTCTTCCTCTTGATTGCATTCAACATAGAGAGATTGTTTCTAATTATAAATAAATAAATAAATATTCAGGGGACAAATTACACTTACTGATCTAACCCCAAAGTAAGCAAATTATTTGCTTGTGTTATGGGTGTTAGTCAACGATACTAATACATAGAAATACATATATAAATACCAGAATATATTTAATAAACACCCAAACCCGGATATACAAACATTTATGCTCATCACACAAATGCTTGTCCCCGTCGGGGATCGAACCCGAGCCACATTGATTGCGTAGTCAGGGTCGCTAACCACTCGACCAACGGGACGGTCTAATTGGTTTGACGTTTGGTATTACGCAGAGATCTAGGTTTGCTCTGCATCTTCTAACGCATTTATCATAGAGAGTCCGGAATAATTCTTGCCACTGAATTCCATCATCTGACATCGCATCAAAAAAAGTTCTACCCTTGCCACCTCGATGTCTGTCTGTCACAACCGTGTATTTTTCTCGGCACTTTCTGCCTCGCAGAACTCTTTTGTGAAATCAAATACCGGCAGCGGTTTCCGAACGGATAACGTCTTAGTGATCTTCAAGAAAAGAGCTTACTCATTTTAAAAGGTTCACAATGCTGCTGTTAGATGTCTGTGGTTGTGTATGGGCGGCGGTGATCACCAGGTGCCTCTCCTGCTCATTTGCCCACTTTTCTATGAAAAAAATATATAGACAATTTAATGGCGGATAAATGTTAGCACAAATGTTTTAGTGGCGTCAATTTTAATGTAGCACATACATTTTTGCAATAAAGTTGAAAGTTAAAACATCAGATCAATATCAATACAGTGAGTAACAAGCACTTGTCCGACCTGAAAGAGAATGTGAGTGAATCGATAACATTATCAAAAAAGTTATGAAAAGATTCTATCTATACAATTAAAAATATTTTGGTATTTTAAAAATTGTTATAAATATTGTCGGAGTTTTATTTATCTTAGAATTTTTTAACCTACATTACATTTTGTCAATTCTCCGAGCTCAAAAACCCATTCTTTGGTTTATTTTTAAATGATTTGGGCTTTAATTATCTCAACTTAGCTGAAAGTTGTAGAGATGGCCTGCAGAGTTAACAGCGCAGATTTTCTTATATCCACTTCACGTCATTACTTTTTTGGGGATTAAATAATTCATAAAACTTTCAGGTGATTTCAATAGAGACTTTCGAAAAGGTCGCGCGTGCTACATTTCCACTGAAAAGCGAAGTTGACATCAAAAACTTGAGCGATGTCGTCAAGAAGCAACTGAAGCTTAAACTTAACAACACGGATGTTAATTTGGATAAGCTTTTTCATGAGGTAGGAAACAACTAACAAATGTGTCATTAAAAATTATAGAATCATTTATAGGTAGGCAAAGATTTTTACTTACAGATACAACTGAACGACCTCTATGAAAGAAAAACTCTTACCCATTACATATTTTTAAACTCTGATGGCGGCCGTCTCACAAACATAGACTTAACATTATACTAACTTGCTTTTGACATCTAATAAATAAAATTGCGTGTTCTAACTCTTGTAACCCCGTCACTTTTTATTTATGTTACCATTTAATTCAGGCAACGTGGTCCATATTATAAATAACTTATAGACTAACATACATATTAAAAAAAAATATATATATATATATATATATATATATATATATATATATATATATATATATATATATATATATATATATATATATATATATATATAATAAAACTTAAAACTACATTTTGTCACGTGTTGACAGCGACGTGACGCGTGCTTCATTCCAGAGTCTCCCCAGGAACCTAAGGTAGACTTATGAGAACTTGATGATGAATTGAAATTAATTATTTAAGAAATAATTTAATTTCAATCAAGTCCCGGCCTCCTTTGTAGAATAGGCCAACTGCCGTTCTGCCAGGCAGGTCGTAAAAGGCGACCGATTGGCTATCGAGTCACTACCATCGTGGCTACTAGGTGGTAGAGTTCTGCATTGTCTCGCCCGGGTCTGGTACCACCGCCTTACCTATTCCTGCCGCAATAGCGTCAGTGCTTGTCGCTGTCGTGTTCCGGTTTGGAGGGTAAGGTAGCCGGTAAACTTATGCGTTTGGCATTAGACCTCGCCACAAGATAGCAACGCACCATTAACATCTTTGGTGTCTATAGGCGATGGTTGACTCTTTCCATCAGGAGACCCACTTGCTTGTTTGCTATCTTATGATATAAAAAAAAAGACACAAGTAACATTTAACAGACAATTAATAAAGGAAATTAAAATAAATATCATCATACCATTTTCTAGCCATGGACTATCTCACAAGCCACTGCCAAAAACCTGTACCATGGAATATACTGTACGCAGATGACGTCGCTCTGATATCGAATTCTGTAGAAGACCTACAAAGCGATTTTGACAGTTGGGTGAAGTCGCTCGAAAACAATGGTCTGAAGATCAGTCGTCAGAAAACAGAGCATATGTCGTGTATATTCGATGGTCAGACGGACGCTCGTAATATTCAGCTCCTCATAGACGGTGAGCCTATACCCGCAGTGGATCATTTTAAGTATCTGGGCTCAATCATTAGTAGCGATGGCAAGATCGACCGAGACGTAACCCACAGAATAACTACGGGATGGATGAAGTGGAGACAACTTACAGGTGTAATGTGTGACAAGAAAATGCCCATCAAGCTAAAAGGCAAATTGTATAAAACAGCAATTAGACCCGCTATTCTTTATGGTACAGAATGTTGGGCAGCCACAAAACAACACCTGTCTAAACTGCACTCGGCAGAAATGCGCATGTTACGATGGTCAGCGGGAGTCACATTATTGGACAAAGTACGCAATGTCTATATTCGGGGAAGCTACAAAGTTGCGCCCATCGCCGACAAGATAAAAGAACGGCGTATGCGATGGTATGGGCACGTACTTCGTCGCCCCGAAGACCATATAGTTAAAAAAGCACTACACCTGTCGACAACGATACGGCGCCGTGGAATACCCCCCGCCACCTGGTTGACAACAGTCGAGAGGGACCTGAAAGAAAGCAAAATTGACACCGCTGCTGCTCAGAACAGAGGAATATGGACGAAGCAGACAAGGAGAGCCGACCCCAGATAATGGGAAATGGCTTAGGACATGATGATACCATTTCCTAGCGGGATAGACAGAGCAAAACGGACATCAATGTTTGTTCCCGTTCACCACTATTAAGACGGTGAGAAGAGTGGTGATAACGATAACGGCTATTGCTTGTTTTTTCGCGATAATCGGAACTGACTGCTTACGGGGTCATCTGAGGCACGGGATATTTAAAACTACACCACTAGAATTCATAACTGCTGCGGTGATTTCGTTTTTTAAGAGTGACCCGACAAATATGTTTAGAAGACTTTCCCGAACCGAGCTTCGAACCTCATGATCTGTGCGGAATACGCTAACCACTTGACCTTGATGCAGTTTATAAACATATTGATTACTAACTTATGAACTTTCACATATTCGTTAAACGTTGGTTGAACTAAGTCAAGGTATATAATTTTTTTAAAAAGTTTTCCAAAAATGATACAAGCTCTGGTAAGTCAGGCGCCGTTCTAAAGCCACGACGAGCTTAAGTCCTTTAATTTAACGTACTGTTACACTGGGCCCCGAGATTTATGTTTTAAAAAAGAGTTTTTAATTATTTAATCGTTTATTCACTTTCACACAAAATAATATAGTTTATTAATTAACACAAATTATAATAGGACTAGTAAAGAAATAGTAGGGGATGAATTGGAAAGACAAGTGATCTGGTAGGAATCTAGACGGAGACTGACTGATGCGGACTAGGGAATAGAATAATGGTCAAAAGTGCTGATGAAGCACTTTTGAGGGATTTGTTGACGGGGGTCTGATGCAAGCCCTTTGGCCTACAGTCAGGGGATATAACAGTACGCAATAAATATACTTTCAGATTTACATCATTTATCGCCTTCTACAGACTAAGTGTACAATAATAACCGTTGGTCCTTCGAGCCGCGATTTTTTCTACTGTTATACTGTATGGCTTGTTTAAAATTGTAGAACGAAGAAGGGTTTGATCGCGTCGAATTAGTCCGGGAACTGTTCCGGCAGCGGCAGCTCGCCCAGGACAAGTACATCCGTGAAGTGGTAGCAGAGCTCGGTGGCAGGAATCCCAACAAGATGGTCACCGTCGACAACCTCAAGCGAGCTTTCGCCATTGTTGATCCTGCTATCAGTGCGTATACCTATATTTCAATCCCAAAATAGTTTAAAGACATTATAATAGCAACAACCGTCTTCAAACCTCTTGTATCTCTGTAACCCTGAATCAGATCCTCACTAAATTTATTTAGAACCAAACGGGAACTTCCAGCCGGGAAGTACCTACCTATACTCTACAAAAGCAAATAAAAGTATTTTTCAATTCAGTAAATAAAGTCGGAGACGGGGTTGTGAAATTCAACAAATAAAATAGAGCCGCATTGAGAAATACTTTGTTTTTTAGAAAAGTCAGTTGAAAAATAAACTTACTAAACGTATTTTACGAGTGAAGCTCTATAAAATGCTCGTAGCTTAGGGGTATAACGCTAATAACTGCGTTATTATTTTATGGCCCGTAGAATAATCTTTTAGTCATTTAATTATTTGACCGCCCCGTTGGTCGAGTGGTTAGAGACCCTGACTACGCAATCAACGAGGCTCGGGTTCGATCCCCGACGGGGACAAGCATTTGTGTGATGAACATAAATGTTTGTATTTCCGGGTTTGGGTGTTTATTGTATATATTCTAGTATTTATATATTTATTTCTATGTATTAGTATCGTTGACTAACACCCATAACACAAGCAAATAATTTGCTTACTTTGGGGTTAGATCAGCAAGTGTAATTTGTCCCGTGAATTATTATATATTATTATTATATTATTAATTAAACAATTTCTTTGTATATCATAGGACGCAAACAAGACATAACTCTCCTGAATGGAATAAATAACTATTGCTTATAGATATGAAACATATTAATAGTGTGCAGTTGCCGTCAGTATGGCGGGCTGATAATGCCACATGAGTAACTTCAAAGGAATAGTAAACTACGTCTTCTTTAGTCTGTTTACATCCTATTTAAGATCTACCTTGTTTTTCATCAGATGAACCGCAATCGGTTACACTAATTTATTAACAAAAACTGGTGAATGATGATAGCATATGAAAGAGATGAAGCAAATTTCACAACTACTTTGTTCGGTCGGCGGGCTGCCCGGCGTTCCATTCAATCTACCAACACGATATCAGGCTTATTTGCGACAATAGTCATGTCCGTTATGACAGATCGATATCAGTAGAACTTAATACTGCCATCTTTGAGAAGTGACTCCGATGCGTACTTATTATTATAAGTGCACTTCAAGACTTACAAGATCATATCAAAGAGCAAGTTGTTGATGAATAATCCTGGATACTTGATTGTTTCTGTACTCTCCATTGGCAAGATAAGAATTACCGGAAATAATATGCCTGATGGACTCAGGATAGTGACACTACTAAACTGACGCCCTGGACTTTACAGTCCAGGGTGTCCAACTTGGCTTGAGTTCACTTTAATATGCCGGAGGTGTATATAAACAGGTACTGAATGCACGCACCATAATACTACCCATGGAACATAGCTATATTCCATGATACTACCGGTCAAAAGACATTTTATAATTTTTTTCAAGCGTCCAAAAAAACGCTCGTGACCGCTATATATCTAAACACTTCGAAATATCTATCAGATTCTGATGATCCTATTACAGCCTATACTACGCAATTTACTCGTAAACGCAAAAGTCATCGCCGGCGGCGATTCGGCCCTCTGTTTGGCCTGCCGACAATAAAGACGCTGGTTAAGAGTTATTATTAACAAGTCGAAATTTTGATGTTACTTAAGTTCCCATTTATCAGCAAAATACTGCCCTAAGGTGCCCCATAGACCTACAATAATATTGCGCAATATTACGTATTGTGCTATATTATTGACCGTTTAGTGTTAATATTGAAGATTGCACAATGATTGTACGAAAGTTTGAGCGGGTTTAAATTTTATTGTGCATTGTTTTTTTCTTGCACTGTGTAGGCTTAATATTGTACAATATTTTTCTCTTCATGAGCGGTCGCGTTCGGTCAGTAACGGTGTTTAATGTATGGTCGTGTCGTAAATTTAGGGAAAATGGCGGGCAAAAATGCTATAAAGAGAACGGGGAGCTTTCTAGAGTGTATAGAATTATATAGAGGTTTATTTAACAAAATTACCAGCATGGTTGCCGACAAAACTTTGTCGTCAGACATGTTGCTCGCACGAAAATATTGATCAGACAGGTTTGTCAATTTTATTGAATTAATTTATTGAACGGTTGGAAGCAAAGGGGGTATTCAATATTATTGCATAATAAAAGTATTGCGCAATGTTTATTGTAGTTCTATGGGTCGTCTTAAGTCGAAGTTCGGTCTCATAGGAGACACTTTTAGCGGGCTTTTAGCCTACGCAATTTAAACTCTGGCTGAGCACTTTGTTCGCCGATGATGTAAATTTTTTATACCCTATACAAATCTTTACAAATCCTCTCTACATATATGACCCCGCATTTATCAACGTCTAATTTCATTCTGATATCATTTCTAAACTTCTGCGTAAGGTTAAGTAATGACATCGAGTCTGATTTGTTGGATGCAAAAAATATAAGATAATCTAAATATATACAAGAAATGAGAAATGAGTTCACGCTCACAACGAAACCAATAGCTTAACTTTGAATCTCTTAGTAGAGTTATTAAGGATTCAAAGCCAAGCAGAACCATAAAGGAGTGAAGCGATTGCAGGTCACACCCGCATGGAGCGCTACATCCGCTGGGTGTTCGGCGGCGCGGGGTGTGGCGCGCTGCCGCTGCGGGCGGTGGCGGCGCGGCTGGCGGCGGGCGACGTGCCGCGCGCCGGCCCGCGCCAGCGCCCGCGCCCGCGCCCGCGCCCGCGCCGCACTCACCACAGGCCCAACCCCGACCACACCACCCAATGAACATTTATCTTTCTCAATTAAACGTCCAAACTATGTGTTGTTTTAATCATTTTTGACTTAATGCCTTAAAAGTTATAAATAACGCCCGTTTTATACCTACTTATTGTCATTATTTTTAAGGTGCAAATATTCTACTTAGCATTTTTATTAAAAAAAAGTGAGAAACAAGCTCATCTTATAGTAAGTGAATACCACTGTCCATGAACTAATGCATAACATAGCGTTAACATCTCGCTATACAGATAGCAATGTACCATTAACATTTTGGTGTCTGTGGACGATGGTTGCCTTTCTCAGCAGAGCCATATTCTGGTTGAGAACACTATCTCATTAGTCTTCCATGACATAGGATTAAAGAAGGAAGCAAAAAATAGCACACGTGTTGTATAACGTGCAATCTCTAGTATGGCCGTTTTAAAAGAGTTGAAGGCTGACGTCTGCTGAGTTGTTGTCCCAAGCAACTTCAGCAATTTATGGTATTTTCTTTAAATTGATCCTCTTGTACAGCAACGCCATCTTTTTTTAAGGCCAAAGAATATACAATACTACGTCAAACTATTTCAAAAACATTTATTTGACTTAGTGCTCCTTAAATCCATACCATTTACCTATTAAGAAAGTTCTCTTGATGACAAACCAAAAGTAGTTTTGATTCTGAAACAGTAATTGTGTAGATAACATTTTTGATAGAGTATTGTTACATTCTATCAATGATTTTATCCACACTACTGTCTAATTTTATTGTTATAAAACGTAATAATTTGATAGTCATAACAAAACGTTTAGTGCATCGATGATCCGGAGTAAAGTGCCGGTCACACACCCATTACGGCCTCCCTTTGCAGGCTGTCGTCGCGTTTGGCAATATAGGTCAGCAGATTGGGACGAAATGCTGTCTGTCTTTGCATTCTACCCATGGGGGTGGTTGTGCTTCTCGCTAGATGATCCGAATGCTGTCGGTGAATGTGGTGCTGCAGGGAACTTTTCATTCTGTCTTCTGCGGTGCCCATCGGTGGCAAGTCTCAGCCTTGGTTTGGTCGTCACTGCAAAGCAGCTTCACGCCGAAAGCAGGAATGCTACTGAGCTTAGCTTGTTACGTCGGCATCTCGTGATGAAAAAGCTAGCGCATTACGAAAGCAGTACAATTCTTCCTCGAGGTTCTTCAAAAGAACTATCGCCAAGGCAAAAGCGGAACACGTTGACTGAATTTGTGAGAAATTAGTTCGCCTTCCTTCGAGCACTCGTGCGTTCTGATCTCTCGTCAAAGCTGTCTTAGGGAATTTGGGAATTTCTCCCAGCCTTCGTTTCCATCCTTGCACAGAGACGATAACTCTCTGGCCCATACCGCAAAGGAGAAAGTCGATCTTCTGGGCTCGTTCTTTGCAGCCAGTTCGACTCTGGATGACCGGGGGAACGCACCGCCTACCATCCCGTAGTGTGATAGTTCCATGCCAGAACTAAAATTTCGGCAGCCTTCTGTGCGTAAAGCACTACTTTCCTTGGCCACAAGTCGAGTAGGCTTGATGGCATTCCTCCAATTGTGCTCCAGAGCTAGTGCCAGTATTGACGCACCTATTCCGGCTTTCATATTCACTCGACGTGGTACCGAATTCGTGGAAGACAGCTTTAGTGCATTCCATCCCTAAAAAAGGAGATCGCTCAAATCCGTCAAACTATCGGCCAATAGCCATAACCTCCTTGTTCTTCAAAATCATGGAGACACTTATAAATGTCAGCTCCTGAAATATTTAGACGAGCACCAGCTGATTAGTGACCGTCAGTACGGTTTCCGTTGTGGCCGCTCAGCTGGTGATATTCTAGTAGGTATACCTGACGCTGAGGGTGGAGGCAGTTGAGTCCTAGGGGGAGGCATTGGCAGTTAGTTTAGACATAGCGAAGGCCTTCGACAGGGCATAAAGCGCTTCTCTCGAAGTTGCCTTCCTATGGGCTTCCCGAGAAATTATGCAAGTGGATCACCAGTTTTTTGGCTGATCGGAGCATCAAGGTCGTAGTCAGTGGTGCATGCTCCGAACTCAAACCTGTCAATGCTGGTGTTCCTCAAGGCTGCGTGCTATCACCGACACTGTTCCTTCTGCATATCAATGATATGTTGCAAATTAGTCACATACATTGCTATGTAGATGACAGTACTGGTGATACTACATACTCCGGCCGTAGTGGTATTTCCGGGAAGACGTCGAAGAGGGCCGGAATAAGCTCGTCTCTGAACTCGAGAATCGACTAACCGATGTCTCGGACGGGGGTCGTCAACACCTTGTTATATATAATCTCATAAACACGCAGCTTTGCACGTTCACCGCAAAAAAGACACCCTTTGTCGTGTCACCTCGGTTCGGGAACACACTCCTGTCAGCCTCAGCCAGTATTGGAATTCTGGGTGTCGACATATCGAACAGCGTTCAGTTCTGCGGTCATTTGGAAGAAAAGGCTATCGACTTCACATGGAGTATTGCTCTCACCTCTGGGCCGGAACTCCTCAGTACCAGCTTCTTCCACTTGATCGCTTTCAATGTAGAGCGGTTCGAATCGTCGATGACCAGGCTATTTCTAATCGGCTTGACTCTTTGGCGTTGCGCAGAGATATAGGTACACTCTGCATCTCTTACCGCATTTATCATGGGGAGTGTTCCGACGAGTTCGGATTAATTCCTGCCGCTAAAGTACATCATCGGACATCGCGTCAAAATTTAAAGTTCCATCCTCACCACCTCGATGTCTGCAAATCCACAATTGTGCGCTTTTATCGGCACTTTTTGCCTCGCACTTTACTACATTGTGGAATCAATTACCCGCAGAGGTTTTTCCGAACGGATACGACTTGGGGACCTTCAAGAAACGATCTTACTCATTTTTAAAAGGCCAGCAACGCAGCTACAAGACACCCGACATTGCAGATGTCCATGGGCATTGGTGTCGATCACTTACCATAAGGTACAACTGCTCGTTTGCCCTCTCTACTATAAAAATAATCGATGCCTGGTTATGCCAAGAAATTATTTTATTTTAGCAACATCATTATTAGATAATATCTTTCCAAAGGTGTTTGATTTGTGAAAACTCTTAATAACATCCCCTCTTTTTTTAATAAAGACAACAATTTCACGAAACATGGGTAATAAATTCTAAGGCAAAATATGTTCAAACTTCACAAATTCTAACATCATATTGGGGGTGTTCGACCGTACTAAGATCTTAGTAATTTAAGGTAATTACTAAGTTTACACAAGCGGTCGGAACACTTTGCAGATAGGAACTAAGAAACTTTCAACACCACCTTGTACTTTGTAATTGTCATGGGCCATTGTATAATAATTTATTGTAACATTTCTTTTATAGATTATGATACTTCTAAGTAGGAAAAGATATAGTGTCTAGGTCGAATCCGGCTGCGCTTATATGCTCAGAACAAATATTTATTCAACTTACCTAGTAGAATAAATATTAACTAACTTAGTTTACTAATATCTTAGTTCCACTGAAGACGTACATAAATATTATTATGTCAAAATATGACATTCATATTTGACATGTAGAATGATAATTGTCAAATGTCATTTAATATTTCATTATCATATTATTGTTATTTGTTATTATTTTAGCACGTGAATTTATAAATTATGTTTTATTGTAAATTAATTGAAAAAAAATAATATTATCAAATAGAAAACAATGGCTGACATAATAGAAAATTCTGAAATCGATAAGGATACTGTTGGACCGGAAGATATTGATAAATTGTTTAGCAAAAATTACTACCTACTCACAGAAACTGCAGTATCTCTAAAAAAATCTTACATAAATAAATTAGATGTAACGAAGTAAGTTTAAATTTTATGTAAATATTCATACATGTTTGGTCCATTATTAAAATTTTACTTGTAAAGTTTGTCAACATAACCTAAAGAAATATATAAAAATATTGCCAAATGATTATTTAATTCAAGCTATATATCACATAATATAAAAAAAGGATCGTACTTAAATCCTGTCATAATACTAAGCTGCAAATGTTTAGTATTTAAATCTATAAATTCTTTACTAAATAAAGATGCTCCGATTAAATGCCTTTTAGTGTCATACTTGTCTATACTTAACATTTACTATTTTTTTAAAATGTAGTTTCTGTACTCCGTATAAAAAGGTAGTAAAACTACTATAAGCTTTTGTTTGGGCGTTAAAATGGTCAGCACAAATTTGAATTGCTGAGAAGTAGGTACTAACCTATCAGTGCCTGGATTTACCTACCTAATGATTTTCCCCAGCCTATGACTGAGATGCATAGTTTTTCTTTCACAATTTTTTTCTAAACACTTAAAATGTAACAATTTTGTTTGGAAAAATTAACCCATTTCATTTTTTAACAGCAATAGAGATAGTCTCTCTAATATAACTGTTTATATAGAGATTTAGAGATGATTCAGTTATACTGCCTATTGTATGTACAAATACTTTCATGCCTTACAGTGCAGTTGGAATGCTGTATCACAATCCAAGGCTGGATAGCTTCTTCCCGAACATACATGACCATTGACTGTCAATACAAATTACACCTATATTCTTTAAAACTTATAATTAAGGTGTTTTCTATACTTTTACCTCAGGTACAAGGTTGTCTAATTTTTAAATGAGATTAATATAAAATAAGTTTAAGCTTAGCATCTTTTACTGTAATTTCAGGTCCTTAAATATAGCAGTAAGTTTAGTAGACAATGCAATAGAAATATACAGATTAACTAACACATCTCTGACACGGGTTTGCCGCCTCAGTGGACATCAGAAAAGCCTGACTGACCTGAGGTTTAGCCCACAGGATGATTATTTACTGTACTCTGTTGGCCATGATGGGATTAAACTGTGGGACACAAGGAGCAGTGGCAGTTGTGTGCAACAATATAAAAGTAATGGGTGATTTATTTTGATTGAAAGAATATTTAATTATATATTGTGATAACAGTTTTTTTGCATTTCCCATGATAGATATAAAATAATAGTAAATAATTGGGTCTCAATTAGATTTACTTACATTTTCAGTAGAAGATTTGACCCCTGATCAGACAAATCATGCTTTGCCTATTTAAGTCACATTTCGTTTTTTCATTATGTATTTTTTTTAACTTAGTGGCAGGATCTGAGTCATGGGAGTGCACTCCTTGTAAGCAAAAAAGCAGGGTTGTACTTGCCATCCACAGATATTTTAATAAAATGTTCACACATTTTAGATGACTTTAATTAATAGTAAATAAACGATTGAACAAAATATAATAATTTAAAAACGCCTAATATTTTATAAATAGCACCAATTTGCAAGCACACAAACATTATGTTTGCCAGGCGTATAGCCCAAGTACTGCGGTCGAGGTTCGCAGGGCATTTGTTCGCATGTGTGTAGTAATTTTGGTGTCTGTAGAAAGTTTGCAAACGCACATACCCATGAATATCAAAGGCGCGTTTCCAGCGACAGGCTATATTCCGACCAAAAATAATAGACAGAAATCTAATAATTCACATATGCATATTATGCATTTTTGTTTAGTAAGGTTTTATTTGTTTAAATAGCAACAAAAATGTTTTGTGTTTCGCGGGGGCCATTTGCTTTTTTGTGTGATAAGCATTGTTTATTATTTTGTTTGCGTCAGTATATTAAATAAAGTTTATTAAAAAGATTTTTCCTTTTTAATATTTGAAAGTGTGTACATTTAATAATTTATTACTGAGTTTCTATAATAATTGTAGTGATTTGCTTTTACTAGTACATTTGTTGATTTATCTTAAATGTTATTTGATTGTGAAGTTTGTATTGAAAATGCCTGTTTATTAAAAATTAAAAAAAACAAGTTCTCACAATTGTCATTCATTGAAAAGATTCAAATCGTGTAAAGGTAGGTGTGTACCCGAATTACAATTAATCCAGCAAGACCAGCAAAACGTTTCCACACATATTTGAGAAACACACAAAATCAACAAAGGCTCACAGAGCTTTCCATGATTTCTATAGAAAAGGCATTAGTGATAGAATTAAAATGTAATCCAACTTTCTATGACAATATCCTAAAATCGTATTTAAAAAAGGATAGGCGCATAGATTTCACTACATAGTTTAAAACAAAGTTGCTTTCAATGTTTATCCCTATGTCCCTATGTATGCTTAAATCTTTAAAAATACGCAACGGATTTTGATGCGATTTTTTAATAGATAGATTGATTCTTGAGGAAGGTTTTAGTATATAAATCTTTCACATATTCCTACAGAAACAAAAGCTACGCAGGTGAAACCACGGGCAGGTCGCTTGTAATCTATAAATGAATGTGTAGTATGTTTTTTTCTTTTTTACTAACCCGTAATTTTATTATTAAGTTTATTTGTATATTTTGCGAATCACATGAATATCTGCCTTTTTAATTAACGGCCACATTGGATATCTTGCAAGGGATGTGTTCTGTAACACTCACTTGGATAATATATTTGAGGTGGGCAAAATCTTGCATTTATTTATATCGGGGTATAGTAATCTCAAGTAACCGGAACCTTCAGTGAAAATTGAAACTGACTAGGTGAGTAGTTAGATATTAATTTAGCTTATTACTTTACTTATTTAATAAGTATTTCATTCGCCGCGATGATCGATTGCTGTTTTGTTTTCGTTGCCATAGAAGATGCTCATGAATAGTAGTACATCTGAGACTTGTTCTGTTGGCATGGTTTCCGACTTAGAGATCCATCGCGTAGCTGTAGTATGCTAAAAATCTATAAAAGAAAAAGTTTTTGTGACCAAGTACTCTGCCGCATACCCAGTGTCTTAATCCTGTGCACGCCGCTGATCTGAGTGAAATATTGTCCTCAAATATTTATAAAGAAGTATTTACAGATGAAGAAAATGAAGAGAGGCCATATGAAAGTATGGATGTATCCTGTACTGGGCGAGTGTTGTGTGCCGGGAGCCAGCTGGTTAAGGATGATGCCTACATTGTGTTCTGGGACCAGCGGCAGTTAGAGCCACTGGGGGGCTATTGGAATTCACACACAGATGATATTACACAAGTAAGTTATTATTATTATAATAAATATAATGTTATGTAATGAATACATTTAAAAAAATATTTTTGACATCATAAACAAGCAACTCCTGATGGAAATATATTCCATTGTCGATGGACACCAAAAATATCAATGGAGCATTTCTATTCTTGTGGCGGGATGACAATGCCACATGTATAGGTTTACCAGTTATCTTACCCTCCAAACTAGAACACAATAGTGACAAACTCAGGAATAAATAAGGTTGTGGTAGCAGTCCCGGGCGAGACTGCAGAACTCTACCACGTAGTAATTACAGTGGTAGATCTACCCTACTACATAGTAAACATGTTTGACCAATCATTCGCCTCTTGCGAACTGCCTGGCACTATGGCAGATGGTCTGTTCTTCAAAGGAACTGTAGACCAGAACAAAAGAATAATCTAGATTTAATTTATTTA
This sequence comes from Apodemia mormo, assembly GCA_036924255.1. Classification (NCBI taxonomy): domain Eukaryota; kingdom Metazoa; phylum Arthropoda; class Insecta; order Lepidoptera; family Riodinidae; genus Apodemia; species Apodemia mormo. The sequence goes on from JAUPFN010000019.1 coordinate 35,157,902, forward strand.
GTTTTCAATTAATTAATTACTAGTACTAGTGCAATTATGATTTTTTTTTAATTTATAGGTGAAATTTCACAAAAGTAAGCAAGAAGTCCTAGTCACAGGTTCATCTGACGGCCTAGTAAATGTGTTCAACATAATGGAGCCGACGGAAGACGATGCTCTTATGTACTCCCTGAATGTAGAGAATTCAGTGGAGAGGCTGAGCTGGTTAGATGACCAGAGGGTGGCCTGCATCTCACAGGCGAACGACTTGCAGCTGTGTGATGTCAGTAATGGTGATGTGGTAAAGACATACAGCAGGGATAAAATCACCAGAAGCATTAAGGTATGATTAGAGTTAATTGAAATTTTTAGTTTAATTGGTATTTAGAGTTAATTGATAGTTTAACTTCCTGCGACATATGTAGTAAATAACGAAGTTACTGATTTTGCCCTAATTTTCTAAAATCGTGTTTTCACCAGATCTCCATCTTTTGAGGTCCTAGCCTTTTCCGTCTATTTTCACGATGATGACAGTATTTCTGTATGTATGTGTGTGTGTGTGTGTGTGTGTGTGTGTGTGTGTGTGTGTGTAAACATCTCATAACTTTTGAACGGCTGGACCGATCGAAACGCGGTTGACAGCATTCCATTGAATTCCACTCAACTTAGACTTCCTGAAAAGTTGAACCAAGTTGGCCCAGTAGAATTTGAAAAATTAAAAAAAAAATTTTTGGCAAAACAGTATTTTTTTAATATAACTTCCAGCTTAATGCACCGATTTAGTATAAAAAGTAATCAGCTCTATTCCTCAAAACACTACGTCTAATGCATAAATTGCATCAAAATCGGTTTATCAGTTTGGGAGTAGTCGCTGACAAAAAAATTGTTTTTTCGACATAACTTCAAAATTTTTCACCCAATCATTTTTTGGTATTCAATGATATTTCAGTACTATAAAAACTACGTCGAATGCCATTTCGAAAATAAAAATCGAATTTAATTTTCCAAAGTTACAAGCTTTTCAAATATTAAAATTACGTTGTTTTCTAGCAAACTTACTTAATATATTTGAAATAACTTTCAGGTTAATACACCGATCGACTTAAAAATCTTATCAGCTTTCTAAATCTTATCAAATGGTATTTGATGCAGTTTTTATAGGAAATTCGGGCACTCAAAATCGGGCAATTTTATTGGGATTTATCAATGACGAAAACTTAAAAAAAATGTTTACTTATTTATTTAATGCTTTATTGTACATAATTAAAAGAGAAGTAATACATAGAAACTTATTAAAAACAGACAGTTTTTTGACATTGCCTAAAATTTTTTGAACCTATTCATTATTTAGCTGAAGCAATATTTTAGATCTCAACAATTGGATTGAGTGCCATTTGATGATCGTTTCCAAAATACAACAGCTTTTCAAAAATCATTATACTGTCATTTTTAAGTAACTAGATGTTTGCTCTGAAAAAATCTGTGCTTGTATTTATTCCTTTGAGCTTAAAATACCTTAATTTAGCGAGAAGTTTCAGGGATGGTCCACAAGGTCAACCATTTACACATTTTTTATTATGAAATAGTAATTAAACAAGCAAATATAATTCTAATAATAAGAGATGACCTCTTTTCACCGGGGAGCCATCTGGATGTTTACTAAAATAAAAAAGCCTTGATTGTGTTGGATGTATCATTTCCTAAATAAAACTTCTTGATGTGTATGTGAATATCATACCTCGCTCTTTCCTGCAATTTATGGGAGTGATTTTGTGAAACGTAATGGTAGTGTATAACAGGAAACTGAGAAATAACGCAATTTTTTAAATGACTATTTGTATTGACCAATGAGCGCGTGCTATATGTATTGACCAAAGAGCGCATGCTATATGTATTGACCAATGAGCGCGTGCTATTTGAACTGATCAATGAGCGTGTGCTATATGTATTGACCAATGAACACGTGCTATTTGAACTGATCAATGAGCGCGTGCTATATATATTGACCAATGACCGCGTGCTATTTGAATTTACCAATGAGCGTGTGCTATTTGAGATGACCAATGAGCGTGTCTTATTTGAACTGATCAATGAGCGCGTGCTATATGTATTGACCAATGAGCGCGTGCTATTTGAACTGATCAATGAGCGCGTGCTATATGTATTGACCAATGAGCGCGTGCTATTTAAGATTACCAATGAGCTTATGTTATTTGAGATGACCAATGAGCGTGTTATATTTGAGATGACCAATGAGCGTGTTCTATTTGAGATGACCAATGAGCGGGTGCTATTTGAACTGATCAATGAGCGCGTGCTATATGTATTGACCAAAGAGCGCGTGCTATATGTATTGACCAATAAGCGCGTGCTATTTGAACTGATCAATGAGCGCGTGCTATTTGAACTGATCGATGAGCGCGTGCTATTTGTATTGACCAATGAGCGCGTGCTATTTGAACTGATCAATAAGCGCGTGCTATATGTATTGACCAATGAGCGCGTGCTATTTGGACTGATCAATGAGCGCGTGCTATATGTATTGACCAATGAGCGGGTGCTATTTGAACTGATCAATGAGCGCGTGCTATTTGAACTGATCAATGGGCGCGTGCTATTTGATTTTACCAGTGAGCGCGTGGTTTTTCAATTAACTAATGAGCGCGTGCTATTTGGACTGATTAATAAGAGCATGCTATTTAAGATGACCAATAAGAGTGTGCTATTTAAATTGACTAATGAGTGTGTGCTATTTGCATTGATCAATGAGCGCGTGCTATTTGAATTGACTAATGAGCGCGTGCTATTAAAAATTACCAATGAGCTTATGTTATTTGAGATGACCAATGAGCGTGTTATATTTGAGATGACCAATGAGCGTGTTCTATTTGAGATGACCAATGAGCGCGTGCTATTTGAACTGATCAATGAGCGCGTGCTATATGTATTGACCAATGAGCGCGTGCTATTTGAACTGATCAATGAGCGCATGCTATGTGTATTGACCAATGAGCGCGTGCTATTTGAACTGATCAATGAGCGCGTGCTATATGTATTGACCAATGAGCGCGTGCTATTTGAACTGATCAATGAGCGCGTGCTATTTGAACTGATCAATGAGCGCGTGCTATATGTATTGACCAATGAGCGGGTGCTATTTGAATTTACCAATGAGTGTGTGCCATTTGAGATGACCAATGAGCGCGTGCTATTTGGACTGATCAATGAGAACATGCTATTTAAGATGACCAATGAACGTGTGCTATTTAAATTGACTAATGAGCGCCTGCTATGTGTATTGACCAATGAGCGCGTGCTATTTGAACTGATTAATGAGCGCGTGCTATATGTATTGACCAAAGAGCGGGTGCTATTTGAATTTACCAATGAGCGTGTGCCATTTGAGATGACCAATGAGCGCGTGCTATTTGGACTGATCAATGAGAGCATGCTATTTAAGATGACCAATGAGAGCGTGCTATTTAAATTGACTAATGAACGCGTGCTATTTGTATTGACCAATGAGCGTGTTCTATTTGAGATGACCAATGAACGTCTTCTATTTGAGATGACCCATGAGCGTGAGCTATTTGAACTGATCAATAAGCGCTTGCTATTTTTATTTACCAATGAGCGAATGCTATTTGAATTGAACAATGAATGCGCGCTATTTGAATTGTGGTAGCCATTATATCTGTATCTACTTAATAAGTAGGTCAAGTTAGATGTCAGATGTTACATATTACACAAAAAATAAATGAGTAATCCTTACAGTACTCACTGATCAAATTGATCTAACCCCAAAAGTAAGCAAATTATTTGCTCGTGCTGTGGGTGTTAGTCAACATTACTAATAAAGAAATACATATATAAATACTGTTACATACATATAAAACGCCCAACCTCAGAATTTTAAACATCTATGTTCATTCTACAAATGTTTGTCCCTGTCGGGAATCGAAACCGAGCCCCATCGTTTCGTAGTTAGATTCATTAACCACTCGACCAACGAGACGGCAAGGATTACTCGTTTTTATTGAAGTAACATTGTGTTGTGTTGTTGCAGAGGAGCAGAATAGACGACTGCTACCTGGTGGATTGTTTCATCAGCGACTGCGCGGCCGTGCTGCTGGCCGGCTCCTACGGGGGCACTGGGTGAGTACCACACTCACATCACATACTTTTTATCTTTGTCAATTCATTACTTACTTTACTGTAAAACACCAATGTCTTATTGCCGAGAAGCAGTTTGGCCGAATAAAACACTTGAATCACTTTTACATGCACAGTATAATTTTTGAAGAGAGTAACTCCCTCAATTAAAGCTATAGAATTACAATGACACGAAAACATCCCTTCCTATTTATACTATCCTTCTTTATATTTGTCCATTGCTGTTTATAATGACGTCATTATCTCACAATAACAGCTGCATAAATCACACAGTTGCGCCACACTTGGCTGACTATTACTTGTCGTTAAGTGCAGTTGCTGACACTTTACGCTAGCACGGAAGACAAAAACAGCATAATTTAAAGATACACCCTATGTGCCTATGTCTACCATTTTTATAATATTAAGCATCTCCACTTCAATTTAACCGCCGTCCACCACCAACTTGAGACGGCAAAGACAAGATATTATTGATTTACCAGGATAAGGTTTAATGAATTATAAGTCTGTCAAAATTTGAAGTTCCACCCTCACCATGTTCTCCATGACCTCTTGATGTCTGAAAATCCATAACTGTGCGTTTCTCAACACTTTTTGCCTCGCGATACTCTGCTGTGATTTTGGGACCTTTAAGAAAAGATCTTCCTCATTCTTAAATAGCCGGCAACACATTCTCAAGTCCTGATACTGCGAATGTTCATGGTCGGTGGTGATCACTTACCATCAGGTGCATCTCCTGCTCGTTTGCCCCTCTTCTATACGTATAAAAAATATACAGATAGATACAATTATAACATAATCGAACTTATTCTACTCATTGAGTGGGCAAATACATTAAATGTCTAAAATTTACATTAATTTATTTATCTTAGCTAAAATTAGAAATATTAATATTGTATCTTCTATACATACAAAGAAATAAAATTAGAGTGTCTGTTTGTAATAATAAGTTAAGCGATTTTTACTAAATACATATAGATGCATATGTCGCAGTGAAATTGTCAGTACCGTTAGATTATAATTTACCTAAGTGATATTATAATTTAACTGCTAACCTAACCTTTGGTTAAGTTAGGTTAGGTTATAAACTCACTAGGTAGATTATAATCTAACGGCTATTGTTGTCAATATTTCACTGCGACACATACAGAGTACATATACTAAAATAAATTTTTACAATTTTTGTCTGTCTATTTCGGCTAATCTTTGAAACTTCTGGACCGATTTTAACGGGACTTTCATTGGCAGATAGCTGCTGCAACTAGGAGCTACTTAGGCTACCTTTATTAAAAAAACACAAGCAATTTATTTGCTGCTTTAGCAAATAAATTGCTTGCGTTATGGGTGTTAGTCAACGATACTAATACATAGAAATACATTTATTACATAAATATATTAAATGATTTTAATTAATTTTATTGGCTCGCACGGGTCCGCTATTCCTGCCGCAATAGCGTCAGCGCTAGTCACTGTCGTGTTCCGGTTTGGAGGATAAGGTAGCCGGAAAAATAAAAAAATGAACCTACCCAAGTCCAGAAATACAAAAATCTAGCTCATCACACAAATGTTTGTTCCCTTTGGGGAATGGAACCCGAGCTCCATCGATGCGTAGTCAGGTGCGGTAACTACCGTCTGAATGAGTGCTGAAGCAGTCTTGTCAAAAACCGAGTATTAACATCCCAAACCCACGAAGTGGTATATTTTGTGTTTCTTTGACGTATTGTAAAAATGTAGCTTCACTCTGCATCTTCTATAGCGTCTATTGTGAGAAGAGTTCCGAAGAACTATTTGAATAAATCCCTGTCGCTCATTTTCATAATCTGCCTACGTCAGAATTCAATGTTACATCCTCTTATTAATTAATAATTTCGCAATAGTACTTAGTGGGCGAGGTTGGAAAGAGTGTTAGCACACCATGATCATATTCAGAGCTGCTACTAAGAGCCAAGTTTTTTTGATATTAAAAATTCACTGACACTTTGCCTGACACGGGAATCCAACTCAGTTTCATGATCTGATAGACAAACGACCAATTACATAAGATCCAGTGAGATCTACGTGATAGATGTCTGTGTAACCAAGTGTGGTGTGTTGCGTTTCAGCGACGTGCTCCGCTCCGTGACGATAGCTGAGAAGAAAATGCAGCCGCTGACCAACTTTAGCGGCAACAAGCAGGTCGTGCGCTGCTGCCATTACAACCAGCAGGTCAGTGCGCATCTGGAGCTAGAAGATATTGCTGCATTTGTGTTATCATCGGGTTTCATCATATCATATTGTTACGAGTTTAGAGTTCCTATTGCACAATAAACTATCACTTATATTAAAATTTTGTATTTACAACACAAATGTACAATACGCCACAAAGCAATACGTGAATACACTAAGTAATAACACCGTTACTATATTCACACTAGAACTAATCGACTAAACCGAATCACTAAACTAATACACTTTCCGTATCACTTCACTGTACTATATCGCTTCATACTGATCGTCCGAACTATCGCTTCTGACTCGCTATATAAAACTGCTGGGCTACTCTTGAAACCCGATGTCAATCTTAAACCAATAAATAATGAATTTTAACGTATTTCGTACTCTGGACAACCATGTTTAATTATTGGATTCGGCGACAGCGCCACATACCCATTCGAAATTTTTTGGAACTGCTCATGATTGCTTTTATTCGTTATTTGGTTTAAAACGGTACTCTTGACGCACTTTTGACATCCAACGTAGGATTTGAAACTTGTTTCATTATTGTTTAAAGACTGCTTTTTAAAACATATTTTTTATTTAAAAATTTCAGTTTTTTGTGCAAGTTATAGTTTTCACAGCCTGTATACAACACTAAATGAAATACCAAAATTTATATATACTCCATAGATAGGTAACAGTGTATATAGATATACTCAAGATCTCATACCTAAGAAGAAATGAGTAACTATTGGACCATGAGATATGCAGAAAAAGACATTTTCATGTCTGATGATGAATTTATTTTTTATAAGAACTTGAGCTGGATCACATTGACGGGATCCGTGTGGCTATCCTACGACTATATGATCGGGAGGAATTCTTAAACAGAAAGCATTTCCACTTACAGTTCAATTTTTCTTCCTTGTCCATTTTAGTAAACATAAATGGCGGACCAATAACTCAAATTGGTCATAGACAATTAATATGGTTGGGAAAAATCGAAAGATCTGTTGAACAAGTATGACAAACTAAATTGAATGAATGATATTAATTGTGTTCGGTAGTTTACTTTTGGTATGATCTAATTTAACTTGTTTGCACTATGCTATTTAAAAAGAAAATGCTGGAGACGCCACAGGATTTTCCTTTGTCAATAAAGGCATCGAACTTTCTGTCTGATTTTAATGGCAGGGTCTAAAGAGAAATCGAAATTTCTAATCTAATCGAGAAAGAAATTAAAGTCCCCCTTACGACACCACGGTAAGTAACGATACCACTAAGAAATTACGTATCTACGCTATAATCTCTATAGGCACCACCGCTAACTTCTAGGGCTTTCACCGAAAATAAACAATATTTTCCCTCTTTACCATTTTCAATTCAGTACTCTATTATTTTCATTCACTTCTGAACGAAACATCGTACAAAATAACATCAAGCTGGCACTCTTTTTTCAAGCATGCTCTTGGGGATAAATAAAAGAAATTAGACCGGCATTAATCCGTGGAGTGTGCTCTGTGTTGGTTGCAGTTTAAGATACAGGTTAATTTAAAAGTGTTTTGGCGTATTAATCAAAAAATAAACTTTAATTATAATCAAGATTAGTTCAAGGTCTAGGAGTTTAGATAATTATCATGTCAAAAAGCGTAAATAACAATAAAATATATTTTCCTTCAACGACCTTATCACTTACCAGCGCTCTGGATATGTTGGTACCTATTATTATTTATTTTCGTAAATTTTAGTGTTGATATCTAAGATCTCAAAAAAAACATACGATCTGAATATGAAATTTTAATATCCTATACAATATTTAAAAAATGTTGTATTGTATACTGAGGTTTATTTATTTTCTTTACGACTAAAGTCAGTTGTAAAACTAAAAGAGATTTTAATTTAGTCTATGTTGGAATTTCGAATATAGGCGATAGCTAGTATTATATTATTTTGCACTATTTTGTATAGAAGAAGAAGAAACACTATAAAAGTTACTTAGGTATGACCTAGTTTAACTTATTAGCACTACGCAATAAAAAAAATTACCTCTACTGGTAGACGCCACAAAATTTTTTTGTCAATAAAGGCATTGACTTGTCTGCCATTTCTTATTTTAATTCCAAGGTCAGTATGCTCTAGAGAAATCGAAATCCACTAAACATAATTTGGGGCTGAATCGCCTTCGTTCGTAGGAGAACACTCGGAATTCTGTATCCCTATACGTGGCCCTTGGATGGTACTAATCGTGCTAATAATGGATATAGTGGGAGACATATGTCATGGCTATAAGGACCACCCATCAACTGAAGTCGTGGCGCCAAGCGTCCGTTTTCCGTCACTTTAACGCTGATGTAGCTTTAGTGAGGACGGGTCGAATCAGTGCGCCTATACAATCTGGACGATCTAATACACACTGACGTTGATGCATTTGGAGACCAGTCATGGAGGGTAGTGGGATCCGAGGCACGGTGCACCACTGACCGAACGCTAGTCAGTAGGGGGCCAAGTAGCGTGCTAACCACATGTGAAAGGCTGCCCCGCCAACTAGCGGAACATCTCAAATGCGCCATAGTGCCGGTTGGCAACCGGATGGGAGAGCCCTATGGACATTCTTGGGGGGGCTCGAGCGTCCCCGCAGTCTCCAGACTAGTCCCCAACTGTGTAACTTCGAAAAGGGCAAGGTACAGGAATAACGTTGTACAGCGGCAGCACTCCCTCTCGATGAAAGTAGACCTTAGCAACATCAGAGGTTTACATTCTAATCTCGCTGCAGTTCATTTCCACCTGGAGACTCATAAACCATGTATCTTGTTCCTCACGGAGACACAAATAAGATGTCCGTCTGATTTGGCATACTTAACCTATCCCGGCTACACCCTTCATCTAATGAGTCATCGAAATTTTAAAGACTGCAAACTTCCTTAAATGCAACATTAACATTTTTACTGCAAGCATGATTGTTATAGTAAGTAATGTTACTATCAGCAAAATGGCGAATTTGCGTATCATTCTCAATAATTTAATTAATTTTATAATATCAAAAGATAAATTAATTAAAATAGAATAACTATTAAAAAAAACATTAATCTCGTATTTTTGAGAAAATAAATGTAATCAATTATCTTTTTTCTCAAAAAAGTTGATAAATACTAGTTCAGAAAAATAAGTATGAAAAACTAGGAATCTTCGCGTAATGGGAGCAGTATCATTAGATTTAAATAATTAAAATAATTTTATAGTATTATGGGACAAATGAATTTAAATATAACTATTAACAAAAACAATACTCACGTTTTTTTGTATAACAAGATCGTCGAATTATTGTAGTACGTAACGATTCTTTAAAATCGATTAAATAACCTGCCTTTAATCATCAAGCAGTATCATTAGATACATACGTTCTAAATAATTAAATTAATTTTATTGTATTATGGGACAAAGAAATTTAAATATAACAACAAAAAACAATATTCTGGTTTTTTGTATTACAAGTTCGTTGAATTATTGTAGTATGTAAAGATTCTTTAGAGTCGATTAAATAACCTGTCTTTAATAAAATAAAGCTTTTATTTTATTAAAAGCAGGTTATTTTACTATTGCAAAATTAATCACATTTAACAGATTGTAAAACTATATTATTACTTTAAAAGTGTTAATCTTTGAAAAATAATGATTCAATAAAGCGGATATTTTATATTCTACAAATAAATATTTAACTTTTAAAGAGTTAACAATATTTAACATTGTTACAAGCCATTTATCATATTTTTTGAATGTTTCACTTTGGTAAAGAATCATTCAATTACTCATTCGTTCGTTTTACAATTCGTTCATTGTTGCCCGCGTCTATCAATTTCATAGATAAACTCATATTTTATGTGTCAAATTCATATGGTATTTTTTAACTGTGCAATTAAATTTTAGTTTATAATAAGTTTTCGTAAATTAAATGTGATAAAACGATATATTAGAAACAGTTTTTAGTGCCAAACAAACCGTTTAAAATTAATGAATACAATAATGCAATAATATTGAATTCAATGTGTATGATTGATGTGAAACTTTAATGTTTTTATAACAGGTAGGCTTTGTTGTTATGTTAAGACAAGTAAAAAGAAATGGACTGTACATACTAATATGAGTCCATCCACAAAATGGGCAAATAGGAAATACAATATTCACTATATTGAATTATAAAATATATCTATGTTACTTGTAATGACAACATCTACCTATATGGTAAATTTCTCAAATATATTTCAATTAGAAACATAGTTTTTTTCCAATCACATATTTTCATACAAAAAATAACAAATAAATAAAAGCTCTCTTATTGGTGATACAAAACTGCCACATATAAACATGCATCATCATAAGTGCTACCAGTGCAGTGCGTTTTATATGATACTGCTTGTTTATTGCATTAGGTTATTAGAAATTGCTTACTTTTTAAAAAAAAGTATTATACTGGCCGCTGATATTAGTGAGGCAGTGGCAATAGCAGTGGTAATCATTTGAGTTGGATACTTGTTTAACTAGGTATGTTCATGTAAAAATACATATAGTTCTTATGGAATATAATGTTGACATGAGGTTTTTGTCAGCATTTTATACCTGAAAAAGTATATGATGTCTACACAAAGTAGATATATTTTAAGAGGAGCAACCTAGGTACTATTATTTTATTTGAAACCTTTTAAAAATGTTCATAAAGGATTTCATTTCTAATGGGTAAAATATTGAGAAGATATTAATTTATTATTACTTTCAATGCTAATATGCAAAACGGGTTGGTGTAATCAAATTAATACAAAGTACACAAATAAACAGTAATTTATTATGACTATTTAGTTTTTAGAAGCCATTTGCAAGGTATACATGTGTTATGTCTTGTTTATATTTAACAGGGGTTCAGGATATACACAAAAAATAAAGGACTGAAAACATTGTAAATGCTCCCAGAGGTGTAGCTAAAGAAAATTATACTAAGCTTTACCATTCAGCAAGAAATATTGTGGAAAGGTGTATTTTTTTATATCACTAGATAACAAACAAGCAGATGGGTCTCCTGATGGAATGAGTCAAACATCGTCTATAGACCCCAAAGGTGTTAATGGTACTGTTACAACCCTTATTACAAGGTAGTTAGGTCTTAATCAGCAACCCCTCTATGTAGACTGTATTTTTCCATGCATTCAGCATTTTTCCTACATTGATAATTTTAATTATTTATTTTATACCATCAGTAAGTCAGTTAGATTCTGGAAGCCGCCGCGATCGGTACTTTGCACAATTAATATTTGGGAAGTCCAATTAAAACCGTGTAATTGTACAATAAAAGTAGTTAGGATAACCGGTAGTTTTTTTTTAAAAAGACAGACAGGGTCGGCCGCGTAACAAATTGGTGTCAGAAGTGGGATACCAGAGAAGTCTGACGACGTGGAGTCATAGAGCAGACGCTGGTATCCTGAACCTAAGCCACCTGCTGTCTTCTGATCGACAGTAAGACTTGACCCAAGGTTAAGCCTGCATCAGACACTTGGACGACGGTAAGCCTCCGCTCCGCAGCGTGAGCCCGCTCCAGCTACCACATACCAGGACGACGGTCAGTCTCAGTATACTATCTGAGCCCGCTCCAGCTACTTCATAACAGGACGACGGTCAGTCTCAGGTCATCATCTGAGCCCGCTCCAGACGGTCGGATCACCAGGTCTAACTCACCACAAAAATCAAACGGAAAATACCATCCGCTCTAGTTACAAGAAATATCGCCGCAACGCGACACCGGTTCCCACGTCTCGACATGCAAGTGTGTATTGGCGTTCTATTGTAAGTGTTTTGTGCTATTTATAAAATATCAAAACGTAAAGTTTTACTTCTAAAAAGTGATCAAAAAGTGCAATTTTCTAAATCATACTAACTCTGAATCTTACAAACTCTAAATCTAAGTTAATTTTATATTTACACTATTTTTATTTTAATATTGCCGCTGTTTACTATAACACATTTTACTTGTTTTTGATATATATTTTTGTCGTGTATTAAGTACAGCATACCATAATAATGTCTTTAAAGGCGGAATCATCTAAGAAAAACGAAATGGCTGAAAAAATAACACTTTCATTCTTAACCAAATTTATCAAAACCTATAGTGGGGACAGGGAATCACTTCCTGCATTTCTCACAAATTGCGATAATGCAATGTCCTTAGCTAGTTCAGATCAACAAAGTATTTTGTGTAAATTTATTATATCACAGTTAGAAGGCAAGGCACAGGTAGCATGCAGTTTAAAAACTTTTTCAAATTGGGCAGATTTGAAAACGTTTCTCAGATCTACTTTCGGGGAGAAAAAACACGCTACACATTTATTGTCCGATTTACAGCACTCTAAACAGTTACCAAATGAAGACGTTATAAAATATTCTCTCAGAGTCGAACAAATTCTCACACGTATACAGTCAGATATACACTATAGTTGCAACGACGAGAAGGAACTTCCTGGCCGAATAGCAGCCATGGAAGACCTCGCATTACATTCATTTTTATTAGGGTTGAACCCCTCAATTTCTAACATAGTCCGGTGTAAAAATCCCCTTACTCTCAGTGATGCGATACAATACGCAACTGACGAGGAAAAACTATATAATTTATACAAAATCAATTCTAGATCACAAAAACAGTGTTCTATCTGTAATAAAGTAGGGCATAGCTCCTCTGAATGCTATAAAAATAAGGAACCAAAATATTCTCGAAAACTATTTCACGTAAATCCGCAAAATAATTCAAACTCGAACTCTAACCATTTTTATGAAAAAACATGTAACTATTGTAAACGCATTGGTCACACGATTATAGAATGTCGCAAGCGTCAATTTAATATGAAACGCCGTGAAAACGCTGGCAACGCGCAACCTGCTACGTCTACTGCTAATTCCAATAATGCCGGTGTACATGTGTGTGACAATGAATCAAATGACTATGGGAATGAAGTTCATGATGATTTAAACTAAAAAGGATTTTGGTCCCGTGTCTGCCAAAATCCAATCGATATCACAAGGACACGCCACGTTCCAACTTTCATACTAACTCTACTAAATCCAAATCTCAACCAAAAGCGTTGAGTCTTGCTAACTCTACTAAATCTATATCTCAACCAAAAGTGTTGAGTCATACAAACTCTAATAAATCTATATCTCAACCAAAGGCGGTGTTGAGTCTTACTAAATCTACTAAATCTATATCTCAACCAAAGGCGGTGTTGAGTCATACAAACTCTACCAAATCTATATCTCAACCAGAAGTGTTGAGTCATACAAACTCTACTAAATCGATATCTCAACCAAAGGCGGTGTTGAGTCTTACTAACTCTACTAAATCTCAACCAAAAAAGTTGAGTCACATTAATTCTACTATATCTACATCTCAACCACAAGTGTTGAGTCATACTAACTCTGCTACATTTATATCTCAGCCAAAAGAGCCGAGTCTTACTATTTTTAATGGCAGAACTAATTGCCAAAAATTTAAATCTATACCTCAGCCAAAAGAGCCGAGTCTTACTATTTTAAAAGGCAAAAACGATTGCCAAAAGTGTCATAACACTAAATCTAAGGATATTTTATCTAAATCTAACATAAATTATTCTAATTCTACGTCTCAATTAAACGAACCTAATTTTCCTATTTCTAATGGCAAAATAAATTGCCAAAAAGGTTTTCAAAATAATAAATCTAATATTGACGATGAATTATACCTATCTAACTTAAATAACAGTCACAATTCCAAATTAATATACGAAGTTAACGATTATAGCAAAAAGGTGTCTTTACCCCATACTTACTTATATTCTAAACACGCGTCGCGAAAACTATGTTTCCTTATCGATACGGGATCGACTATCAGTATTATAAAAGGGTCTTGTCTATTGCAAATTCCAAATCTTTCAAACGAGATTGTCAAGCTAAAAGGTATCAACAGCTCTGAAAATCCTGTCGAAACATTAGGTACCTTTCAAATGGAATTTAATGTATCAAACGAAATATTTAAATATAAATTTCACGTCACAAAAAATAATATTAATTTAAATAATTATGATGGTATCATCGGTAGCGATTTTTGTAATTATTTTAAATCGAATATAAATTATTCTTCTAAATCCATGACAATAAAAAATCATTCTATTCCTATTGTTTATACACAGCCAACTTATATCATTCCGGCCCGTGCCGAAGGCGTTATCGAATGCACTGTATCAAATTACTCGACTGAGTTATATCATAACGATGAAGCTCTTGTATTAAATCACACCTTATGCGAAGGTGTTTATGTTGCTAATTGCTTGGTAAAAATTAAACCGAATAAGAAAGTAAATCTTTCCGTCTTAAACACCACCGAAAATGATATCGAAGTCAAGGATTATCATGTTAGTTTAACGCCACTCGAACGCGAGTGTTTCGATTCGATGCCCTGTTTTAATATTGATTCCGTTTCGACTACCAAATCTAATCGTGTTAATAAAGTATTAAGCCTTATCCGCTGTTCGCATTTAAACGACGAAGAGCGAAAAGCTCTTTTACAATGTTGTTCGTCATACACAGATATTTTTCACATAGACGGCGAACCGTTAACCTTTACGAGTGCTATAGAGCACACTATAAACACAGGTGACGCACCTCCTATCCACGTAAAATCCTATCGGTTTCCCGAGTGTCACAAAGAGGAAGTCGACACGCAAATCAAACAGATGTTAGATCAAAATATCATCCGACCTTCTATTTCGCCGTGGAGCGCCCCAGTTTGGGTAGTTCCGAAAAAGAAAGACGCTTCAGGCAAGCAAAAGTGGAGAATCGTAATTGATTATCGTCGCCTTAATGATGTCACCGTTTCTGAAACATATCCGCTGCCTCTCATCACCGACATCCTTGACCAACTTGGTCACTGTAAATATTTTAGTACTTTAGACCTAAAAAGTGGGTTCCATCAGATCATGACAAGCCCCAAGGACGCCCCAAAAACAGGATTTACCATAAGTACTAATTCGAGCATGTCTGGACACTATGAGTTCACCAGAATGCCTTTTGGGTTGAAAAACGCCCCAGCTACCTTCCAAAGGCTCATGAACACTGTGCTATCAGGTTTACAAGGCCTACATTGCTATATATATTTAGACGATTGCATTATATATAGCCAAAATCTACAAGATCACATGAAAAAACTACAACTTGTATTCGACAAATTCCGTCAATTCAATCTTAAACTCCAACCCGACAAGTGTGAATTCCTCAGACACGAAGTTACTTACCTTGGCCATATTATTACCGACAAAGGTGTATCTCCAAATCCTGAAAAAGTCAAGGCCGTATCGCAATTCCCAGTTCCTAAAAGTCCTAAGGAAATAAAGTCGTTCCTAGGTTTAATAGGCTATTATCGCCGCTTCATAGAAAATTTCGCCAAACTAACTAAGCCACTTACTTGTTTATTAAAAAAGGATGCTATTTTTCAGTGGAACGCGGAACAGCAACACGCGTTCGATTTCTTAAAAGAAAAATTAATTACCGCTCCTCTTCTCCAATACCCAGATTTCTCACAACCCTTCAATGTCACAACCGATGCTAGTAATTATGCCGTAGGCGCAATCTTATCTCAAGGTCCCATTGGAAAGGACAAACCGATAGCGTATGCATCGCGAACTTTAAACAAACCCGAGGGAAATTACTCGACAACGGAAAAAGAGCTATTAGCCATTTTATTTGCGGTAAAAACTTTTAGACCATATTTATATGGCAATAAGTTCAAAATTATAACGGATCATAGACTACTCGTATGGTTATTTAATGTCAAAGATCCGGGTAGCAGACTCATCAGGTGGCGCTTAAAACTCGAAGAGTACGACTACGAGATTGTTTATAAACAAGGCCGCCTTAACTCTAATGCAGATGCGTTATCTCGATGCCCGGTTAACGCGATCAATGTTAGCAATTTAAATAATTCCTCTTATGAAAAATATTTTAAGGATCAATTCACCAATCAGCTTCCTATCTCAAATACTAAGATCGAAGAGTCTATTCAAGGTTTACACCTCTCTAATTTAAATACTATCGCATGTCCGATTTCTTTAGATTTTGACAATTCTATTCCACATTGTGAGGAGATACTATCTCAGCTTGATGACGCTAATAATTTACTTAATGCCGAACGCGAGCCTTTTACAATCAAACATGTTCAAAATAAAAACAAAAATTACTATTTCTTGTTTACCAAAGTGCATCATTACGAGGAGACACGTTTTAAAGACGTTTATAACTTATTAATTCAACTTAGGAATATCCTAATCGATTGCGAAAATATTACAGACCTTGCTATATCAGATTTCTCCGATCCGTTCTCAAAATTAGCGTATACTAAAATTTATAACATGATTTCATATATTTTCCATAACACGAATATCAAAATACATATATATAAAAATCAATTAATCTATCCTACTCCAGTAGAAGTGCCTAAAATACTGAAAGAAAACCACGACTCGCCTATCGCTGGTCACCCAGGTTCACAGCGCATGTATAAACGTATTAAAGCAAGTTATTATTGGAAAGGGATGCGCTCTGACATTGAAGATTATGTAAAAAAATGCAAACTTTGCCAAATCAACAAACCCCTAAGAAAATCAAACAAAGCTCCAATGGAGATCACATCCACCTCTACTAGGCCGTTCGAGAGACTAGCTCTCGACATCGTAGGTCCCCTGCCCGACGCGGGTTTTCAACAATTTAAATTCATCTTAACGTTACAAGACGATCTTACCAAATTTACATGTGCTTATCCGATGGTCACGGCAACTAGTGACGAAATCGCCCGAAATCTTGTACATTTTATGTCTCTATTTGGTTTCCCTAAAACTATTTTGACGGACTTAGGCACATCATTCACGTCCGATTTATTTAAACAGCTAACAGAAATTCTAAAAATTAAAGCGTTATTCACGACTCCTTACCATCCTCAAACAAACGGAGCCTTAGAGCGCTCACATGCTACTTTAAAGGAGTACCTAAAATCTTTTGTTAATGATAATCAAAACGATTGGCATAGTTATTTATTTACAGCTATACTAGCTTATAACACTACTCCACACTGTACGACAAATTACACGCCACATGAATTATTATTCGGCTACAAGCCCTCAATTCCGAGTTCTTTGTATGAAAGTACTAGTAATACTACCTATAACGAATACATACGTGCTTTACAGTATAGAATGCGTTTTAGCCGCGAAAAAGCTATTCAAAATCTCATCAACAGTAAAGAAAGATCAAAACAATATTATGATAATAATTCACGTGAAATTACATACAAAGCAGGCGACATGGTGTATTTAAAACAACACCACAGACTTCGCAAAGCGTTATCACCCATATGGAAAGGGCCTTATAAGATATTAAAGGTACATAATAAACATAATGTTACTCTACGAATAGGTCGCAAGAATGTTAAACATCATACTAACGAGATAAAGCCTGCCAAATCTTAATAAAATATCAAATCTATTACAAGATACTCTTAATCTTTGTAACAAAATCCAATCGCAAGATTTAAACTCATGTAAAGACATATCTAGCCCTATTGAGGTTCTAATTCTATCTAATTATAATAAATTACAATCTTTATCTCACATTATTTCGGATCGCCAAACGAACAAGGTAAAACGATCTTTGGAATTCGGAGGCGAAATCTTAAAGTTTTTCTTTGGCACCTTAGACGCAGATGATGCTAGAAAATACGATGCCGCAATTGAGTCTTGTAAAAAGAGTGAGGCAGAAATATTTCACTTAATGAGAGATAATATACATGTTATTAAATCTACTATAAATAATTTTAACACAACAATTTATAAATTAAATCAAAACGAGATTAATCTCAATACCCAAATAAATAATATGAATAATATACTATCTCAAATTACTAATACTGATAACCTATTACTGTATATTTCTAAGTTAAATAATTTAATTAATATTATTGAAGGTTCTTTACTTACTATTTCTAATTTACTAGATACTACGTTAAACTCTATTTTATTCTCTAAGGTCAATATACTACATCCTAGTGTAATTAGTCCCTTAAGTCTTTATAACGAATTATTTAAGCATAGCAACCAAATAAGCAAAAGACTAGACTTCCCAGTCGGATTAAATATCGACACAATTCATTCCTTAATTGATATTTCTAAACTTAAGTCTTATTATTATAACAATAAGGTAATATTTGTATTGCAAATTCCTTTAATCACACCTGACAAGTTCACGGTTTATAAGAATATACCCTTACCGACACCTCACGATGACTCACACACTACCTTCGCCTTAATTCAACCTACTAATTTATTCATCGGATTAAGTGATGATAGATTACATTATGCTATGCTGGACACTTTAGATAAATGTAAGATAATAGATAGTAACCATTCTATATGTGAACTAACAAATGTTTACTCTTGTATATACAGCCCAAATTGTGAGTCGAAAATTATAACCGAGGTCACACTCTCGCTGCCCTCTGAATGCAACGCCAAAATTTTGTATGGTGATATCGATATTTGGCAAAAGTTACAAAGTAACAGGTGGATTTTTGTACAGTCAAAAACAAATAAGTTAACTATTCGTTGTGATGATCAGATTAACGATTATTCTATTGAAGGTACAGGAATTGTAAAATTAACAGCTAATTGTATCGGCTACTCTAAAACTTTCCAATTATTGCCGACAAACTATCACTCTATTATGATTAAATCTCCTTTAGACATAAGTTTTGATATTACAGCTGATGACTGTTGTAAGAAGGACATATTTAATAAAAGTTTGCCACATTTATCGCCGATATCCTTAAGTAAAATTAATCTTGATTCATTAAAGTATGCTACGCATCAATTAGATAGTTTAGAACACGAATTAAACAATTTAGAAAACGAGTCTCATTTTATTAAATATGGCCAATATTATTCAACATTTACGTATATTTTAATTGTGTGTCTATTTTTATATTTTTTGTATAAGGTTTACAGATGTATTACGAATAAGAAATCGACTAGTTCTGGATGTTGTGTTCAAATATTCAATCAATGTCATAACAAAAAGTCTGTTAGAAATAAGTCTAAAATTTCAAACTCTTTAGAGATGACAAACATCTCATCGTCAGATGACGAAAAAATATCTATACAATCATTGCCAATTCGGCAACAAGACTATAATAAATCTAACGTCAAATTTGCATCAAGTCGAAATCTCAATTTCTAATATTGTATTTATAAATGTTTAACTGTAACGATTTAAGTTAATAATTTTAATTTCATATTTCCTAAATGTTTATATCGCTATGAATGCTTTTTAAAGGTTATAAATGTTAATTCCTATTTTTGAATTTAATTCGAAAATGTTTATGTTTATATTGTTTACAAATGTTAATTTCTATTTTTCAATTTAATTCGTAAATATATTTTACGTCTATACTGTCTATAAATGCTAATTTCTACTTTTCAATTTAATTAGTAAATATATTTTACGTCTATATTGTTTACAAATGTCAATTTCTATTTTTCAATTTATTTCGTAAATGTTTTATGTCTATATTGTCTACAAATATTAATTTATAAATATATAGACAATTACTATATCATATAATAATTAGCTACCAAATAATAAGAAGCTATTTATTCCTATATCTAAAATCAAATGTAAAAACTTCCTAAATATTAACATAATCGATTAATTCTTATTCACTTCGCTTCATCTTAAAGAGATAAAGCTTCGTCCAAAAGGGGGAGCTGTTACAACCCTTATTACAAGGTAGTTAGGTCTTAATCAGCAACCCCTCTATGTAGACTGTATTTTTCCATGCATTCAGCATTTTTCCTACATTGATAATTTTAATTATTTATTTTATACCATCAGTAAGTCAGTTAGATTCTGGAAGCCGCCGCGATCGGTACTTTGCACAATTAATATTTGGGAAGTCCAATTAAAACCGTGTAATTGTACAATAAAAGTAGTTAGGATAACCGGTAGTTTTTTTTTAAAAAGACAGACAGGGTCGGCCGCGTAACAGTACGTTGCTATTTTGTGGTAAGATCTACACATGTCACATGCATAAGCTTATCAGCTACGTTACTCTCCAAACCGGAATACGACAGTGACAAGCACTGACGTTGTTGCAGCAGAAATAGGTAAGGCGGTGGTACCAGACCTGGGAGAGACAATGCCAAACTCTATCACCTAGTAGCCACGATGTTAGTAACTCGTACAGCCAATCGGTTGCCTTTTACGACCTGCCTGGCAGAACGGCAGTTAGCCCATTCTTCAAAGGAGCCGGGGACCAACACGGGGAATATAGAAATTTTAAAGAATAGATGGGATCTATATAGACATGAAAAGTTACATTATCATAATTGTGTATCAACATATAAAATGTGTTTTTCACACAGGTATCATGTAAGAGCACAAGAATATGTTCTTATGACAAATCTTTGAAATTTTCAGCTTTATCTACTGTAATATGCATGTTTTATATAAATGAACCGTCATCTTGAATTACTATGCCTATTGATGATACCATATCAAAATTGATTAAGTAATTCAAAAGATGTAGACGAACATACAGCGGAGTGACTGTTATATTTGGTATGTAAAGATATTTATCTTTACATACCATATAAAACAAGGTCACTCCGCTGTATGAGTGACAAATAAAAACTATTTTAATCACTCTTTGATAGGGTTATTGAAGAGAGAATTGGGGGAATGAAATGATTTTTCACAATAGCACCGGTCGTACATTTGAAGTGAATTTGCACAAATGTGGCAACCTGCACAAACATTTGAACACATTTCACCTTTGAACGCTTTGATGTGCGCTAAAAAAACTAAAAGCAAGTGGCTAATGACAAACGTTGGTTCAAATATTAAACACATTTTCAAATTCCCGTGCCACACATAGCAATCAAACATGAAGTGTTCAAATGTTTGAGGCAAAATCTGGCGCCGGTTTAATAGAAATAAAGTATGATTTGACAAATGATAAGCAGTTAGTTTACAATTTTGAAATAAAAAGCATTTTAATAATATTTTTATTTTATTTAACACTGTTATATCAAATAATATAATTTTTTTACATTATCTAACATTCTTCGTTTAAATTAAAATACAAACTAGGTAAAGTAAATAAATATTTACATATATAAAAAATCTTTTTTATATAAATCATAAGATAGCAGACGAGCAGATGGAATGTAGTTCTCCTTACTAGTCTATAAAGATAATCTATCCTAAACATAATCTTTATGTATTGAAACACACACATCACTCGTTCAATTTATCATCATTATGGCTTCTAAGAAAAATTGTTCAGAATACAATACAGTAACAACTTGTAGTGAATGTCAGTGCTTCATAGGATACTTTGAAGGGTACTGGTATATCTGTGGCAGAGTTTCTTACAATAATCAGCATTAATTTTGTTTAAGCTCATAAAATGTATGGCATATATTGTGGCTGTCCTCCAGAAGGTAATATCTATCTTAACCCTTAAACAACAGTCAAATTAAGATTTCATCATTAGATCACCTACTAAAGGAGCAGTAAGAGCGTGCAAAATAGTCTGATAGGCAATTTCCGTTGTAAGATAACAATACTAGCCTAATATTCCCATATATAGTGATACATTTTGTGACATTAGTATTCTCCTGATTTGTAGCACATTAATTTTCGTAGGAATATGTGTTGATCCATAATCTTGGTTGATACTGTTCGCAATGTAAATGCACTACTCTCTACGATAGTAGGTAGCATAAGAATAATAGTATATCACAGTTAAACAAGTCCATGATATTTAGATCTTTCAATTCTTGATTTCGATATTACTTTTTACACTATTCTATTCGACATTTTAATACAAGCACACATTTTAGATTTGCTAAATCATTAAGAACGATAAGAATTTAGAACTGACACAATAATAAATAATATTACACCAAATGTCAATTTGTTGATGTCAAAGAAGTAGAACTGTGTCCACAGTATGGCATAGATTCCAGCATTTTGGCCATGTTTTCCGTATTTTGTATATTTTGTTAATTGATTTTTTACATATAAATAGTTTACACGTAGTATATAATGTAAAGCATTTCTTCAAGGTTTAGTAGTCATGAATGTGTATTTTATTAAAAATAATTCATATTTCTGTATCTATCTATCTTTCCCCGTGTTGGTTCCGGGCTCCTTTGAAGAAAAGGCCAACTGCTGTTCTGCCAGGCAGGTCGTAAAAGGCAACCGAGTGGCTATGCTTGTCACTAACATCGTTACTACTGGGTGGTAGAGTTCGGCATCGGCTCGACCGGGTCTGGTACCACCGCCTTACCTATTCCTGCCGCAATAGCGTCAGTGTTAGTCACTGTCACCGCACCATTAACATCTTTGGTGTCTATAGGCGATGGTTGTCTCCATCAGGAGACTCATCTGCTTGTTTGCTATCTTATGATATAAAAAAAATCTATACCAATATAAAATTGGAGTGTCTGTTTATAACATTAAAATAGCCGATTTTTATTAAATGTATATGAATGTATACACGTTATATGTACCAAAATACAATTTTTCACAATTTTCGTCTCTCTGTCTGTCCGTCTGTCTGTTTGTTCCGGCTAATCTCTGAAACGTCTGGACCAATTTTGACGGGACTATCACTGGCATATAGCTGATATAAAAAAAGTAACTTAGGCTAATTTTATTTTAGAAAAAACTCCACTCAGTCGAAGTCACGGGCAGAGCTAGTTAATAATAATTACCTACTTAATATTTTGTTGAAATGAACTTAAGTACAAAGTTTGACTATTTTATTGTAAATAAGCAATTAAATTGAGATTTAATATTCAGTATAATAATAAATAAATCATTCAGTGACAATATAGTGTATCCATCCTAAAACGTTACTATAAATTTTGTATAACGTGCAGGAAGTGGTGTTCCCACTTGTAGCATTAATATGAAAATTTATAGATTCTCACATCGTTAGGTGCCCCATAGACCTACAATAATATTGCGCAATATTACGTATTGTGCTATATTATTGACCGTTTAGTGTTAATATTGAAGATTGCACAATGATTGTACGAAAGTTTGAGCGGGTTTAAATTTTATTGTGCAATATTTACTGTGTAGGTTTAATATTGCACAATATTTCTCACTTCAGAGCTTGGAGTGGTCGCGATCGGTCAGTCGTGGTTTTTTTTTTTATATCATAAGATAGCAAACAAGCAGATGGGTCTCCTGATGGAAAGAGTCAACCATCGCCTATAGACACCAAAGATGTTAATGGTGCGTTGCTATCTCGTGGCGAGGTCTAATGCTACATGCATAAGTTTACCGGCTACCTTACCCTCCAAACCGGAACACGACAGCGACAAGCACTGACGCTATTGCGGCAGGAATAGGTAAGGCGGTGGTACCAGACCCGGGCGAGACAATGCAGAACTCTACCACCTAGTTGCCACGATGGTAGTGACTCCATAGCCAATCGGTCGCCTTTTACGACCTGCCTGGCAGAACAGCAGTTGGCCTATTCTTCAAAGGAGGCCGGGACCAACACGGCGGTGTTTAATGAATGGTCGTGTATAGGGGTGTGCGAATATCGGTCGAATCGAATCGAATATCAATATTCGATTCGAAATTTGAATCGAATAATTCGAATTTTCGAATTATTCGAAATTCTTTGAATAATTCGAAAAATTTCGAATAATTCGAAAAATTTCGAATAATTCGAAAAATTTCGAATAATTCGAAAAATTTCGAATAATTCGTAAAAATTTCGAATAATTCGAAAGTTTTCGAATAATTCGCGAATTAAGGGGGTATTCTAGTCTAGAAGCATGAATTTCAGGTAATTTTTTGAAGTGCCGTAAAAAAAGGCAATCAATATTTTTACCATCCATTTTTTTATAAGTTATTTATTAACATTACAAGAATAGGATCATCCCCGAATTTCAATTTTTAATATTTTTAAAAAATTGGAAAAAGTCAAAAAAAAAAGTACAAAAACAATTTTTTTATTCAAGCAGTCGCCATTTTGTGAAAAAATTTTTTTTCAACTTCCCTAGTTCATGCCATAGCGACATTACTCTAAATTGATAATCTTTTTTATTTTTTTATTTCCGATTGCTAGGAGGTTCAAATCGTGGGCATGGTCACGTGCCAATGTTTTGAGACCCCCCCCACTTCATCAGCTGCTAATTTTTTGAATTTTCAACTTTTTTTATTTTTTCTGTATTTTTGTAATGTTAATAAATAAGTTATAAAAAAATGGATAGTAAAAATAATGATTGCCTTTTTTTTACGGCACTTCAAAAAATTACCTGAAATTCATGCTTCTAGACTAGAATACCCCTTAATGAAATATCTCTGGATCTTCAATTGTATCCATTTAAATTTCTTCAAATCGTGTGCATGTCAAAATAGTCTACTTTCGAATAATATACTTTTCGTTTAAAAATCAATTACCCAGAGAAAACAATTGCTCATTTTTAAAATTTGCAATATATGCTTATCTCTGTCGATAACACACAAAATGTAGATGGTTCGAAAATTGAAAATAAGAAACCCTGAAAAAAATTCGAATTATTCAAAAATTTTCGGATTATTCGAAAATTTTCGAATTATTCGAAATTATTCGAATTAGTCGAAATTTTTCGAATTATTCGAAATTGTTCGAATTATTCGGGAACTTTCGAATAATTCGAATTATTCGATTCAAGTTTCGAATCGAATATTAATATTCGATTCGGAACGAATAATTCGTAAGTTCGAATTATTCGCACACCCCTGGTCGTGTAGTAAATTTAAGCGAAATGGCGAGCAATGAATTTTCGTAATTTCGCGGTAATTTTTTTCACCTTATTAATTTAACAGTTCATTACTAGAATGGGCTGAAATTTCGACCACTGGCCGAAATTCGACACTCGCCCGAAATTGAACATGTGACCGAAAAACGTAATTACGCCGAATTTCGACATTCGACCAAAATTCGACATTCGATAGAGATTCGACTTTCGGCCGAAACTCAACATTCGGCCGAAATTCGACATTCAGGCCAATTAACTAATCAATATAAGTGTTGATCGAAACAAAACCAATCAATAAAAGATGAACAATGGGAGTTTTTACTTGAGTGTATGGAATTGTATAGAGATTTATTTAACAAAATCACCAGCATGGTTGCCGCCAAAACTTCGTCGTCAGACATATTGCTTACACGAAAATATTGATCAGACTGGTTTGTCAATTTTATGGAGTCAATTTATTGAACGTTTGGAAGCAAGGCGGTATTCGATATTATTTCACAATAAAAGTATTGCGCAATATTATTGGAACGAAGTTCCTTATTGTAGGTCTATGGGTCGCCTTACTTAAAATGTTTAGAACCAAAATTTGTTAAAAGATAGAAAAACTAGAAGAATTAGGAAAGAGTAAACAGTATCCCTATCTGAGATACACATAATAATTATGTTTTAGTTTACAGGTATAACCATGAATTATACCGTAAAAATAAAAAGGAATAAGAAATATTTTTATGATAATTTAAACGTGGTAAAACTGCATAAACTAACTTTCAATCTTTTGTAACTTTGGAGCCCAGAGTTAAATTTTCCCCCAGTTAATTAATAAGGGACCAAACTGGAAATATATCTACTCTCTTAAACAAAAAAATTGCAACTCTATCTACATAATAACATGACGGAGTTAGGCCCAAACGTACATTAAAAATATATAAACATTTGAATTGTATCAATTTACAACAAATATCGTAATACGTAAAAAGACAAGGCGGAAAATGTGGTGAAAATACTGTAGTCTGTGCCATACGGTTAATTACATGTAGTTCTGACTTGACAGTTCAAAACAGATTAAAAAGTAGCAGCGAATAATGTATTTACTATATGTATTTTTAAATTAAATATGTACTTTTGGGAATAATGAAGCAGAATTATAAATCGTTTAAATACTTTTCACATCATGGAATTTTATTTATAATTAAAAAGGCACAAAATATAAGTTAACGATTTTTTTATATTGTACCAATTCCTTAAAATTTGTACTTGTAACACTAGCTTGACGTGTAACGATGACATCTATTTTCAATAATTAGGTCGTTACTATACTGAATCAATGTGGGCAATATTGGTTTCAAGAGTACCGTTTTTTGGCGATATTCGAAATTTGTTAATTTTATCAATATTGGTTAAAGATTCATATTGTTTTCAAGAGTAGGCCTGCTGACTTCCCATTCGTCAATATATATAGTAATAAAATATATAGTAATAACACCGTTACTATATTCACACTAGAACTAATCGACTAAACCGAATCACTAAACTAATACACTTTCGGTATCACTTCACTGTACTATATCGCTTCATACTGATCGTCCGAACTATCCCTTCTGACTCGCTATATAAAACTGACTTCCCATTCGTCAATATATCCTTATTTTTACACAAGGTAAAGTTTGACCATATTCCCGAAAGTTCCGAAAACAACGCATAAATAACCTAAATGTATATAAAGTACACGCTATTTTCACCTTTATGCTTTATGCGAGAAGGTCAATTATGGCATAGTTGTTTGGATAACGGTAGATATTGTTTATCGATGGGAGCAGCTTTCTCTTTTATTTCTAGATTTTTTCAGTATTTTCACTCTTCATTTTACTAGATTATTCGTAACAATATTATAAGTTTTATTTTATAGCTACATATAAATTATCTACATCTGAAATCTAATTACCCCATTAGATAGTGAAAGGATTACATAATTCTTTTTGTTAAGTCTAATATCTGAGAAACCTCGCGCAGGGTGGAGACGAGACCGCCGACATTTTCAGATTGTTTTTTAAGTATTAGTGTTATTTCCATTTAGTGTGACCTTTCACACTGTACAGCGCGTAACTGTATGATGTTAAATTGCCCTTATATTTTCCAGCGCGTAATGGTATAATATTAAAGAGGGGCTCCTATACAACAAACGTAATTTTTAAAGTAATTATTAATAGATCTTAAAACGGGTAGAAAGTTGAATAGGAATGGTACGGAACCGTTCGTATGCGAGTCCGACTTGCACTTAGCCGGTTTTTGAATGATGTATTGTTATATTTCAGAGAGAGGTGTTGGTGACGACGGGGGAGTGTGGTGTGGTCAGCGTGTGGGCGCCCGGGCACCGCGAGCCTCCCGCCGCGCCACTGCATCACAAACTCCGCGCCAGCCTGAGCCTACACAACAACAGACACAAGCCATATTAAACTGTCACCATACATACAGTGTTTTTATTGACATCCTTTGAACGTGTAACCTTTTAAAATAAAAATATTATATCATCAAAAACATCCTGTAAAAAAACCAAGTCTCGCAGCTCAGTTTCTCTACCGTAAAAAGTTGTGAGATCCATGTAATACCAAGTCGGTTAATTTATTTAGTCCCTACTTAAGGGACCTTCTGTCTTAAGTTATTACGTAAGTTTTTATCATATCACAATGTTAAAAATCTTTTACGTTTTGAATAAATAGATCGACTTGGCCATCGCATGATTAGATGGTTTAGTATGTATCACACAGCACTACGGGCCAGCAACATGGTTTCTAGCAAAAGCCCCTCCGAATGGATATGGGACGATCTTTAAGAAGTTAATGGAGGATGGTTAATGGATCATTAGATCCCGTTCTCGGTTTATTGACAAATTTAAGCCATGTTGTCATCCGATGGGCCACTTGGAAAAGTTATACATTCGTTTTGGAGACAAGTTTCAATCGCGTGGAGCGCAATAGACTAAACAATCTAATATAATTATGTATAAATTGTAAAATACAGTGTGTTTTCATGCGATGGCCAAGTCGATCTATTTAATTAAAACGTAAAAGATTTTTAACATTGGTATGATAACAACTTACGTAATAACTTAAGACAGAAGGTCCCTTAAGTAGGGACTAAATAAATTAACCGACTTGGTATTACATGGATCTCACAACTTTTTACGGTAGAAAAACTGAACTGCGAGACTTGGTTTTTTTACAGGATGTTTTTGATGATATCTCACTTCTTTTTGTAGAGTCCTACTTTTTTCCTTTTTGGTACCTTTTACTTCTAGAATATCAATAACGATTTTTCTTAAAGCCTCTGTATTATGATTTTTTCTTATTTTTGTAGGTAGTCTTCCTCTTTTTCTTTTCCGGTATTACTTCTTGAGCTTTAGCTACAGTTTTTCTCAAAGTCCACTCCGTGTCTCGATGTGTTTTTCTCGGAGGCTTTGATGTTACAATTTTTGCCAAGTCTGGACGATACATACTTCTTAATCTGTTGTATTCACAAATTGAGGATTCCTGAGCCTTAATACTTCCAAAGTCGACATTAATTAGATGTAAATCGCCCAGACTTGTAACTCTCGAAAGTGCCACGTAAGCTTGACCGGATGTGAACACTGCGGAACCTATATCCATCAGCGCATTACCAAGTATCTTCGGCTAATCGTGGGTGCAATTGTTGTACCTCTGCCTACCGCTTCGGGGATATGGGCGTGAAGATACTTAGTCATATACGTTAACATTCCATACCTATTTAAAATAAGCCTGAAAAAACTAGAAATACATTTAAGAAACATTAAAAAATCTACGTACCCTTGTCCTATTACGGTAAATAGTTAGCATCCACCACCCCCTTAGCGCCATTTTATTTATAACTTTGTGGCGGTACACTTCTGTAATACTTGTAAGCAGTATGTTATAAATAAATAGCCACGGCCGTAACTACTTCCATGTCCATCGTGAGTGTTTCGCACGACAGCGACACGATGAGCCATGGGCCATTGTGTGAACACAAGTGATCGTGGCCTACAGTGGTGCATTGCAAAGCATGGGCTATTACAAACCTATGTGTACTGGGGCCATAAGTGTACCTGGAGGGTATTCAACTTTTGCGTACCTCGCTTGCGTCCCTAGCGCGAGCAATATTTCGGACCACACTCGTCCTCCCTGGAGTAACATTGTTCTTTGCACTCGTCAACTGGCACTCAAAGGTTTTTTAAATTAATCATCAATTTATTAATAGTATAGCGGATTTGATTATTAGTATTCTTTCTTTCATAGTAATTGGTAATTTTGAGTTATTTAATCTATTTATATGCACCTTTTTTTTCGTCATATTTTACTAGGGGAATGTTGTACAGTTTCATGGGCTGAACACACTCATATATCTAGGTACCTATCTACAATTACTATTCCATTATACGA
Source organism: Apodemia mormo (assembly GCA_036924255.1). NCBI lineage: Eukaryota > Metazoa > Arthropoda > Insecta > Lepidoptera > Riodinidae > Apodemia > Apodemia mormo. Next base: position 35,187,564 of record JAUPFN010000019.1, read on the forward strand.
GTACAATGATTCATTAACTGCAAATAACTTTATATAATCCTATACATTTATATGGGACTACAAAGTTATTCGTGCAGTTGGTGTATCTAGAAAACTGGCCAGAAATTTTGAAATTTTTAAGTTTTCCCTTGATTTTAGACACTAAACACAAATTATATTCTAAATTTAAAGATTCTATGTCTGCTAGAAGTGCCTTAGACTTTTGATGATCGGTCAGTCAGTCAGTGACAAAATTAAGAAAGTTTGACAAGTTACAATTCTTAAACTACTGGTACAAATTGAATTAAATTATAAATATACCGTGTTTACACAATGCCTAATTAGTAACTGAAAATTCAGGCTTCTTGTTTTATCCACAACGAAGTTATAGGGGGTCGAAAACGGCCTGAATTGCTTCGAGACAAGGATGGTAACGTGCCGCTTTTCTTGCTCGACTTGGCGGGGGCACTGCCGTGCCCCCAAATATATTTGGTATTTATTTATATTACAAACTGCCCCGCACAGTTTCGCCCATGAGGAGATAAACATGTCATCAATATAGTCAATCGTATCTACAAACTTATTCGTTTTCTAGCCTTAAGAATAAGTAAGTTATGTCTGACCCTGGATCCGCAACTATTTCCTTGTCAAATTGCAACAAAATCCACTTAGCCGTTTAACTATGAAAGCATAATAGACAGAATTTTGTATTTATAATATTAATATAGATTTTATTCGATAGGGTAGCAAGCAAGCAAATAGCAGGCTAGTTGACTAAATTTGAAAAACTGTATAATTTACCTTATTAGGTATATTAACCAAAAAACTATTTATTTCTGTTAAGTAATGTACATTTATAATAAAAAAATTCGCGTTTTAAAATTAAAATTAACATTTACCGCGAAAATGCTCTGGACTGTCATGGCGTCCTTATGATATCACGCCGTGGTAATATCTACATTACATACTCTGTGGTTTCTATTAAAATGACAACATCAAGATGACGCGTAACCACAGTGTGACGTACCGCTTTCAGATTTGCGTTCACTGTCACGTGACTTATTATCTATTTTTGTCGAATTTATATCCTGAAAATATTATTTTTAAGGTATGGTCTAAAAACCCACAATACAAAACCTAGTCCTATAAAATTACCGGATGGTATATTCATAGATATGTCATTAATGAGGGATCACGAAATCGCTATGCTGAAATGACCTGGCGGCGCTATTAAAATAATTAAAAATGAAATAAAAAATATCAGATTTCTAGTACTATAAGACTACCAAATTTCGTTTGTTCCTCGATATAGTGAAGCATATAATTAACGACTCTTACCTAGGTATCTACTATCTAGTACAATCGGCCTACTGAAAAAACCAAAGCTCGTCTGAAAGGTTTACAATGACCTTTCAGATGAGCTTTGGTTTTTTCAGAACAAGATAAAATTAAAAATTTATAAAACCCCTCAACTGATCCTCAGACCGCCATTCTGCTACATATGCATTATTTTAAGAACAAAACGTGAAAGGACCTGATGATATTCGAATGGGGATCTTGCAGCATCAGGTTAAGGTTACCACGGTTCCTTATTCAATGAGCGTAAGTTGTTTCATTGCAAAACTCCCATGCCCTCCAGTTGCACTATGTAACCATGGAAATCATTTTCATTCAGTGTATGTAACATATCACAAATGAGACCACACTCAATGGGCTTATTTTGTTAGTGCAGGAGTTCCATGGTCACTTTTTATCAAACCCTGCGAATCTTCTAGTAATAAAGGCCAAACGATATCAGCCCAATATCCGATGGCCACCTTCCGGTTTCATCATTATTATATCTTAGAAAACATCCGGCACCTAAGCGTTTACCCAGCGGTGGCCTTATAGGGGGTGGCGAACGGGGCAATCGCCCGGGGCCTCGCTCTTGCAGGGGCCGCGCGCAATAACCCAAAGAAAATTTTAAGAATTATATATTTTTTGACCATATTTTTTTATTTAAAACTTTTGAATTCGATGACACAGGGTCATTTCAGCCCTTACTATTCTTTCAATCGAAAATGACGTAGCTTATTCGTTAAAATGTTGTTGCTTTAATTAAAAATGTTAGTCTTAGAAAAGTTAAAAAAAGAAAAGATCAATTTTAAAATTTATATCTCTGTATTTATCAATTTTTGTAAAGCTTATAATTTAAAATATTTTAAAACTCAAATTTTTATTTATTTGTATAACTTTATCATTTCTCGTTAAACATGACAAATACCTAAACCAAACAACTAGACATATAGACACATACTTTTCACGAAGGACAAAGCCCGGACCGTCATACCCGCGGAATTTCGAACCAGAAATTTATTTATTGCGGTATGTGGCGCATAATATATTGCTTAATAATTTGTTTATTTCCTCAAATTTTACTATTTTAGAATAAGAACTTCCCACACAATCCTCAAATTTCTCAGACATATTTCCATTGAGTTTCATCTCAGAATCGCGGTCCAAATCCACGGTTTCGATTTTCGGCCACTTTTCGTTGTAATTTTATAACTCAAGAACGAGCTCACCTATCCAAACCAAATGTAAAAACCAATATCACATTTTTTGTGAATTTGATGTTCCAATTAATTTTTTAAATATTTCACATTATACGTAGCGAAGCACGTACCGGGCCGCTTGTTATGTATATTTTTATTTCACAAAACAGCAAACAAGCAGATGGCTCAAAGAGGTCTCTAGCCATCGCCTATAAATACCAAAGAAGTTAATGGTGCGCTGCTATTCATGTGGCGGGGTGACAATGCCACTTGCATAAGTCTACCGGCTACCTTACCCTCTAAACCGGAACACAACAATAATGAGCATTGAAACTATAAGCCATACTTAATGCTTATTGAGCAAGTTATTACTAATGTTAGTGGGGTTAAGAAATAAAAATTCAACGACGTATCACATCATAGTACTTTATTCGAATACCAAAACACTACCATTTATAACATACAAACACACCATCATACTAAACAGTATATATATATATATATATATATATATATATATATATATATATATATATATATATATATATATATATATATACAAAACAGTTATGTACATTGATTTGAAGCGAATCCACTTCAAATTTACCAGAATTGATCATTTAAAATATTTATTCTGTTATTACATTATGCGACTATTGGAACCTTGTGCCTTTGCCCAAGTTACAAGTTATTGATGCATTTACGTAAGCTGCATCTACGGCCGCTTTATATTGTTTTTCTGTATCAATTTAATAGTTTTATTTTTGCATAATGTTTGTGTCGGCATTACCCGACATTGGCGTTTGAACGTCCAAAACAATTTGTCGGGTATAACCGACTGTGGCTGTAAAAAGGTTAATAACAGTAAAGAAAATCGAAACAATATTGAAATAAAGTTACTGTGAGTGATCACAACACCCTCGAATTCGCCGTCATTGATTATTATTGATTTTGACCCGTATTTTTAAACCGGTTTCAAACCCTGCACCCAGGGTTTGAAACCGGTTTAAAAATACCGGTCAACAAAGCTTTTATCAGTTTTTGTAAAAAGAAAAGAGAGCCCTTTATAAAACCAAATAAACCGGTTTTAGCTAAAACCCTGCACCCAGGGTTTGAAACCGGTTTAAAAATACCGATCAACAAAGCTTTTATCAGTTTTTGTAAAAAGAAAAGAGAGCCCTTTATAAAACTAAATAAACCGGTTTTAGCTAAAACCCACAAATGGTTCACCACACACAATACGGGCTAAAAATAGGAGCGGCGAAGATCGAAGATTTTTAAAAAACCTCTATAAAGCGGGTTATTGATTCAAACCTTAATATTTACTCCATAAGGAAACCGTTATTTTTGAGGTTAAAGTGAAACCAAACCGTTACAAAATGCTTCTTATGTACTTGGGCTGATTAGGTTAAAATTAACCGGTTAACAAGCCCTGATTACATCATCCAGACATGAGATTCCAATAGATACATTATTAATTTTGATTATGATATTATTATGCTGGGAAGACATGTATACGCATTATAGAAGGAAATATAAAACTTGATACAGTATCTAATTTACGAAATGACACACGCAGGGATTTAAACTCTCAACTCAAAGTACTAATCTCCGTGTGCTCTGCCACCAGCGAACCTAAATTGAATTTGTGTTAATGTTGTTGATTTGTCATCAATAATTTCTTCACCTATGTCATATTGTACAATAAATATATGATGATTTGTACTCCAAATGTCTTATTTTAAAATAACGTTTTAAAAGCATGTTTTGATATAATAATCTCAATAATAACAACTTTAGAACGATTAAGTTGATCACCTGGGACTTTCAATTCAAATATAAGATAGAAGAAATAACAGGTTTTCTCCTACTGCACCTTGAAATTAATGTCGCAAACTATGCGATCATGTAAATATTTTATTAATAATTAAAGGTGATCTCAAAAACATAACAATTTAACATAAAGGTGTACGAATATATTAAATTGTTACTTTTTTTAATAATATTAAAATATTAAATAAGTAAGCTACAAGCTAGAGTTACATTCACCATTCACTAACTACGCCCCAATGAGAGAATTGAACTACGAATACTTTCGATTGTTAGCCTCTTAGAGCATGTGTTTCTCTGTACATTATTTGCATATATGAATGTAAATTATTCACATAGCCTCAGAGGCGATGACATGAAGTCTACGTTTGTAGATAGTTTGATTGTGTAACTTAACAATGTATCTGATACTCTTTAGGCTGTCTATTTGATATATTTTCTCAACTTATTCCGCACACTCAAATCACGTACAATCAAGCTATTTCAGAATTATCGTAGACTGGTATGAAGATTTTTTCATCAAATTCATTGATATAAAAAACCCAAGATGCACAGTCCCGAACAAAACTGACACTCAAAAGTGTCCCTAATTTCATTTAAGTAGTTATAGATATGGCAAAAACAAATGTCTTTGCATATCCAACCTTAAGTGAAAGAATTATAGTTGTTTTGACAAAACAATGTACGAAAAGTAATAAAATTGACAGTGTCACGACCGAAGCGATTCTATTTGAAATGAGCGCACAATTTAAAATTGTGCGCTCATTTTTGGAGGACGTTTTTGACACAATGATTGTGTATCTTGGGTTTTTTTATATCAATGATCAAATTACATTAGAATTCAGTAAATAACAATATAAACGTAGAAATATGTCTCACGTATTATTGTCTGAATCAATTATATTTTTTATATCATAACACAGCAAACAAGCAGACGGGTCTCCTGATGGAAAGCGTTACCCATCGGCTGTAGACACCAGAGATGTTAATGGTGCGTTGCTATCTTGTGGCGAGGTCTAATGCCACATGCATAAGTTTACCGACTACCTTACCCTCAAAATTGGAACACGACAGTGACAATCACTGACGCTATTGCAGCTGGAATAGGTAAGGTGGTACCAAACCCGGACGAGACAATGCAGAACTCTCCTACCTAGCAGCCACGATGGAAATGACTCGCATAGCCAATCTGTCACCTTTTACGACCTGCCTGGCAGAACGGCAGTTGGCTTTTTCTTTAAAGGAGTCCGGACCAACACGAAGAAATATCACACACATATCACATTACAATTAATTACTGAACATAAAAAAACGTCACAAAAATTATAATATAAAAATTAGTCAATTATTAGTATTATAACGTATCAGAAATTCATTTCGCAATAAAAGTATGGCTGACGTCAATCAGTTATTTTAATTTTATATAATAACGGCACATACTCTTGATATTTTGTATCTAAGAACAACAAACAATAACCATCGCCATTTAGATGTCAAACATGTTAACGTAATTCAGCATCTATGTGGCAGATTGAAATGCCATGTGGTTGCCACAAGTCCGTACCGCTGAAGGATCAAATAGTTATGTAACCAGCGGGCCAGCTTCTTGTCAGGTGACGTCATAACTGTGGAGGTTTATGACGTCACAAAAGGACAAGTAAGGGGAAAAGGAAGATCTTCCCAGCCAGGCAAGGTGTACTGCCTGGGGACCGAAGTCCATTTGAGAAGCTTTCAAACTTGTATATAGTGTTACAAGATAAATAATTATGATATCGCGATTCAGTATTTTATTTTTGAATTTCATTTTTTCTATTTTTTATTATTTTTTCTGGTAGCGTTTTGTAGGTTTCTTGAACCGCTACAGCCATTTGCATAAATTTACCAGCCACTTTACCTTCTATACTGCAACATGACAGTGACCAAACACTGACGTCACTGCGACCGAAATAGGTAAAGCGGTGGTACCAAATTCAGCCGATACGTACCCGGAAGAACCCGACCTGAAGCTCATAATTTTGAGCCCATAAAAGGGAAGTAGTCTCAGAGATATTCAATTGTTTAATTTTCCTATAAAAATCAAACATTAGTGCAGGTGACCATTTTAAACAAGCCAAAACTCTTTGGGAGATTTTAAAGCGTTAAAGGTTACTTCTTCCGTCCAATACTCCTTCATCATTGAAAATAAGCATTTCAGGGGCATATTTGTACCAGGAAAACACAAACTATGATTAAATATAATCTAAAAATAATAAAATGTTAGCCGAATAATTATCGAGTTAGATGAGATTTCTGTCAAGATCTGTATAGAATTTATAAATTTTTGCAGTGGACGAACTTTTTACAACATTTTTACAATACTCAAATTACTTGAGGATACATGAACAGTCCCGTGAAAAACGGGACGCATGGTCACTATAATTTTATGCTACTTAAAATTTCAGTCGATAAGAATTTTATAATTTAAGAAGTGGAAATTACTACTAATTAAATAATTAAATTTTCCGTTGGAGATTATTAACTTAATGATTAAAACGGTTAAACTTACGTCAAATTTGTGTAAGTTCGATTAATCTTACGTAAAATTTGTGTAGGTTCCGTTATAATTTCGAACCTACATGAGGTCTTTCACCTATTTGAGGTTCCTGCTAACTACACCGTATCCACATGAATTTAGTCGTTTTAATTATTTAGTAGCAAAACTATGATAATAAACCTTCACTAAATTATAAATGAATTAACATTTGATATTTTTACTTCACTAATTTCAATAAATATGTGATGAACACAAGAAAAATTAAATGTTGCAACAATACAACGAAGTGTACTAAGCAAAGATAAAGTAGAAATTGTAAATAATATTGACATTTATAGAAATTTAAATAAGTTTATAAAATCATATTAAACAATTATAGTGTTATTTATATATATTCATGCGACTTACTTAAGTCATACTGTTGTAATTACAATATCACAAACAGACACAATTGCTACAATATTCTTACACAAATAAAATTTATTTAAATAAGGTCTTATGAGTTAAGATTATTCACATGTCATTAGAATTATTTATTTTGTCTAAACTATGATTAGATTTACTTTTAAACAACAAATATAGCATTTATAATCATATGGTCAGCGTCACAGATACACAACTTTGATTGTCATTTTGTAGTCAAAAACATTATAAGCCTGAAACAAAAAAAAAAACAACACTTGTATTTTTTTATATAAATAAATTCTGACATGTATATATTTTAACTTATAAATACAAAAGTAAATGCATTTAGTCCCTTAAACATGTTTAGCAAATGTCAAAACGCCTTAAATGCTGTCATTTTAAACGTGTTTAGTGACTTAAATTGATTTAAGCATTTTGGTGTAAGCCGCCCTGAGACTTTGATTTAAAATGAAATAGAAAGTAGTAAGAAGTAACCACAAATTTTGTAAATAAGAATTTCAGTTAAGATTTGAATTCACGTTTATTTCAAAATTTTACTAACAAAACATGTCAATTGTTTTGGCGATACCTACATTGTGGCAAATTCATGAACTCTATACCATCTGTAAATAGTGTGTTTGATGGTATGCAATGAAACCTAACAGCAGGTTCACACTCTGTAGGAGGCGAGGCGAGGCGAGGAGGGAGTGTAGATGCGCCGCTCGCCTTCACTCGTGCTACCTCGCTTCGCCTCGGCTCGTCAACGCTCCGTTCGCTGTCGGTTTTTTGACCAAAGTCAAAGGGCGCTCACGCGAGCGGAGAGCGCACCGCCGCTCGCGTGAGCGCTCAGTTAGCTGGAGCAGCTCACCCCGCTCGTGCGAGAGCCTCCACGTGGCGCACTTGCGAGAGTGGATGGCTAGCACAGACCACATGATACTTATAGACACGCCATTGGGAAGGAGACGTATCGCCGCACATATAAGCAAACGCTCCTATTACCGTCAAAAATTTCATACGTTTGTAGGTTATATTATATTGTAAAAAAATATAAATAAACCATGTTGTACTGTTTTTATCGTACCGAATGAGATGACAAGGATTAAAAATTACTCTTGAAATAATTTTATTTCATTATTAAGTAGTATAACTCTGTATTTCTCTGTATTATATGCAAATAAAATATATTCTATTCTATTCTGTATGTTGTCCCCGTGTTGGTTCCGGGCTCCTTTGTAGAATAGACCAACTGCCGTTCTGCCAGGCAGGTCGTAAAAGGCGACTGAGTGGCTATGCGCGTCACTACCATCGTGACTACTAGGTGCTAGAGTTCTGCATCGGCTCGCCCGAGTCTGGTACCACCACCTTACCTATTCCTGCCGCAATAGCGTCAGTGCTGGTCACTGTCGTGTTCCGGTTTGGAGGGTAAGGTAGCGGGTAAACTTATGCATGTGGCAATAGACCTCGCCACAAGATAGCAACGCACCATTAACACCTTTGGTGTCTATAGGTGATGGTTGACTCTTTCCATCAGGAGACCCATCTGCTTGTTTGCTATCTTATGATAAAAAATAATAATAATTGCAAATAACATTGACAAACTAAGAAATTGTCTTAAAGGCGTATCCATTTAATCCGTTGCTAGCACTTTTGTAGCCGCCGCTAGTGCGAAAGAATCCGCACGGCGCACTCGTAAGAATGTGGAGCTACCATAACATTTATTAAATGTAACTAACTACACTGACGAACTCTTAACCTGCATCTATGTTCAAGATTACTTTCGTATTAATATTTTTGATAAGTATGCAAACTTTTTAGATTAAACTAAATGAGAATGTCGAGACTGTCCATCAATCACAAAAAAAAAACAAAATTTAAAAATAGAACTGCAATTAAAAAAAAATTATTGCCAGGAAACCAGCGCAGAAAACATAATATTATAATAACATAGGTTTTAGAAGCTCACTTTATATGTGATTACTAGGCGACATTTTTATTTTAATGCAAGGTGTAATGGCGGATCTCACGCTGCTCTACAAGTTCGACAATATTGCGAAGAGGTTGAGATACGCACAATGAATTGGCCACTACGCATCTCGTTTGTTAATCTCATTAAAAATAAGACATTATACATTAGGACAGTATAAAAAGTTGTGTATACGAGACATACTGAGACCACACCAGTGGCAGCACTAAGAACAGCGATTGCACAACAATGGAACAATATTCTGCAACACCGTTCAATAACTCTAATCAGATAAAACAATGTACCTTATTAAAAGAAAAAAATACCCATGCTTCAACTTTTTTAATCGTAAAACCATTTTTAATAACAAGCCAAAAAGGAATTTTTGTTACATTTATCATTCTTGTTCAAAAAAATTTAACAGTCTTCCTGTACACAAACGAATATATTCAGTCTTTAATTCAGATAATAATCCAAATTTTAGGTTTCAATTTTTTTTTTTTACTTTATTTTAGGGAAATTATTAGCTAATGTAATACAATCGTGAACTTAAGCCCAGATAATATCGATACTTCTATACTAATATTATAAAGTTGTAGAGTTTGTCTGTTTGTTTGTTTGGTTTGGTAAACTCGAAAACTGCTGAACAGATTTGAATAATTCTTTTTGAATTGGATAGCTTGTTTATCGAGGAAGGTTATAAGCTATATAACATCTTGCTACGACCAGTAGGAGCGGAGTAAACAAAGTCTGTGCGGACAAAGTCGTGGGCAACAGCTAGTAAGCTAATAAAATATTCCACTTTTAAAAAATAAAATGAACTCAGTAAACGAGTTATTTCTTTAAGTAATGATACATAATTGCTTAAATAAATAAACAATCATTGTACACACAAACCAACCCTGGTTACGGATGCAAGAATTTTGACATCCGCGGATGCAGATGCGGATGCGGATTATTAAAAGTTCACATCCGCGGATGCAGATTTGATGCGGATATGCGACACGGATGCGGATGCGGATTTTAAGTGCACAAATAACTGAATATCAATTTAAACTTAATGCTTTATTTATTTAATCCTATTTCTAAAACATCGTCAGTTACCAAATGAATGCAATAATAGCAATTACCAAAACAAACGCGAAGCACGTGACACTCTAGCTCCGCCCACTTTCTTTACATGTAGTTACTGTTAATTTGAATCTGCGACCGTAAAAATTCCGCATTGATTGATGCGGATGTGATTGCGGATGCAGATGTCTGAATTGATGCGAATATTCCACATTTGCGGATGCGGATGCGAATATTCGTAACATCCCAGACACAAACATATCAATTAAAGAAGTCAGTACTTAACAAACTTTCCCAATTGGCAGGTTTTGTATAATATAAAACGAATCCATGCTAAAAATCTAATTTATTAAAATTGTCACAAGATCTCCAAAGATATGAATTTTGGTTATACACTGATCCACCAAGTTCCAAACTGAAAGTTTTGGTGTAGCATTTCGACTTAGATGGTATAGAAAAATCAAGTCTAATGCGTGAGCATGAAGAATCGACTTGAATGTGTATAACAATTTTACACATTCAAAACTTGAATGTGTAAAACATTATTTTAAATATTTGGTTAAAATGTTTATTTCAAAGGCGTGTTGAACATTGATGCAGTTTATGAGTCCGTCAGTGTATCTAATGAACAGGGACGACCCAACTAATGGGTTTAAAGGGCTCAGGCAGCCTACATGTAGAATATCTCAATATTAATCACTATATAGTATAAAAGAAAGTCGATTTTCGCTGTCTGTCCCTAATCCCAATGCATGCTTAGATTTTTAAAACTATGCAACGGATTTTGATGCGGTTTTTTAACTTCCCACTACGCATGTAGATAAGGAAGTTACTGATTTTACCCCGATTTTCGAAAATCGAGTTTTAACCAGATGTCCACGTTTTGAGGTCCTAGGAACCTTTTCCGACTATTTTCACGATGACGTCAGTATGTCCGTATGTATGTATGTGTGTATGTAAACATCTCATAACTTTTGAATGGCAGGACCGATCGAAACGCGGTTGATGGCATTCGATTGGATTTCTCTCAACTTAGACTTCCTGAAAATTTGAACCGATTCGGTCCAGGAGATTTTGAGAAATTTTGAAAAAACACCAAAAAAATTTAGGTGAAACAGTATTTTTTAAATATAACTTCCAGATTAATGTACCGATTGAGTACAAAAACTATTCCTCAAAAAACTATGTCTAATACATAAATTGCATCAAAATCGGTTTATCCGTTTGGGACTAATCTTTGACGAAAATAGTTTCGAAACGTAGCGTCGTTTCGAAAGCTATGTTGAAAAAAAATGTTTTTTCGACATAGCTTCGAAATTTTTCAACCAATCATTTATTTCTACGAGATTTTAGTACAAAAAAAACTACGTCAAATGTCGTTCCAAAAATTAAAATTGAATCTAATTCTCAAAAATTATAACTTTTCAAATATTAAAATTACGTTGTTTTTAGCAAACTTACTTAATTTTTTTTAAATGACTTTCAAGTTAATTCACCGATTGACTTAAAAATCTTATCAGCTTTTGTTCTTTAAAAATTGCGTCAAAAACCGTTAATTTAATTAATTTGTTTGGGATTTAACAATGAAGAAAATTAAAAAATCAAATGTTTTTGACATTGCATTTTTCAACCTATCGATTATTTAGCTAAAGCAATATTTTAGATCTCAAAAATTGAGTTGAATGCCATCATCGTTTCCAAAATATACAGCTTTTCAAAAATTAATATACCTACTGCTATTTTTTTACAAAATAGACGTTTGAGCTGAAAATCTATGCTTATATTTTTTACTCTTTTGAGCTTAAAATACCTTAATTTAATGGGAAGTTTCATGAATGGCTCAACCGTTTACACATATTTTTAATAGATAAGAGTGATTCAAGAGAAGAGGTTTATATGTATAATAACATCGATTATTTAGTAGAGAAAACTGTCATAAATATATTTAGCAAAACTACGTTTGCAGGGTCAACTAGTACGCTAATAAATCTCAAATAAATCAATATTTGTCCGCGTCTAGTAGGTGTGTAATGTAGTAAGAAATGGACAACGCACTGGCGGTAAATTTGTTTTCTGCGAGGTTTTAAGGTTTGATGGGATAAAGGAGTTTCGTGCAGGGTGATTTGATTAAGCTGGCACAGAAAAGTATTTATTAGACGTAAGTATCGTTTGAACAAATTTTATTTGTGAGTGATTAATGATATTAGATATATTATGACATATCGCCGGGGGTACTTAGATTGTTCGGTCTGTTTACAACTTTGCTCTGCAATATTTTCTCAAAAATAGTGTTCAAAAATAAATTATAGTTTTAATTTTACGTGTATAGTGTCAGTGTTTTAGTACTTGAACAATATCTTATATGTATGAATACTGTATTTATAAAACTATGAACACAAACATAAAATTCAATTAAAATAAACACCGTCAATATAGTGCAATATTAATCGCCTCGACGCAACGCGTAAACGCCGCTATTTGCACGGCGCTTAAGACGTTCTTCTCGCGAAGTCGTGAACTTAACAATCGCTTGTATTACTCGTGAGCATTTATTAGTGTACACAAACTGGTAGTTTATTCCTGTGTGAGTTTATTGCTGTACTGTTTTAAAATAATATTACAATGTCTTCTAAGCAAGTGAATTGTGCTGGCTGCCTTAACGTTATTAAAGGCAAACAATTTCTTAAATGTACAAAGTGCTCTAAACAATATGATCTTGTATGCGCTGGAGTAACTGAAAAGCGTTTTAACAGCATTTGTGCTGGAGGTGATCGTAAGCAATCGTGGATCTGTCCCGAATGTATCAATAAAATACCTAAAAGAGATTTAACAAATACACCGGTACATTCAAATACCGCTCAAGATACCTCCTCTGATTGCCTGTCTGATGAGCCCACGTGTGAAAATGTCACTATAAGAAGCAGCCGCAACAGAAATAAAACGGAAATCGTTGATGCCGACATCGTAAACATCATAAGAAGGGAAATAAAAACTGCCATCCGAGCGGAAATGACGTCTCTCGATGAGAAGTTACGGGATCTTCATAACTCAGTACAGCATATTAGCAATCAATACGATGATTTAATTAAGGCCACTAATACAATAATGTCCGATCATAAAAATATACAGATTGAATGTGAACAACTCCGTAGTACAGTTACAGTGATGTCCGAACGCATTGATCAACTCGAACAACATTTAAGAAACAATAACCTTGAGATTCAGGGACTTCCTGAGAAGAAAAATGAAAATATCGTAGCTCTGGTAAACAAAATCGCTGACGTAATATCGTTAAAATTGAACGAAACTGATATAGTAAATTGTACCAGAGTTGCCCACAAAAATAAAGAAAGTAAGGCTCCAAAAGCCATAGTCGTTCAGCTAAGGAGCATTCGCTGCCGTGACGAGTTTTACTCTGCGGTTACGCGATATAACAGAACACATCCAAATAATAAACTTGGGACGTCTCTACTGAATTTCAGCGGACCTACAGTGCCCATCTACGTCTCGGAACATCTTTCACCATCTAATAAATCGTTACATGCTGCTGCTCGCATTAAGGCCAAGGAATTAGCCTACAAATTCGTATGGGTGCGCAATGGTCGAATATTCATGCGTAAAAATGAAACATCTCCGTTCATTCACGTCAAACATCACAAAATATTAGAAACACTCAGTTAATTAATTTTCCTTTCATTCCTTTTTATTTTAAGCATACCATTATAAAATAACTCCCATTAATTTTATTATGGCTGACAAATTAACAGTTTACTTTCAAAATATCAGAGGTATCAATTCTAAAACAGATGATTTAATGAATGCTATATTATTACATAATTACGATATAATATGTTTATGCGAGACTTGGCTGAGTGAATCTGTAGCATCCTCTGAACTTATTGATAGTAGGTATATCGTCTATCGTAAAGATCGGACTGCTGCATTTATGATAACTTATGATAAGGCTCATGGTGGTGGTGTACTTATAGCTATTAAAAAATGTTTGGTGTGTACAGAGAAGGTGATTCCAGATGTAATTCTGGAAAACGTATGGGCAAGAGTTCAACTTAAAAACATTATTTTAAACATATGTACTGTTTATATACCATTCTATATAAAGTATGAGCAATTTAGAGATTTCTTAGATCGTATTGAAAGTAACATTCAGTCGTCTGCTGAAGATACACTTATAATTGGTGATTTTAATCTTCGAGACATCGACTGGTCTTGTAAACACACAATAACAATAACGAATCCAAAAATATGTGCCTTACGAGACTTTATATCTAGACTGGACTTGACTCAGTCTAACTTTATTCTGAATTCACAGGGAAAAATACTTGACTTGGTTTTACATAACTCCCAGACTGGCTGTGTTGTTTCAGAGGCTCAACCACTAAGTCGAATTGATGTCTATCACCCACCCTTAGAGATAACTTTGGATTATAATAAACCAAATATATTAAAACAGAATACTAGTAAAAGGTATAGATTTTACAAAACCAATTTTGCTGCTTGTAGTGCCGAGTTGTCTGAAATAGATTGGCTCCAGTATATTGATTTAGATTGTGATAATTTTGTGCAGATATTTTATAATCATTTATGGGAAGTAATTGATAAACATACACCAGTGACAAATTATAATAATACTTGGCCTTCATGGTTTTCCCGTCCTTTAATTAAATTGTTAAAAGAAAAAAATAAATATCACAATAAATTTAAATTATATGGTAACCCTCGTGACTTTGATACTTTTTCTATACTTAGATCAAGAGCCAAAAAACAATTCGATAAATGTTACAGAACATATGTAGAAGGAGTTGAAGAAGGTATTAAAACCGACATTAAGGCTTTTTGGAGATTTACTAAATCAAAAAATACTTCGAATGTTGTGCCTAGTAATATGTACTATAATTCTCTTTTTGCAAATAATGGTAGGGATATTGCTAATCTTTTTGCTAAACATTTTTCGTCTGTTTATACGCAGCCTACTGCAACTAGTTATATACCCAACTTTGCGGAATCAAATAGAAGTATCTCTTTCATTACTATAACAGAACAAGACGTTGTACAGGCTCTTAATTCTATTGATGTTAATAAAGGTGCTGGGCCGGATAGAGTACCACCCATATTTATTAAAAATTGTAGTCTGGCGTTGGCGAAGCCTCTTTGTTTAATTTATAATGTCAGTATAAAAACAGGTATTTTCCCTCAAGATTGGAAAATTGCTAAAATTGTACCTATATATAAATCTGGAAAAAAATCAGATGTGACAAATTATAGACCGATTAGCATACTCAGTTATTTTGCTAAAATCTTTGAAAGCTTAGTTTACAAACATTTATACCATCACTTCAAGCCAATTATTAGTGAAAAACAGCACGGTTTTGTCTCGGGACGTTCCACCACAACTAATCTTCTATCTTATGTTCATGATCTTAATTTAGCTTTTAACAGGCATGTGCAAGTAGATTCACTTTACATCGATTTTTCTAAGGCTTTCGACAAAGTAGACCATCATATTTTGTGTTGTAAGGCTCGTAGTCTTGGAATACATGGAGTTCTTCTCAGATGGCTTATTTCTTATCTATCTCGAAGAAGTCAATTAGTGGCAGTCTATGGCTATGATTCGGATCCTTATGAATCTACATCTGGAATTCCACAGGGCTCAAATCTAGGGCCTCTTCTATTTATTATATTTATTAATGACCTTTTAGAATCTTTGACGTGTAAGAGTATTGCTTATGCAGACGATATTAAAATATACCATGAAGTTAAAAGTATTCAAGATGCTGTATTTTTTCAAAATGATATTGACAAGGTCCATAATTGGTGTGTGAATAATGGTATGTCTTTAAATATCTCGAAATGTTGTCTTATAACTTTTACAAAAAAGAAATTTCCATTACAGTTTTCCTACACAATTAACAATTATAAAATAAATCGTAAAAACCTGGTTAAGGATCTTGGTGTGTGGTTGGACTCAAAATTAAGTTATACATATCATTATGAAAATATCATTTCTAGGGTTAATAAAACTATGGGTTTTATAATAAGAACATCAAAATCATTTCGGAAGCCAGCTAGTGTATTGATTCTGTACTTTACACTAGTTAGAAGTATTTTAGACTACAACTCAGTCATATGGTATCCTCAGTACAAAATCCACATTGATAGATTAGAGGCGGTCCAAAGGCGTTTCTTACGTCATTTAAGCTCAAAACTGGGTATGAGGCGTAAGCTGCCAACATATGACACTAGACTTAGGTACTTTGGAATAGAAACACTGCAATCTAGACGATCAACTCAAGATTTATCAATACTGTACAAGCTTGTAAATGGACACTGGGATGCTATGGATTTATTAAGTCATTTGTCGCTTAAGACTAGCGGTAGTAAAAGAAATTTTAAGCTTTTTTCTGTACCAATATGTAACAATAATGTCACATTTAATGATCCACTTCTTCGTATGTGCAGAGCTTATAACAACACTACAAAAGATCTAGACATTTTCTCGCAAAGTTTGCGTTCATTCGTTAAATCTGTTAAACAACTAAATACTGTATATTAGATAGTAGTCATCTTAAAAATGTATTTAAAAAATGTATCATCTATGTTCCCCTATTTATTTACCTATTTTTTCATTATTTCTAAATTCTGTATCAACGATGTGTGCAACACTTATTGGAATTCAATTTTATTGTGAAACTACTTTAAGAATTATGTAAATGTAAAAAATTGTTTTCTGTAGTTGTACCTTTCAATAAATAAATAAATAAATAAATAAATATCGTTCTGAGAACTATATAACATTTATAACATTGTATGGGCTTTGTTCAAGTACTAAACACAAGAAAAATAGAGATTCATATGTGGTATGTGCGCATGTGTGTGTGTGCGTATGTGTGTGTGTGTGCGTGTGTGTGTACGTACCGGAAGCTGCAGGAGCGCGCGGCCAGCAGCCTGTTGGCGTCGGCGGGGTCGGCGAGCGGCAGCGGGCGCGGTGTGTGTGTGCGTGTGTGTGTACGTACCGGAAGCTGCAGGAGCGCGCGGCCAGCAGCCTGTTGGCTGTGGCGGGGTCGGCGAGCGGCAGAGGGCGCGGTGTGTGTGTGCGTGTGTGTGTACGTACCGGAAGCTGCAGGAGCGCGCGGCCAGCAGCCTGTTGGCGTCGGCGGGGTCGGCGAGCGGCAGAGGGCGCGGTGTGTGTGTGCGTGTGTGTGTACGTACCGGAAGCTGCAGGAGCGCGCGGCCAGCAGCCTGTTGGCGTCGGCGGGGTCGGCGAGCGGCAGCGGGCGCGGTGTGTGTGTGCGTGTGTGTGTACGTACCGGAAGCTGCAGGAGCGCGCGGCCAGCAGCCTGTTGGCGTCGGCGGGGTCGGCGAGCGGCAGCGGGCGCGGTGTGTGTGTGCGTGTGTGTGTACGTACCGGAAGCTGCAGGAGCGCGCGGCCAGCAGCCTGTTGGCTGTGGCGGGGTCGGCGAGCGGCAGAGGGCGCGGTGTGTGTGTGCGTGTGTGTGTACGTACCGGAAGCTGCAGGAGCGCGCGGCCAGCAGCCTGTTGGCGTCGGCGGGGTCGGCGAGCGGCAGCGGGCGCGGTGTGTGTGTGCGTGTGTGTGTACGTACCGGAAGCTGCAGGAGCGCGCGGCCAGCAGCCTGTTGGCTGTGGCGGGGTCGGCGAGCGGCAGAGGGCGCGGTGTGTGTGTGCGTGTGTGTGTACGTACCGGAAGCTGCAGGAGCGCGCGGCCAGCAGCCTGTTGGCGTCGGCGGGGTCGGCGAGCGGCAGCGGGCGCGGTGTGTGTGTGCGTGTGTGTGTACGTACCGGAAGCTGCAGGAGCGCGCGGCCAGCAGCCTGTTGGCTGTGGCGGGGTCGGCGAGCGGCAGAGGGCGCGGTGTGTGTGTGCGTGTGTGTGTACGTACCGGAAGCTGCAGGAGCGCGCGGCCAGCAGCCTGTTGGCGTCGGCGGGGTCGGCGAGCGGCAGAGGGCGCGGTGTGTGTGTGCGTGTGTGTGTACGTACCGGAAGCTGCAGGAGCGCGCGGCCAGCAGCCTGTTGGCGTCGGCGGGGTCGGCGAGCGGCAGAGGGCGCGGTGTGTGTGTGCGTGTGTGTGTACGTACCGGAAGCTGCAGGAGCGCGCGGCCAGCAGCCTGTTGGCGTCGGCGGGGTCGGCGAGCGGCAGAGGGCGCGGTGTGTGTGTGCGTGTGTGTGTACGTACCGGAAGCTGCAGGAGCGCGCGGCCAGCAGCCTGTTGGCGTCGGCGGGGTCGGCGAGCGGCAGAGGGCGCGGTGTGTGTGTGCGTGTGTGTGTACGTACCGGAAGCTGCAGGAGCGCGCGGCCAGCAGCCTGTTGGCGTCGGCGGGGTCGGCGAGCGGCAGCGGGCGCGGTGTGTGTGTGCGTGTGTGTGTACGTACCGGAAGCTGCAGGAGCGCGCGGCCAGCAGCCTGTTGGCTGTGGCGGGGTCGGCGAGCGGCAGAGGGCGCGGTGTGTGTGTGCGTGTGTGTGTACGTACCGGAAGCTGCAGGAGCGCGCGGCCAGCAGCCTGTTGGCGTCGGCGGGGTCGGCGAGCGGCAGAGGGCGCGGTGTGTGTGTGCGTGTGTGTGTACGTACCGGAAGCTGCAGGAGCGCGCGGCCAGCAGCCTGTTGGCGTCGGCGGGGTCGGCGAGCGGCAGAGGGCGCGGTGTGTGTGTGCGTGTGTGTGTACGTACCGGAAGCTGCAGGAGCGCGCGGCCAGCAGCCTGTTGGCGTCGGCGGGGTCGGCGAGCGGCAGAGGGCGCGGTGTGTGTGTGCGTGTGTGTGTACGTACCGGAAGCTGCAGGAGCGCGCGGCCAGCAGCCTGTTGGCGTCGGCGGGGTCGGCGAGCGGCAGAGGGCGCGGTGTGTGTGTGCGTGTGTGTGTACGTACCGGAAGCTGCAGGAGCGCGCGGCCAGCAGCCTGTTGGCGTCGGCGGGGTCGGCGAGCGGCAGCGGGCGCGGTGTGTGTGTGCGTGTGTGTGTACGTACCGGAAGCTGCAGGAGCGCGCGGCCAGCAGCCTGTTGGCTGTGGCGGGGTCGGCGAGCGGCAGAGGGCGCGGTGTGTGTGTGCGTGTGTGTGTACGTACCGGAAGCTGCAGGAGCGCGCGGCCAGCAGCCTGTTGGCGTCGGCGGGGTCGGCGAGCGGCAGAGGGCGCGGTGTGTGTGTGCGTGTGTGTGTACGTACCGGAAGCTGCAGGAGCGCGCGGCCAGCAGCCTGTTGGCGTCGGCGGGGTCGGCGAGCGGCAGAGGGCGCGGTGTGTGTGTGCGTGTGTGTGTACGTACCGGAAGCTGCAGGAGCGCGCGGCCAGCAGCCTGTTGGCGTCGGCGGGGTCGGCGAGCGGCAGAGGGCGCGGTGTGTGTGTGCGTGTGTGTGTACGTACCGGAAGCTGCAGGAGCGCGCGGCCAGCAGCCTGTTGGCGTCGGCGGGGTCGGCGAGCGGCAGAGGGCGCGGTGTGTGTGTGCGTGTGTGTGTACGTACCGGAAGCTGCAGGAGCGCGCGGCCAGCAGCCTGTTGGCGTCGGCGGGGTCGGCGAGCGGCAGAGGGCGCGGTGTGTGTGTGCGTGTGTGTGTACGTACCGGAAGCTGCAGGAGCGCGCGGCCAGCAGCCTGTTGGCGTCGGCGGGGTCGGCGAGCGGCAGAGGGCGCGGTGTGTGTGTGCGTGTGTGTGTACGTACCGGAAGCTGCAGGAGCGCGCGGCCAGCAGCCTGTTGGCGTCGGCGGGGTCGGCGAGCGGCAGAGGGCGCGGTGTGTGTGTGCGTGTGTGTGTACGTACCGGAAGCTGCAGGAGCGCGCGGCCAGCAGCCTGTTGGCGTCGGCGGGGTCGGCGAGCGGCAGAGGGCGCGGTGTGTGTGTGCGTGTGTGTGTACGTACCGGAAGCTGCAGGAGCGCGCGGCCAGCAGCCTGTTGGCGTCGGCGGGGTCGGCGAGCGGCAGAGGGCGCGGTGTGTGTGTGCGTGTGTGTGTACGTACCGGAAGCTGCAGGAGCGCGCGGCCAGCAGCCTGTTGGCGTCGGCGGGGTCGGCGAGCGGCAGAGGGCGCGGTGTGTGTGTGCGTGTGTGTGTACGTACCGGAAGCTGCAGGAGCGCGCGGCCAGCAGCCTGTTGGCGTCGGCGGGGTCGGCGAGCGGCAGCGGTCGCGCGGGCGCGGCCTCGTCCTCGCTGAAGGCGTGCGCGGCCAGCTCGGCCGCCAGCGCCGCCTCGCCCCACGGCCCGCGCGTCCACAGCCACTGCACCGACACCGGGCTCGACGGCTTGCTCTTCAGGATCAACTGGAACGCGGCAAATTCCTCTCTCACACCGTTTCATTTGCGCCGTTAAAATGTTGGGATTACATTTTTTATGGAATCATTTCCTTATGAGTTTTATTGTTCTTAAAGTACGAGGGGCCGACTGATGTTTGAAAGTTTTTAGAACTGGTCAGTGGCAAATTTTAAACAATACAAAAAAATAAGTTTAAATTTTGGAAATACAATTCTTTGGCAATATTATTGAGTATGTATTTCATTAGTCATTTGTTTTAAATTTAGCGGAAAATTGAAAATTGTGTCACGTCAGCATGAATTTAACGTGACAAAATTTTTATGCCAAGATTTTTTATGACTTTCGATATCATTTAAGTCAACAAGAGAGTTATGATAAGACTTCGATTCGCATTTCCCGATGAAAAGCTCCATTTCGTTCCACTGATTACATCTGGTTAAATGGGTTTAAACGTGGTCGCACTGAGTGCTAAGTGTGAGTTTTTCTTTTCGCATTCGATCGTGAGCGCGTTTCGAGTTTACTAGGAATTTGTATGTGATTTGTACAGCGCCACCTAGTGGTAAACGTGAGAAACCAGTTTACCACTAGGTGGCGCTGTACAAATCACATACAAATTCCTAGTAAACTCGAAACGCGCTCACGATCGAATGCGAAAAGAAAAACTCACACTTAGCACTCAGATCTCACAGATGATCTGCGTGAGGGAAGACCTTCTACGGCGACGACTGTAGATAACATCAGTATTGTGCGGCGTATGGTAGGAAAAAATAAAAGAGTGACCTATGAGCAGATTCGGACAAGCTTAGGCATCGGTATGAGTAAAATGCACAAAATCTTCCACAAAATCCTCCATGAGTAAAGTATACAAAATCCTCCATTCGGTTGTCAGCAAGCTTTGTGCTCGGTGGATACCTGATAATTTGACCGAAGCCCAAAAACTCCGTTGTGTTGATAGGTGTTGTGAAATGCTTCAAAAATTTAACAGAGGCGACTCAAACGCTGTGTTCGACATACTTACGGCTGACGAAAGTTGGATTTGCTGTTATGATCCGGTAACCAAATGACAGTCAGCTTAGTGGGTGTTTTCTCCGAAGAGTTTGCAACCACAGTGAAAAGAGGTCTAAGTGTGGGAAAAAGATGTTCTCGTTCCTCCTTTTCCTCCTCGTTCTTCGGAAGAACAGGTCACGACAACTGTTTTAGAGGTTAAAAACATTTGCTGCACAGTGGTAGACTAACTATTATTTGCAACTTGTCTTGGGAAAAGTCAGGAAAAACGACCTCGCAATAGAGTCCTCCTTCACCATGGCGCCTAGTTTTCCACCGCCAGACGAACAATCGACTATTTGGCGAAGACAGACGTGGAATTGCTGGGTCACCCGCCGTATAGCCCCGACCTCGTACCTTGCGATTTTTATTTTTCCCGAAAACAAAAGAAAAACTTGAAGGAAAGCGTTTTATGGATGCCAAAGCAGCGATGGCTGCGTTACAAAAGGCAGCCGAAATATCCCCTAAAGACGAGTGGGTGGGCAAGCAAAACGCTTTTTTCAGTGATTCCATCGGATGCAGCGATGTATTGATGTGAATGGATACTATTTTGAAAAGTTATAATAAACTAATAACTTGCTAGCTTGCTTAGTTTTTTTATTTTCTTAGAACTTTTAGTTTGAGTCTCGTATATATCAATCTGATAATTAAGATAATTCAAACCTCGAATCGAAAAAATCGGAATCAACAAGCATACTTATGTTAAAACAAAATAGGTATTAAATCACCTCTCTCTACATTTATGTTTTCATGAGCGTATCAAAGAGTGTTAATCACTATGTTTTATATCGTAATATAGACTAGCAGTGCCCACCACTTCGTCCGCGTGGAACATTTTCTAAAATAAAAGTGGCGTAAGTTACTACCTATTACATAAGCCATCTGCCAGTGAAAGTCCCGTCAAAATCGGTCCAGCTGTTTTTACAGACAGACAAAAATTTAAAAATGTTATTTCGTTATATGTACTATGAATACATCCATATGTATTTAGTATAAAATGGTTATTTTATTATTACAAACAGACACTCCAATTTTATTCATTTGTATAGATATACAGATTATCGTTTTCACACAAAAAGTTTAAGTATTAATAATATAGTCCTCTGGCACAAAACTCGCTTCATCCTAATGGAGAAATGAGCCAAAATAATACTTTGATAAATAAAATTAAAAAACACTATATAATTGCTTTTACCAACTTCCTCCTAAAAATTACTTTACAATGGTGGCGAAACCACTGTTTGATACTTTTTGGTGGACACTTTTATCCACAGAGGTGGTTCTCCTTATTAGATATAATATATACTCCATGTGTAAAGCAAGAACGTTCAACAACATGGCCTAATTGTTTTTTTATTGTAAGTACGTCGAAACTTTAAAAACAACAAAGAAAAATGTCGACACGTGAGACTGCTCACTATGAAGACTTATAACAATAATGAATTACATTTTTAATACATCTTTCGAGAATTTCAATGCAGCAAGTTTATATTTTAAAAAATACCTATTTTTTAAGATATATAACGATCTCAGACAAAACAAAGTCCATTGCGGCCAGCCTTCTTTTTAACATTTTTAAAGATAAATAAAATACTTTCTGCCTATTGCAAAAGCGATTAACGTGAAAGACTGAATATATTAAGAAAAATTACAATATAATCGAAATTAAAGTATGTGAAAGCTATTCATATAATATAGTACGTTTGCAACTGTTTGTACGAGCGAAAGGTATTTTATTCGTAATCTGTCTGGGACTTGCGTTACTATAATCAGATTAGTTTACAATATTAAATCCTATTATATTACGAATAACCAACTGTCGACAACTCTCCACATCCTTCTCCTTTCGTATTCCACCAAAATATTACATTATAAAAATAAATAAACCCAGCCCAGTGCGAGTCGGACCACACGCAATTTAGGATTTCATAGACACAATCCTCATCACAATAATACGGAATAAAACAGGGCTTTTTCATTGTTTTATACCATGAATATTAAACATATTGAAACGTCAATGACGGATATATATGGATACTGTGATTTTTTTACATATCCACAAACAACTACTTAGCTGGTGACTTGTATGAGTGTAATATTGTTGGAATTGTATAACATTTGAGTATGATGATATTATATTTAGGCGCCCAAGTACGTGTCCTAAATTTCGTAAGCGTATGTTTGTATGTTTGTTTACGAATTTCTCGGGAACTACAAGCACTATCGCGATAAACTTTTTTTTATTTAAATGAGGTATGTTCCAACACATGGAACAGTAAAAATCAGCGGCGTGCACAGGGTTATGACACAGGGTATGCACTATGCGGAGGGGTACTCGGTCACAAAAACTTTCTTTTACAGATTTTTAGCATAGCCACAGCCACGCGACGGATCTCTAAGTCGGAAACCATGACAACAGAACAAGTCTTAGATGTACTACTATTCATGTACATCTTCTATGGCAGCAATACCCTAAATCACAGATCCCGTCATAGGTACGTTTCATAACTTTTACTATGAAACTTACGAGTTATGTTTACTTTTTGCTGGTACACACCTACTTTAGTTAGACACAATTTGAATCTTTCACTGAATGACAATTGTGAGAACTTGTTATTTTTAATTTTTAATAAACACACATTTTAATACAAACTTCACAGTCAAATAACATTTTAAGAAATCTACAATTAATGCACTAATAAAAGCAAATCACTACAATTATTATATAAACTCAGTAATAAACTTAAATGTAAAATTTTTCAAATGTTAAAATGAAAAATATGACGCAAACAAAATAATAAACAATGCATATCACACGGAACAAGCAAATGGCTTTCGAGTTTCGCAAAACACAAATACATTTCTCCTATTTAAACAAATAAAACCTTAATAAACAAAAATGCATAATGTGCAGTAAGTGATTTATTAGATTTCTATCTTTTATTTTTAGTCGGATAATACTTTACAGGCATAAGCAACATTTCCGGTTACTCCCGAAAACTAACGAACAGCCAGGCTACGGACTGCGACAGGAGATTCCGTCATCGCTGCTTACGAAATTCATAGTTGTGTGCGGTTGCAAACTGTGTGCGAACACAAAAATTACAACACACACGTTAACAAATATACTGCAGATCGTTATATGCCTTACTTGGTTGAAAACTGAAGTTGCCAAACATAATGTTTGTGTGCTTGCAAATAGGTGCTATTTATAAAATATTAGGCGATTTTTAAATTAATATATTTTGTTTATTCATTTATTTACTATTAATTAGTCATAAATGGCAAGCAAAGCACTAGGCAGTGCTTTACTTGCCATTTATGACTAATTGCATTTATAGACTGCACGCCACTGGTAAAATTTTATCACAATCGATTAAGTGGTTTTTGAGATGAGTATAGTTGATATTTGGAATCGGTTTATTTTTAAAGCCATATTTTTAAATATTTATTTTACCACTTTGTCGGCGTGACTGATATGACATATTCATGCTATATTAGTGCTTGAAAACAAGTAAGCTGGCAACTTTGTACTAAGAATCTCTAAGCCAAACTGCGGACAGACGGACTGACTTGGCGAAATTAGAAGTGAAATTAGAATCCTAAAAATCAGGTTGTTTATTAATAATTTTTATATATTCTCTAATTACAAATATGTGTAACAAATTTTTTCCTGTTACAAAAAACAATTATGAATTATTTATTAATCTTTGTTCTGATACAACATCAACATATTACAATTTAGAACCTAACCGATGCTAATAATTTGAATTAAAACGCAATCTAGCTGCCGTTTAAAGCTGAAATACAAGACTCAGCCATTTTTTTATAGAAGAGGGAGCAAACGAGCAAGAAGTGCACCTGATGGCAAGTGATCACCGCCGCCCATGGACATCTGCAATACCAGAGGTCTTGCAGTTGCGTTGCCGGCCTTTTAAGAATGAGTAAGCTCTTTTATTGGAGGTCCCTATGTCGTATCCGTTCGGAAATACCCCTGCCGGTAATTGGTTCCACAACAGAGTAGTGCGAGGCAAAAAGTGTCGGGAGAAACGCACAGTTGTGGATTTCCAGACATCGAGATGGTGAGGATGAAACTTCAAGTTTTGACGCGATGTCCGATGGTGGAATTCGGCGGCAGGAATTATTCCAAACAACTCGTCGGAACACTCCCCATGATAAAGACGATAGAAGACGCAGAGTGAACCTACATGTGGCGCCGCTGGTCCGTACCGCTGAAGGGTCGAAGTGATGAAACCAGCGGGCCAGCTGCTTGTCAGGTGACGTCATTACTGTGGAGGTTGATGACGTCACACAAAGACAAGGAAGGGAAAAGGAAGATCTTCCCAGCCAGGCAAGGTGTACTGCCTGGGGACCGAAGTCCATTTGAGAAACGTTGAAACTTGTATATAGTGTTACAAGATAAATAATTGTGATATCGCGATTCAGGATTTTATTTTGAATTTCATTTTTTCCATTTGTTATTGATTTTTGTCCATTTTTTATTATTTTTTCTTGTAGCGTTTGTGATTGTTTTGAGCCGCTACAATACTCTCCCCCAAGACCGAAGGTCGATCTAGTTGAACCAGTGAAGCGTATGTGCCTTGAGTGCTCGAGTCTGCGGTGCATCGAGACGAGCCAAATATGCGCGGTCCTCGGTGAGTCGGGACGAGTGCGCCTCCGCTGTGGTTCGCAATGAGTCGGAACGAGCGGGACAGAGTTGCTGCTTGGAGATCCAGTGAACGTAGGCAGTTCGAAGTGGATTCCGGAAAGCGTAGTTGAGGCGTAGCTTGTGAAGCTGGCTGATGCTGTTTGGAAGCAGAGGGGAGTATATTAGACGCTAATGGTCAGAAGGCTGATGCGTGTTGTTTTGCCGAGGGTCACCACTGTGGCATGTTGATAGCTGTTAGTGGTGATGATCACGTCGGGATAACCACTGTGGCGCCGCTGGTCCGTACCGCTGAAGGGTCGAAGTGATGAAACCAGCGGGCCAGCTGCTTGTCAGGTGACGTCATTACTGTGGAGGTTGATGACGTCACACAAAGACAAGGAAGGGAAAAGGAAGATCTTCCCAGCCAGGCAAGGTGTACTGCCTGGGGACCGAAGTCCATTTGAGAAACGTTGAAACTTGTATATAGTGTTACAAGATAAATAATTGTGATATCGCGATTCAGGATTTTATTTTGAATTTCATTTTTTCCATTTGTTATTGATTTTTGTCCATTTTTTATTATTTTTTCTTGTAGCGTTTGTGATTGTTTTGAGCCGCTACATACATCTCTGCGTAATGCCAAATACTTGTCTGTGAAAAGAAATATAAATATTTACACATACCTGGTAAGTAATTTCTCTATGAGAACTCTGTGTAGGATCTCGCTGACTTCGATTGACGAACGCCTTGACACTCCACTGGTACCCGAACGCAGAGAATCGCGACGTTTCGTAGTACAGCTTGTGCACCTCCTCTGATCGATATGGTTTTAACTGTACGTCTAAACAAAGAAAGCATTTCAAAAACTCCTTTACAGCAATTATTTTAATTTCTGAGAGAATTGTGACCTTTCTTAATCTTTAGAAACCTCGAATGCCAAATTTGTTCAAGTTTTATTAATAAAAACTTATTTATGTAAAATAAAATCAATTACCATACATAATTTAAACATACAAATATTGGTTACGTTATTAAAACATTGAGTTACATTTTTATTACGTTAAGGCATGCCAGTATTGTAGACAACCCGTAAATATGCATTGATTGCTATACTGATAATAATGGTTCAAATTTCAATAGATTAAATGTATAAATTCTATGTTATTCGATTTGTTTTTTCATATAAAACAAGCCTAATTTATTTGTTAGCACAATATCCGTAGCTGGGCAATATTTATAGCGTTAATCAAATAATTAACTTCGTTAATCGGTAAACCGTTACTAAAAAAGATAACTTCGTTAAATTTCGGAAGATTTAACGCAAGTTAACGTTAATCGTTAATCCGTTAACACGTGATAAAATTGATTTTTTTATATCGTTGTGTTAATGATCTTATAAATACTGTTTTTGGGTTCTGGAAGTTAACAGGTAAGAAACAAAAAGCTGTATATCCTAGTGCCGCTGCCATCATCATTATTATCGGAATTGGCGGTTATCCTATTTGGCTTACTCCGTTTACATTCCGCCGTAACCGTCTCTTCAAATAGTAGACACTATTACGACTTATGCAGTCTTCTTGTGTTGTTTAAGATTGTTAAGATTCGATATATGAGTTTTTCTTTTTGTTTCTTTAAGTATTAGCATCGTTTACGCTCAAAAAATATTTGTTCTCCTGATCTGGATACAAAATTAACATAGAATGTGGACACGGATTTTCCGTCTCTCCGTCCGTTCGTTACTGAGTCCAGATTTCATAATATTATTATAATTTGCACAGAACACTGTTTAATACACACGCTGCACAGACGCAAGACAATACATAAAATCAAAAGGTCCGTAGTACTTGTGTACTAAACAACAAAAACAAACAAAGCACTCGTCATGATCACGTCAGATGGAAACGATCAAATAAATCATACACTTAGCCCACATATGATTTATGAATCTTACTTCGCAGTTATTTTTCTTACTCACGCACGCCACCAAGACTCGTTTCACTCGCGGTACGCTCCTTAATGCACATATCGACCGACCTGAACGTACTTGTCAGAACGTGCTTTTCGCTGTACGGCACGGTGCTCGGTAAATAGAAGATACTGGATTAACGATTTAACGGACTTGAGGAAATTTAACGGAAGTCAACGAGTCCGTTAATATTTTTTTAAAGATAACTTAAAAGTTAATCCTTCACTCGCATTGTTAACTTCATTAATTAACGAGTAACGAATTAACGAGTAAATACCCGGCTATACAAATATCACACATACACTTACCGTTAAATGTGATTTTTTCATATGAGAGTAAATCTAGCAGCTGCGTGTAGACGTGTTGCTGCGCGGCGACGCGGCGGTCGCGCTCGGCGAGCGCCTCCACGAGCTCGGCGGCGGACTTGCGCGGGTGCGCGCACGCCGCCTCGTGCGCGCTCGCCGCGCGCGCCGCGCCGCGCCACCCGCACCCGATACTCGCGAACCGACAACCCGTCACCCTGCCGCAGACGACCATACCATATTTTAAATTTGATAAATATTTGCAGAGCAACAAGCAGATGGCTTCCCTGATTACAAGAGACAAACATCGCCTGTAGACACCAAGGTTATTAATGTAAAAGTTGCTGTAAAATGTTAATGCTATGCAACATGCCTAAGTTCACAGTCTTCTTCACCCTCCAAAACAGAAGACGATAGTCAGATGTCATTAACGCTATTATAGCAGGAGTAGGCAAGGCGATGGTTGCGGTACCAGGGTGGGAGTTACAAAATGTCTGCTGTCTGGTAGTTACAATGATCGCGACATATTTGACTAATCTTTCCTCTTCACAAACCGCCTGGTAGAATGACAGAATGTCTATTCTTACAAGGGTTTTAGGCCAACATGAGTTAACCACTATTTAATTTCGTAAGTTGTATTTGAATTAATTATATTTGAATACATGCATATCCTTCTCAGTGTCCTACTAAAAAAATGGTAAAGTGAGGTGGAAAATTAGAATTGTTCAGAAGAGACAGTAAGACCGTTTCTTCATCCAATCGTTTTCCCCAGTTTTCTCCCTGCATAACTCCAGTAGAACATTTTTTTCCAGTTTTTCGTTTTCATGTTCCTATGTTTTTCGTTTTTTTCATAAATTCTTTATTACAAGAGATATAAACCGATGCATAGCTATGAATTTGGCTCAGTTTTTCGATGTGTTCAACCATCTAAACACAGCTAAATCCTTTTTTGAATTTATAATACAAAAAATAGCCAAATTAATGTAGTTTGGGTGTTCCGGTGCAGCCTGGCCACAGTCAATTTTGCAATCTATAGGCATAAAATTTAAATGTTCTTTTAATGTTCTTGCAGTACCAATGAATAAATTAAATGTACCTCAAATATATCTCCTTAAAAGAGCACTTTTTAGTGGCCAGGAAGTAACGTATACGCTGCAGCCCGGCCACGGTTATATTTTCCAGTAGGATGCTCAGAATGTTCTTAAACATAAGCCAAATAAATGTTCCATTTGCGTTCTTTGGTTTTTTGAATGTAATATACAAACAAAAACGACTATATAAACAAAAAATGATTTTAAATTAAAATGTGCACTTAGCGCCTGTAGAATTAAAATAGCAAATCTGCTTATTTGTAAAAAGCTGCTATCGCAATTTTTTTAGGAGCAATTCTCTAGAAAACCAGACGTAAAGAAAAACAGTAAAACAGTTTTGATTGTAAAACGATGGTGCATTTTCCTATATGATATATTATTATTATAAACAAAGTAATTATAAATATATTATATGTATCTAGATGTACGTAATTGCATTAATAATTTTGTAGTGAATGGGTACTTATTCTGTTATATCTAATTAAAATATTTATAAAATTAATCGCCCCGTTGGTCGAGTGGTTAGCGACCCTGACTACGCAATCGACGGGGCTCAGGTTCGATCTCCGACGGGGACAAGCATTTGTGTGATGTGTATAAATGTTTGTATTTCCGGGTTTGGGTGTTTATTAAATATGTTCTAGTTTTTATATATGTATTTTTATGTATTAGTATCGAAGACTAACACCCATAACACAAGCAAATAGTTTGCTTACTTTGGGGTTAGATCAGTAAGTGTAATTTGTCCCGTGAATATTTATTATTATTATATCTATGATTTGTCTTCTACCCTCAAATTTTTTTTATATATCATAAGATAGCAAACAAGCAGATGGGTCTCCTGATGGAAAGAGTCAACCATCACTTATAGACACCAAAGATGTTAATGGTGCGTTGCTATTTTGGGGTGAGGTCTAATGCCACATGTATAATTTTACCAGCTTAAGGTTTAAGCACTGACGCTATTACGGCAGGAATAGGTAAGGCGGTGGTATCAGAACCGGGCGAGACAATGCAGAACTCTACCACCTAGTAGCCACGAAGGTAGTGACTCACGAATCCAATCGGTCGCCTTTTACGACCTGCCTGACAAAACGGCAGTTTGTTTATTCTTCAAAAAAGCCCGGGTCCAACACGGGGAAAAATCATGCCAGACCCTGTCAAAAGCCTTCGAAATATCAAGCAAGATAGCTAGTGCTTCACCATGATTCTCGATGACCGCGCTCAAGATGTAGGTGGCATACACTAGAAGATCCTACCAATAGAGATAGTACACAATTATCAATATAAATAAAAATATGTGAGTGTAGAAAACAAATCGTAGATATAATGCAATTCCAATTCCCTACAACATTTAACATTTTTTTTATTATTTTAATATTCTATGCAATTACGTACATCTAGATACATATAATATATTTATAATTACTTTGTTTATAATAATAATATATCATATAGGAAAATGCACCATCGTTTTACAATCAGAACTGTTTTTCTTTACGTCTGGTTTTCTAGAGAATTACTCCTAAAAAAATTGCGATAGCAGCTTTTTACAAATAAGCAGATTTGCTATTTTAATTCTACAGGCGCTAAGTGCACATTTTAATTTAAAATCATTTTTTGTTTATATAGTCATTTTTGTTCGTATATTACATTCAAAAATTCAAAGAACGCAAATGGAACATTTATTTGGCTTATATTTAAAAACTATCTGAGCATCCTACTGGAAAATATAACCGTGGCCGGGCTGAAGCGTATACGTTACTTCCCGGCCACCAAAAACTGCTCTTTTAAGGAGATATACTTGAAGTACATTTAATTTATTCATTGGTACTGCAAGAACATTAAAAGAACATTTAAATTTTATGTCTATAAATTACAAAATTGACTGTGGCCGAGCTGCACCGGAACACCCATGTAGTTTTGGGGGAGGAACAGGGGGATGACAAAACCTTATTTTTGTGTAATTTTTCATCGGTATTTTTAGTCCAATCTACAGTTGTCTCTGTAGCACTCTATGGTATCCCCGTAGGACGCGCTAGAGGAAACTGCACAGCAAGAGAGTAAGTTTTTACAAACATATATTTTTATATTTCTCTCGCCCTTAATGTTCCCTCTTAATAGCCATTAGTAAATAACAACTGTTATGGCTGTAGACGTACGCACCCACCCGCTCTGACACACACCCACAGAGTAAGAAGCTAAATAAAATCTCACTCTTACGTTATGTCGGGTTTACACATTCGCACGAATAGCGAGGCGAAAAGCGACGCCGGGGACTATAGCGCGCATGTTACACGTCGTTCATGTTTGTGTGCAAATATCAAAATGAATCACCCCCGAATGTGTGAACAGCCGCTTCGAACGAATGTTTCGTCGAGTGACGAGGCGAATAGCGAACTCGATTTCGACTTTGTTTCTCATAGAATTCTGTTGGCAAAACTTGAAAAATATGGTATAAGAGGAAAATCATTAGAGTGGATACAAAGTTATTTAGAAAATAGGAAACAGTGTGTAGAAATTTCAAAAATCTCTGGGACACATAAAAAAATATATACTTCAAATTATAGTTGTAGTGACTGTGGAATACCACAGGGAAGTGTTTTAGGACCCTTGCTCTTTTTAATTTACATTAATGATCTTCCAGAGACTATGAAACATGAGTCATTCTTATTTGCAGATGACACTACACTCCTCATTAAATGTAAAAATAAAAATCATCTAGTAAAAGAAACAACTGAAACCTTACTTAAAGTTTCGGAATGGTTAAAAAGTAATAATTTAAAAATTAACTTGACTAAAACAAAGATAGTTGAATTTCAAACGTGTTATAGCAATAAAGTTCAAAAATCAAATATATTATTTAACAATATAAATATAGAAAATACTGAATACACTAAATTTCTAGGAATATTTATTGACAACCATTGCAATTGGAAAGCGCACATTGATTCTCTTTGCAAAAAAATTGACAGATTTATCTATGTTTTGAGAAGAATAAGAGAAGTAGCCAACTTAAATGCTGCATTGCTGGCATATCACGGATATGTCTCATCTGTATTGCAATATGGAATCTCTATTTGGGGAAACTCAGTTGACTTAATTAGGATTTTCAGAATTCAAAAGAAATGTATACGTGCAATATGTAATGTTAATCAACTACATTCATGTAAACCCCTATTTAAAACTCTTAAAATACTACCTTTACCTTGTCTTTACATACTGTCGGTATGCGTATTTGTAAAAAAACATCAACATTTGTTTAAAACAAATGCTCAAGTATTAGGGAACTCATATTTTAGAAACAGTGAGAAGCTACATGTGCCAAGCCAAAGACTAAATATTTATAAAAAAAATGCATATTGTATGGCAATTAATATATACAATCATATTCCTGATAGTCTAAAATTATTACCTATAAATAAATTTCGCAAAAAATTATTTGATTTACTGTTAAATAAAACTTACTATGATATTAGAGAATTTCTAGCAGATAAGATTAAATGTTAATAAACAGAAATATAAGCTTGTAATAAAAACTGAAGGCAAATTTTGTAAAATGGTAAATTTTTTGTAAATTGTAAAAATTTGGATTGAGCATAAGATCATATTTTGTAAATTGTAAAAATAACTTTTGATGTGAAATAATTCTAGTAAATTGTAATACATACAATTGTAATACGTGAAATAGAAAAAAAGAAGCCCGCTGAGTTTCTTCCGCCGGATCTTCTCAGTGTGTGGCCGCGTTCCGATCCGGTAGTAATTATAAAGAAATCGACCTAAATTAAAATGTTTGCACGCCATATTATGGTAGAATATGATGGTAATTTAATTTATTTTAATAACTTGTGACACCCATATTCTTGCAAATAAATATTTTTCATTTCATTTCATTTCATTTCATTTCGAATTGTAAACGCGGGGTTAAAGGTGGATTATTTTATGCGGAAAGGCGTAGATCATTTTTCGCCAAATTACCTATATATGGTAATAAACGGAATATTTTTTTCATTCCTGATTTTTTTTTAATTAAAAAAAAAACAAAATTTTGAGAAGCGCTCACCAAGCCGTCGACAGCAGAAATTTCTGAAATTTTGTAATTGAACTCATTTTTTAGTTTCAAAGACATTGTTTTCCATTACTTTTTTATTTTTACCTCAGAAAATTCTGGAGCTTATAGCTACTTTAAAACTCATTTTTTTTAAAATTAAAAAAATATCATCTCTTTGTTTTCAAAAAATATTATATGGTATTTTTTGATTTTGAAAATTTTCATTAATTTGTGGCATGTTGATAGCTATTAGTGGTAATGATCACGTCGGGGTCACCACTGTGGCGCCGCTGGTCCGTACCGCTGAAGGGTCATAGTGACAGAACCAGCGGGCCAGCTTCTTGTCAAGTGACGTCATAACTGTGGAGGTCGATGACATCACACAAGGACTTCGGTCCCCAGGCAGTATACTTTGCCTGGCTGGGAAGATCTTCCTTTTCCCCTTACTTGTCCTTGTGTGACGTCATCGACCTCCACAGTTATGACGTCACTTGACAAGAAGCTGGTCCGCTGGTTCTGTCACTATGACCCTTCAGCGGTACGGACCAGCGGCGCCACAAATTTATTAAATATCCTTTTTTCATTTTCTCAAAAGGTCTGAATTGGGATACAAAGTTTAAAAATGAAGATAAATAATAAAAAAACATACCATATATTTATTTTTAAAATTCTAAAAATGGTATTTTTTTAGATTTTGTATTTTTTAATTAATTCAGTTAATATCTTGATTTTTGCTTTTTCTTTAATTTTTTACCACAGTTTACCGAAAAACCAGTAAATCGTGGTGAATCGGAATTTCCACATAAGTTCGGTTTGCTCTACCGCGCAAAGAAAACCTGGAGTGATGGTATAGTTTTTTTCTTCAATTTTCATGTCAAATTTTAAATTTAATTAAAGCTAAAACCAACTTTAAGTTAATGAAAATTTTCAAAATCCGTGATCTTTAGATTTTTCAGAAATAAATATAAAGTTTTTTTTATTTATCATCATTTTTGAACTTCGCGTCCCAAATCAAGTTTTTTAAGGAAATCAAAAAATCCGGATATTTAATAAATTAAGGAAAATTTTCAAAATCGAATTAATACTATCTTTAGATCTTTTGGAAACAATGAGATCTTATTTTTTAATTTTCCAAAAAATGAGTTCTAGAGTAGTTATGAGCTCTAAAATTTTCTGCGGTAAAAATAAAAAATAATGTAAACCATGTTTTTCAAACTAAAAAATGAGCTGAGTTACAAAATTCGATAAATTTCTATTGATGGGCGGCTTGGTGAGAGCTTCCCAATATATGTATTTTTTTTATTTAAAAAAAATACAAAATAAAAAAAGTCCATTTATTACCATAGGCAGTAATTTGACGATAAACAATTTTCTTTTTAGTATATATGTAATGTACGCAGAGATATTCCTAATTTTTTTCTGGCAGCTGACAGCCACTTTCAGGATCATGGCGAAATAGTATTTTTTAACAAAACTTCCAGATTAATGAACCGATTGAGTATAAAAACGTATCAGCTCTCTTCCTTAAAAAAATTCGTCTAATGCATAAATTGCATCAAAATCGGTTTGTTCGTTTGTTATTGTTGACGGAAAATTTCAAAAAAAGTGTTTTTTCGACATAACTTCGAAATTTTTCAACCAATCATTTTAAGGTATTCTACGGTATTTAGTACTAAAAAAACTACATCGAATGCAGTTTCAAGTATCAAAATCGAATATAATTTTTTTTTCAGCTTTTCATTAAAATTACGTTGTTTTTAGCAAAGTTACTAAATATTTTTGAAATAACTTTTACGCTAATACCCGATTGACTTAAAACTTATCAGCTTTTCTCTTTTCAAAATCGGTCAATTTGTTTGGAATTTATCAATGACGAAAATTTTTGAAAAATGTTTTTCGACATTGCTTTGAAACTTTTCAACCTATTATTTAGCTAAAATAATATTTTAGATGTCAAAAATTGAGTTAAAATCGTTTCCAAAATATACAGCTTTTCAAAAATCAATATACTGTCATTTTTAACAAAAAAAGGTTTGAACTGAAAAAATCTATGCTTATAGATTTTACTCTTTTGAGCTGAAAATACATTAACTTAGCTTAGCTAAGGAATAGCCTGCATGGTCATCCTGGGATTACACTTACTACGAGCACTCTGAGTGCTAAGTGTGAGTTTTTTTTTTTCGCATTCGATCGTGAGTGCGTTTCGAGTTTACTAGGAATTTGTATGTGATTTGTACAGCGCCACCTAGTGGTAAACTGGTTTCTCACGTTTACCACTAGGTGGCGCTGTAAAAATCACATACAAATTCCTCATAAACTCCAAACGCGCTCACGATCGAATGCGAAAAGAAAAACTCACACTTAGCACACAGTGCGTAAAATAATGCATGTTTTAGAAAGATACTACATTACAAACTGAAAATATTCAATTTTTTTAAAATAATTATCACTGTCATAGTAAATATTTTGCAGTTAGAGTTTGCTTATCTTACAACTTTATACGATATAGTATCCCCAATATTCCGGACAATTTACAATTAGGTACACACATTGCATGCAACAGAAAGTATATTTTCCTAAAATTTAAGTTTATAAATTAATTATGTTAATTAATTATTTAATACAGCCATTACTGCTAGGTCAATCTTTAAATTAAAAGTTAAAAACAGCTTCTAGTTTCTAGCTCATATCTAAAATATTCATTTTAACAAAATGTGAAGAGTATTTTTTGAACTATTTTCATTATTCGGTATACACTATTATGTAAAGATAGGCTTTTATACAAAGGCCTTTATATAATTAATAGGCTTTTATTTAAAGAAATCTTAATTCGAATAAAGTTTTCGGCTGTAGAGAAAAGTAACATAAATGATCATCATCGGCCTTTCTGAATCTAAAGAATTATATCTTTTTTCGATCATGGCATCTCCTCGATCTTGCGCCACTTTAATACATTTTGCAGCATTAAAATTATTACCTGGAAGACCCAGCTTTGTTTGTCAAAACGAAGTTTTCTTAAAGTGAAACCTAGCTAGGAGTTATTGTGTATATATATATATATATATATATATATATATATATATATATATATATATATATATATATGTATATATGTATATATATAATATATATATATATATATATATATATATATATATATATTACTTAACAGAATTTTTTTTCCCAATGACTTCACTTACATTTTCTTAGTAATAATAAATTGTACTAAAAATATTTATAATTTCGAAATAAAAAGTTAGGGCGCAATATTATATTGTTCCTCACGTACGACCCTGAACATTATATAAAAATTAGCGTTTATATGCATATACCTTAACGATTTGTTAAGTAGTATGTAAGTACGATTAATTTGTCACTATTAGGCACATAAGCAGTTACCTCTTACACCGGCGCCAAAAAAATAAGACAGACCTGTGGTACCTACGGCGCTTCAACGGCGACTCAGTCATTTCGGACACTAGATACGTTCTTCTCAGGGCCGATAGCAGGAGGCAATACAAGCTGGTCATAATGCGAACCAAACCAGCAAATAGGTAATTGGGAGACGAGTCAACGACCAGCTGTGAGAACTTGTACGTCCTGGAGACGAAATTAAGAATAAGTCTGAAGCGGAACGGGAATATAAATAACTAATATTTAAAAATTAACTGAATATCATTTAGAATTACTCTTGAAAATCCTGATTAAATTAATAGAACCGTATACAGGCCAAAGGTTTTAAGCTTCTGAGCGTTAGATAAGTAACTTTATAATTATAAGGAATTATCCATAAGGCAATTATTTTCTGGAAAAAGAACAGGGTATTAGTGCCCTTAGTTGTACCAACTTCTCGATTTGTTTATTTCATCTTGTATTGAGACAGATTCATTTGATTGTTTGATTGAGGTTCATTTGACTATGCTAAACTGCTGAGTACAACAGACTATTAGACCCATTATGTACACTTCAACTTGGAGCTCATTTGATTATAGAAATTAATTGATCATACCTATAGTAAAAGAGCTTACTAATAAATATAGAACCATTTAGTGACCCACCATTTTATTTTTATTTGTAGGTGTCTCTTTAGTTCGTCAATAGTATTTATTTATTACATACATTTATCAAACAAATTAAAAAATCCTACCTACCCACATATGCCACCATGAAACAAAGAAAACAAGTGGAAGTGAAAAGTGGGCGTGCCGCGTGCATCACTATTATGCGCTGTTACTTTAAATTGCCTTAGTGGTACTTACCATATCTTTAGGAGAGTCGTCGTACGAAAATCTATTATACACTGAATTATGCCGTATTGTGCCATCTTTTAATGCAGAAATGATAGTAGAATATAGATGATTAAAAATGGAGATATTTCATATCATCCGAAAATACAATTTTCATTTTATTTTAATAAAATTCCTAATTTAATATAATCTCTAATGATATAATAGAAAGTCAAGCTAAAATCAGCCGTACATCTTACATATAAAGTTCATTTTAGGTTGACTTAATTTTTCTAAAATATATACGTAATAACAGTCATTGCGTATATCATTCTAGAGAGTTCTCTACTCAAATATGACCAACTGAAAACTACGGAAAAATCAATACTGCCATCTATTGTAGAATAGCGAAACTATTAAGATCATAGTTTCACTATTGTACAAATAGATGAGTCTATTTTGAATAGACTACAAAAGGACGTAAATACTCTTTTTTTTTTTGTAGCAAAATAAAATTTATTGTAACGCAGTTTGGTATATTTTTAAATGTTCTGTTTGTGTGTTTCGGATTATTGTTGTTTAAAATGAAAACGACCAATGAAACAATGTTTGCATTAGTAGTTTATATGCAATAATGCTTATTTTATGTGTGAGTTTGGCGATCGCGGTCCTGATACAAATGTTTGTACCTCCCACTTCCGCTTGTTTTCTGTGTTCCATGTGTGCCACCGAACGGTTGTCTCTGTGATTTCGTGCGCAGTGACCTCTATAAACATATTATGTAGCTACTAGATAGTGCAAAATAGATGCTTGGGTTGCCATAAGTAAATGATTCATTTAATTAGTAATAATGTGATACGTTAACATATTATCTTAATAATTGAAACTCACTTTGTTAAAGCGTTATACAAGCCTTATACGGTACCGCACGTTTGCTCCGGTTAGACGGTTTCGTCGTATTTGCCAAATTCCTTACCCAAATTTTTGATAGGAACAATACTTATGGATATATGCCACAAACGTATCGCGAAGTGACGGTGTAATGTTTGACTGTGTATTTCATTAGTAGGGTGGTAAGGTAGGACAGGTTATGAATGGATAGGATAAGAATGATTGGGAGAAAGGCAGGATAGGAAGTTTAGAACAAATTCAAAAAAGACGTAATAATTTTAAAGTTATCCCTTCTGTTAGCAGTCCTCATATTTTTATTCCAATAAATCTTTACATGCAAGTTTACAAGACAAAATTTTATAGCTACTATCGGTCGGAACAGCGACCACATACAGTCAAGTAAGTCGGGACATGGATTTTTGGCGGAAAAGGCTTGTCTTTTTTTTTGTATATATATTTTTTTAAATAGGATAATCAAAGCAAATTTAACTGAAATAAATACTTTATTTTTATTACAAAATAGAGCAATTCATTTTTAGATCTTAATCAAAAAATTTTCCCTAAAAGAAAATTTCAAGTAATCAATATTCTTACTGTAATATCGCAGTTAATGTATATTTGAGAATCGGATGTATATTCGTAAAAATATTGGCTCGATTAAGAAAAATGGGGCTGTTAATTCGCCAAAAACAAGGAACAAG
The DNA here is from genome assembly GCA_036924255.1 of Apodemia mormo. Taxonomy (NCBI): domain Eukaryota; kingdom Metazoa; phylum Arthropoda; class Insecta; order Lepidoptera; family Riodinidae; genus Apodemia; species Apodemia mormo. Next base: position 35,227,060 of record JAUPFN010000019.1, read on the forward strand.
AATAATCTTGTGCAAGCGTCTCGCCTTTACTAAATAACTTATTTATGGGGTAAGGTGTGCTTTTAAATTAGACTTTTGTAATATAAGTTTGTACAGTAAAAAAACTGTCACGCCCGTTCCCGAAGAAGTAGGCAGTGACGAAATACGCTCACTTTCTGTCATCAGTGTTACGTCCCTTTTATGAAGGTTAAAATTCAACCAACCAATCTACGAATCGGACACATATTAAGTCTCAGACAAGTTATATTCTGAGAATAACTAAAAAACTTATTCAGAACGATATGTCAGAAATAAGACCACAGAATTAATTATACTATACATACAGAAGTTGCATTCCTATAATGTTGAAAAAGCCAACATTTTAAATATTGCGCATGCAAGCTTAATTAGACCTTAATGCAAAGCATTAGCAATGCAATTATTAATAATTAGTCATCCCAATATTAAACACATAAGCAAATAGGGCTGTCGTCAAAATGGTGATATAATAATTTGAACTTGCGGAATTGCTTTATTTTGCTGAAAAGTCTCACATAATATTTTCATAAACTGATTTATCCACAGATTAACACGGTGAACAAACATATCCTTTTTTATCTTTATTATATTAGTAAATAAATATATATGTATAGTTAAGCGGTAAAATAAACTGATACAGAAATTCTCTCTCTATGTACGCTAAGATCTTTAAAATTACGCAACGGATTTTGATGCAGTTTTTTAATACATAGAGTGGCTCAAGAGGAAGTTTTATATGTATAATAATATCCATTATGTAGTAGAGAAATACTGTAATAAATATATTTAGCAAAATAGCGTTTGCCGGGTCAGCTAGTATGTATACCGTTGTATGTATACATATGTATACAGTCTATGTATACCGATTGATTCCAAATTCTTATATCTTTCTTGAAGAACTGCGTTGGATGCCGCAAATCGGATGAAAATCTATTCATATTTTCTGGAGCTGTCGTTGACAAAAAATCATTGATATTGAAAACCCAAGATGCAGTCTCAAACAAAACTGACAAAACTTTTTTCGAACATAAATTTGAAATTTTGGAACCAATCTATTTATCTAAAAGATTTAAAAAATTGCAAAGACTGAGTTCAATGCCGTTTGAAAGATCAAATTCGATTATCACGTTCAAAAGTTACAATTAAAAACAAAAATTAAAAATGTCGTTTTTACGAACTTTACATTTTTTTTTTAATTTTATTTATAATCACACATAAACCATATTTTAGCTGCTTTGAGCTTAAAATACCTCATCTTAGCGGTACTGTAACACCTTTATGGTGTTACGTACTGGCAGCTTTGTCTGTTTTCGAAAGTAGAATGGAATTGTTTAGAGAAAGTTACACAATAGAATGTAGGTCTAGTTTGTAACGTGACAAGGGATAGAGGTCCCACGAAAATAAAAGAAGATACATTAAGAAAGTCTATTTATTAGAGAATCCTGGAAAATCCTGCTTCTCATTAGTACCTCTAGCTGCCAAGCGAGTGTAAAGAAAGATTCCCTGAATAAAAAAGGGATATCGTCCCCAAAGTAACACGTCCGGCTGAATAGTCGTCGGGCGCCGTTACAAGTTGGCGGAGGCGCCGTGCAGTCGCGGTGTGCAGTTGCTGTGTGCAGTTGCTGTGTGAAGTCGCTGCGGGAAGTCGCTGCGGGAAGTCGCTGTGTGAAGTGGCTACGGAAGTCCCCACGTTCAGGCGCTACGCGCAATCACCACGCTAGAAAAACCAGGAGGGCTAAGTATTGGTGTCAGAGGGTAAGAGGTGTGATGGAGGCCATCAAGCGCTTCAACGGAACGCAAAACTTGGCGTTCGCTGAGTTTATTAAAGATTTCAGAACGGTCGCGGCGATAAACAAATGGGATATGGAAAGCCTACCGTTACTGCTGGGACTATATCTCGACGGTCCGGCATTAGCATTTTATAAAATGATATATACCGACACGGCCAATTTCGATGAATTATGTAGAAAAATTGAAAACGAATTCCCCGTTTCAATAAATCATGTGGAACGATTTTATGTATCTAAGCAAGGCCGTGATGAGGAACTATTAACCTATTTTTACAGGCTCAGCGACACCGCAACCAAAGCTGAAATTTCAGAAGTAATTTTCATAAAACAATTCCTTAAAACGATATTGCCCTCGTTCAAGGAAAAATTGGGATTGCAATTATATAAGTCACGAGAGGAGCTACGTGACACGATAAGGCAGTATAATGAGTTATTTGGAGGAAAACCGCATTCCACGGTTGACCTTCCATTGCAGCCACCAGTTGGGTTGCCACAGAAATATTTGTATGGGAAGGAAACAAACGTCCTTCCTGGTGCGCCTGTGTGTTCACAACAAGAACATCAAAAACCGACGGAAGTTTTTCGTACGCCTCAATATAAAAAGACAGCCTTATGTACACAAAGTTCTTTCAGAAGCGGTCCGAAGTCACGACAACACACGGATGGCGTGGGCCATCGCGTCAATATGTGCGAAGCAGTTACGCCCGCACCACTTCAAGCCAAACAAGAGGATAAAATATCAGGTGTAAAAAATCCATGTATTCGTTTATGTGTTAGGGGACAGGAATGTCTCGCTTTAATAGACACGGGGGCAAGTGTCTCATGTATGTCCGCGAATTTGGCGAAAAAATTAAATCTGCCGTATGGAGCCAGTGTTCCATATAGCAGAGATAAAATTCAATCTGTTACAGGGTCTACACTAAAAGTCGTTGGTGAGGCGAGAGTAAATCTCCTCATTAATGCAAGGGTCTTCCCCAACGACATGGTGATTGTAAATAATATTGGGTACGAAATGATCCTGGGGCAGGATTTCCTTAATAAATATGATGTAGTTATTTACTGTAAAAAGGGTTATTTGTGTATAGATAAAAGGTTTTTTGTAAATTTTAATTTAAATAGCTTTAGACAATTTGCAAATAATAGAGATAGTTGCCATAACAACATGCGCAATATATGTAATATTATAAAGCGAGCTGACATAAAGTCTTCGTATTCATTGACAGCGACGTCAAAAATGAATACGAAGGAAAATATAAAGACTAATATGTTTAATTTCAGAGAAAATAAGAGTGATCGCAATAATTCATACGAATTATATAGAGGTAAAAATGATATGAAAAAGGGGTGCGCGGACACGCGAAAGAGTGAAAATGTTGTTGTAAAATGTGATGAAGGGTGTAGATTTGTGCCATTAGTATGTCATGCATATAACACTAGCAAACAATCAACCACTAAAGTTTCACCATATATGATGATGTACGCTAGGGAACCGATATTCCAAAGCGACATGGGGGTAAATAGGGATAGTCAAAACCGAGAAGTAAATTTTGCCGAGAGACATAATTTACAAAGTACGTTAGTCCGGAAGGCAATACAAAATATTAGAAGGGCACAAGTTAGGCAAAAGAGATATTTTGACAAAAGGGCTAAAGTAAAGGACTTTTCACCGGGACAATTAGTATTAGTTTATACACCAAGACGGGTGGACAATAGGAGTTTGAAATTATGTAGGTTATATAAAGGGCCGTTCAGAATAATGGAAAGAATATCTAATGTAAATTATGTAATTACGAAATTAAGCAATAGGAGATATAGAGATATTGTACATATAAATAGGTTGAAAGCATTTCATGTACGTATGTAAAAAAATATATAGTGTACTTATAGTCATTCATTGTAATAAATAATTGTTACATGTTAGACCATTACTTTTGTTTGGGCTTGTATATGAGAATACTAATACTTGTATTTGTTTCATGTAATATGATGGGGCTCAACCAATGCTGTGATGATGGACCGAAGCCAAAAAGAAAAAAGATGACCAAAAGAATATTAAATGAAGAAATGTCATGTTTCCAATAGCAATGTATTCCTCTCAAGTTCTTCCGTTCAATAATAAAGTCTTATGGGGTATAATGTATATTAGGGACTGAGCCGCCTTAGTATGAGGTCGAAAGAGTCAGTATAGGTTAAGGGTTGAAAGTCTTTTGAAGGAGAGTTCAACTTTGTAGTACGACATAGTCGACACAAAGGATATCTGTATAGGATATACATGAACTCAGATAGTCATGGGAGACAATATAATGATGGTATTAATATGGTTCAGAGTAAGGAATATTTATGATCGTGGTCTATATATTGGGGCGAGCTCGATGTTGAGAGGAAGTAATACTTCAATCTTTTTTCTTTTGGTCCACCAAAGAAAAGAAGTTTGAATTGTTATGCCTTTCCATCTCTTATTATCTCTTATACAGCTAGAGCCCTTCAGGCTAAAATGTAATAAAATAAAAAATGTTTGCGGTAGGATAGGTTAGGTGAGGGGACTGTGGTCTGTCTTTTACAGGGGTTTTGGGAGACCAAAGTTTGTGCCATGGTGTGGTGATGATGAACAGAACCACACATGGGGCAAACTATCTTTTAGAAAAAGACAGTCCCACCAAAATGTACCTTCCCCTCGTAGGTAGGGCAATCAGGTTAGGGATAGGTAGGCCATATGAAAGGAGACAAATGCCCCACCAGTTTCAGCTGCTCCCACCTTGGGGGGTAGCTGATGTAACACCTTTATGGTGTTACGTACTGGCAGCTTTGTCTGTTTTCGAAAGTAGAATGGAATTGTTTAGAGAAAGTTACACAATAGAATGTAGGTCTAGTTTGTAACGTGACAAGGGATAGAGGTCCCACGAAAATAAAAGAAGATACATTAAGAAAGTCTATTTATTAGAGAATCCTGGAAAATCCTGCTTCTCATTAGTACCTCTAGCTGCCAAGCGAGTGTAAAGAAAGATTCCCTGAATAAAAAAGGGATATCGTCCCCAAAGTAACACGTCCGGCTGAATAGTCGTCGGGCGCCGTTACAGTACAAATACATACATGCGTTGAGCGCGTATATTAAGGCGAGGTATTTCGACGCGCGTCAATTTTATAGAAAACTAGCTGTGCCCGCGACTTCGTACGCGTGGAAAAAATTCTAAAATAAAAACCCGCATAGTTCCCGTTCCCGTGGGATTTCCGGGATAAGAACTATCCTATGTCCTTTCTTGGGTCTCAAATTATATTTGTACCAAATTTTATCCAAATCGGTTCAGTGGTTTGGCCGTGAAAGCGTAACAGACAGACAGACAGAGTTACTTTCGCATTTATAATATTAGTATGGATGGTGGCGAATATGTTCTGAAATGTTAGAATGGAAAACCGTGTTAATTTTCGGATAAATAAATATGGACATCAGCTGAAAACTACAATTTAGCACATTCTTTTTTTGTATTTACAACTAAATATCACCATATAAAAATCATGTGGAAGATTAGAAATATTATTAACATTTTATTTGTTTTAGAGATTTTTTAACCTGCTTTTGGAATTTTATATGATCGAGTAAAGTACATTGTATCATGTAATGAGTTAGCACATTCTTTAGATAGTATCTTCAGATATATCGTGTAATTTTTGTAAAACTGTTATTTAACAATCAATACAAATAAACGTGATTTAACAAATCAGTTTTTTCCCGTTTGTCGCGATGCCTCGTCTTAAGTGAAACATAATAAAGGCGCGAAATGAAAGCGAGTTTCACGTGCGACACACATTGAATTTTATCATTACGTTTGCCCCCAAGGAGAGAATAAACAAAGCGATAAGTCGAATCGTGTTGCTTCGCTCCCGTCGAAAAAAAAAATTAACCGACCACACAGCCTATAGACGGCTGAATGTTTGATTTTCCGTATTGAATGCATTCTGGCAACTAGCTGAAGTAAGACGAAGTGGGGTTGCAACGCCGTAATTGGCTAACTCAAGGCCACAGTGAAAGATAGTAATGTACAGAGCATCTGATTGGTCGACACTGATTACCCAATCACTACTCATTGGCGCGTGGACATTTACATCGGAACTATAAGTCAGATCTGTTGACACAAGTCATTCGCCTATTATTAGGTGTCTATGGGCTGTGTGGTCGGTGAAAAAATTTAACTACTTAACTAACAAAACGGTGAATATTCGGAGGCCGAATATTCGCCAGAGTCCCGAATATACAACATTTTATTAGCGAGCTGATCGTGTAATAACACGAACAAATATGTTCATTAGAGATTGAGAAACTAAGTCTTGTTGTATTGCTAAAAATATTGTCTAGCTGCTTGTTTAAAAAAATCCTCATCAGAAATAATGAAAATGATGTTTTAAATGTAAAAACTTACGTGTGATGAATTTTAAGAATTAATTGTAGTTTCTAATATTCGGCCGAACACCAAAGAAAGTGGCGAATAGGCCGAGTACGGAAAAGTAACCGAATATTCGTAAATTTCTAGTTATTATTTTATAAAGATTTTTCGGGATGAATTTCAAAAATGTAAATGTTAAGCAGCTCTGAGTAGTGTAAACACCCCATGCCTCAATAAAATAAAGATGCCAGCCCTAGTTATTAAAAACCAGTGATAGTCGTTGTCAGTTAGCTGACAATCCATCCAATCCATTATATAGTAAAGAAATACTGTTATAAATATATTTTGCAAACCAATGTTTACCGGGTCTGCTAGTAAATATTAAAACATAAATAATATTAAAAAACATGGCCCTGCATGAATTTAACAATAATGAATATACATTAAATAGTATTTATTCTGAAGATGTCTTATTAATTAATATAAAATATACATACAAATGTCTGTTGTAATGGGGATGTTATTTATTCCGAAGGTGGTGTCAAGAGTCTCCAAAACCGAAATGTTTGCATTAATGTGGAGGAAGCAAGACGAGTCTGTCAAGATTGTTATGTATAGCACTCAATTCTCTCTGCCTACACTGTAAGGGATTGTGTACTGTGCCTAAGATTTGCCAGGAAGATATTTGAGTGGTGTGTATAATATTTACCTATCTTCACATGTTTTTTCCTCATGGTGTTGCAGTGAGTGTCGTGGAAACACCTTGTTGCAATGTCTACACTCCAATGGCAGCTCTGAAACCGTTTTCTCCACAGCCAGGTTCCGTGAAGCAAGTGTCTTAGATATCTCCACACGACAATTAGGACATGTTGCTGTTTCATCTCGAAGTCTAGCATCGGCCAACAAATGAGTAAAACAAGGTGCACACATAAGATGACCATTAGTACACTGAAAACATATGGATAATAGTTCAAACACTTATCCAGATATATCATATTAAATTCCTACACTGTGATATAAAAGCCTAATATCAATATTAACAATGGCAATTACAATTTTTTTAGACCACATTTATTATTAAAACTATATTAAAAACATAAATAAGTACTTTAAAACATGAAAGAATACCTAATTCCGGGTAGGAATTAAATTATGTCAAATAATTGAATGTAAAAAAAATTGCATTGAGATATATATATTCATATTTTATAAGATTGTTGCCATAAAAGAATTTTAATTTTTTTTTTAACTTCACAAAAATAGTTATTTTAAAAGAATTAAAGGGCATTAGGTTCTTTTCTTAGTCTTACTAACCTTAGGTTTGTAAATATATATACCTCAATTTTTCACACAGACAATATAAAAATTTTGATTTAATCTGATTAATCTACCTCTGCCACCGTGATTGATCCTGAAATCAGACTTAAGAATCACAAAGTATAAATAAATTGGTTGGTTAAATATTACTGTTTTATTCATGTATATCCTGCATTCATTAAAAAAAATACAATGGCTGCCAATATTTACTTGAAATAAAATTCAAGTGGTTTTAAATATAATAATAAATATTTAACATATATAAAGTTGTATTTTATACAGTTATTGTAAAATTTTAATGACACAGGTTATATGATCACTAAATGCATAATGTTTTATCAAGCTTCAAACAAGTTAGAATGGTAATGATTATATGAAAGAATCGACAAATGTCTCAGTTAAAATGGTATTTTGAAGATGAGATTGATGATATTGGTTGGGGTTAAGGGTGTTGTAATAAAAAAGAACACTATCTATAAAAATATTTATTGCAGTGTCACACTACAAAATTGCCAAAGATATAAAAAAATGTCTTAACATAGTACATTGACAATAAATTACAATATCACATTGGGTCCTTATTTACTATAAGTTTATAACACAAATTCAGAAGAAATGTATATAAGCTACAAATATATTATTTATCCAATTATAAAAAAGAAAATGTGACAGAAAAGAAAATGTTGGGCTGGATTAGGTTGAGCAGTCTTTATCATGTATCTCCCCATTTAAAAGTATGGGTCATGTGCAGTATTTAACAGGCCAATATTGTGTACTGTATCTAAGATTAAGCTATACTGCTTTCCACTCCTAATTATTCATTCATATAGCTATTTTTGAGTAAAACATATATTTTCTTAAAATAAAACAACACAAGCACCTGTAGCTGTAGTTTGAAAATAATAATAATTTATACCATGTATAAAGCAATTCTTAACATTATGAATGATCTTTATTATATTATGTAACTAAATATGGGTGCAATACTGTGTTATAGAATAGGTATAGTATTATGTGGAAAAGTACTTTTACAAACTATCTGGCATTTAATAAACACATAAAACTGTGTATACCTCAACCTATTAGAAAAACAATGAAAAGATAAAAATATTTTATCATTAATTTATAGAAAACTTTATTAACAATTTAAAAATAACCTAAATATTTTTGTAAGTGCTATTGAGAAAACCCTTGTAATATAAAGTGCTCTATGTGATTTCAAATTAATGTCCTATTTTTAATTATCTTTACATTATCATCATGTATTATGGTAGGTATACTAATCAAAATTGAAAACGAAACGACTAGTTTAAATATTTTCTTCTTATACATTGATAATGTTACTAGATAATAATAATTGATAGTGATACTCAATCATGGACTAGATTGAAACAACTGTATAATAATTATATGGGTCAATTTTGAATAAAAATAATAGCAAAAAAATTGAAGTATGTAATTATTACAAAATGAGTTCTTTTACAGCATTACATATTGCGCATTAATTTTATAGAACTCGTTTTCGTAATCAAACCAGCATTTTGCATAATGAAAAACTAAACAGCTGATTGTTGTTAAACAAATATCAGCTGTTTTTGAATACCTGATACACAGCTGCTTGAGGAAGATCTAGGCAAACTGCGCAACAAAGAATGCCTCCGAGCCTGTGTTCCAATTTTTCTGATTGCTCAATTTCGTAGGCGGTTTTACGTTTTTTTGGTGAGGGTTCTTCATCCTCTTTAGCATCTTCAACAACGTTTTCACTAGAAACTGTTGGCACGGGTTCATCTTCTTGTATTTCCGACATTTTGTGTAAAATTAGTAAAAAAACACTGTTTTGATAGTCAAATAAAAATAAATCTATCAAGAACTGAAAAGGTACTTCAAAACTAGCCAAGTCCGAAACTAAACCAAACAAAGGTTTGTTTTGTTCCCTCCCCCTTCTCTCACCTCAGGTCGTTACAGAATATAGATGATGATAGATCATAGACTAGTATGTAATCAAGGAACTTATATACGATAACTGGAATTACTACGAAGAAATATTTGAAAAATAAAAATGTACTTTATTTCGTTCTTAATAATGTTGACATTTGTTTCTTACTAGTCGTGTGTAGTTCGCGAATGAATCCTTCAATTGGAATACTTCAGTTGCGTTTAGTTCATCCTTCACTAGTTCAGTTTCAATTTATCTATATCTCTAGTTCGCGTAGTTCACCGCGAACGAAACGATTACGAGAGTCGAAGATTGCCGATCACGCGCCGATGGGAGTGACGTAGCAGACACAATCTCGGCACGGCTGAACTTGATACCGGTTAACTATATCATTCGTGCTTTCGTGTACAATGTACATAGGTACATACTTACGAAGAGCGATAAAATGAATTCTTTAATTATAAGCGTTCATTGCATATTGCGCATGAAGGTAATTTTAATCTTCAATTAGTATAAATGCAATGCGTAAAATGTCATAATATTTGTTTGAATTTATCTAAAATTAAAATTACAGTGAAAAATAAAAGTTTAGAAAAATCAGCTTAAAGTTAAGGCCATAAGAAACATTTTGCTGTATTCGGCAATTGTAAACACTATTTTAGTAAGAACTTTTAATCTTTCATTAGTAAAAGTACGAATAAAAAAACGAAAAAAATAGTACAAATAAAAAATATACTTTATTTTAAAATTGTTTTACTATCACTTCAACGTTTATCTCGTTCGCAGAAATCATAAGATTCATTACACACTACTTAGTTCGATTAACAAACGAAGGAAAATCAATGTACTGAGAAATGATAGCGACTCAAGCCATTGGACTAGATGAACTACTGAACTAAAAGAGTGATATACTTCGCAGTGATCAAAAGATATGTACATATCTTTTCAATTCAGTGACACATTCTGCGCACCTCTATTTCTTACATAACATGAGGGGAAAAACGTTCTGAGCAAGACAATGACATGAGTGGATGTTGTCCCTTTCTTGCAATTGCCAGTGTAAATAAAACTTTCGGATGGTAGATTTTTATATATTCGTTAATCGTTAAGTCCCTTTTATTCATACACGTTGATAGATACATTAGCATAAAATGTATTGTAATTAACATAGTGAGTTCTAAAATGTGCTTATTTTAATTATTACGTAATTACTTATGCAATGCAAAAACTGTTTCTCAAATTAGTAGAATTACTTAGTAGTATTTTACAAACTACGCATGGCCGAACTTATATATGGCGATTATTTAGTAGAAAAAGAGATACACCCCACCCATGTCGTGATACTCTTCAGAACGATTTAATTCTACTTATTTGAGAAACAGTTTTTGCATTGCATAAGTAATTACGTAATAATTAAAATAAGCACATTTTAGAATTCACTATGTTAATTTCAATATATTTTATGCTTATGTATTTATCGACGTGTATGAATAAAATGGATTTAATGATTACCGAATGTATAAAAATCTACCATCAGATAGTTTTATTTACACTGGCAATTGCAAGAAAGGGACAACATCCACTCTTGTCGTTGTCTCGCTCAGAACTTTTTTCCTCTCTGTTAAGTAAGAAACTTAACCCTCTTTCTTACTTAATTAACCCTTTGTTAATTAAGTAAGAAAAATGTCAACTTTATACGAAACGAAATAAAGTACATTTTTATTTTTTAAATATTGCTTCGTATAATTCCAGTTACCGTATATAAGTTCCTTGGTCAAAACCAAGGAAGTTACATTCACACGCGCTTCAAAATCGTTCCGAAGAGTACCACGACATGAGTGGAGTGTGTCTCTTTCTACTACATAAAGCGCCAATCGCCATCTATAAGTGCGGCCATGCGTAGTTTGCAAATTACTACAAGTAATTCTACTAATTTGAGAAATAGTTTTTGCATTGAATAAGTAATTGTGTACCAATTAAAATAAGTGCATTTAAGAACTCACTATGTTAATTACAATACATTTTATGCTATTTATATTATATTTTATAAACGGGATTTATATTTTATAAAAGGGATTTAACGATTACCGAATATATAAAAATCTCCTATCAGATAGTTTTATTTACATGGCAATTGCAAAAAAGGGACAGCATCCACTCTTGTCGTTGTCTTGCTCAGAACGTTTTTCCCCTCTGATAAATAAGAAACAAATGTCAACTTTATATGCAACGAAATAAAGTACATTTTTATTTTTCAAATATTGTTTCGTAGAATTCCAGTTATCGTATATAAGTTCCTTGGTCAAAACTCAAATATCGCAAATTGTCAAATGTCAAGTGTGAATTGTCATTTGTCTTTGTAAATTAGTGTAAAAAGTCTTCGAAAGTATGAATGTTTTGTAAAAAATTAAGATTTGGCCTTGTTTGTTAGTAATTATTGTTATGAAGAGAAATTGCTTTATGATATAATATAGAGCATTAATGTTTAACTGTCAAAGATTCGTTATAGTTTTATGTTAGAATGTCGTTTCTCAGAGGATCAGAAAATTATGTTTGGTGTACTACCAGTGTTCTTGGGAAAGGAGCCACAGGAGCTGTCTTTCAAGGCGTGAATAAAAATAACGGTGAACCAGTTGCCGTCAAAACCTTTAACCAGCTCAGCCACATGAGACCGCACGATGTCCAAATGCGTGAATTTGAAGTACTTAAAAAAGTGAAACACGAAAACATTGTAAAACTTCTCGCAATCGAAGAAGAGCAAGAAGGGAGAGGCAAGGTCATCGTAATGGAGCTGTGTACAGGTGGAAGCCTTTTCAATATATTAGATGACCCAGAAAATACTTACGGCCTTCAAGAACACGAGTTTTTATTGGTGCTTGAGCACCTAACAGCTGGCATGAAACATTTGCGTGATAACAATTTAGTTCATAGAGATTTAAAGCCTGGTAACATAATGAAATTTATAAACGAAGATGGTACCACCACTTATAAGCTAACAGATTTTGGTGCAGCTCGAGAATTACAGGAGGAAGAACAGTTTGTCTCTTTATATGGAACAGAGGAGTACCTACATCCAGATATGTATGAAAGGGCTGTTTTACGAAAACCTGTTGGTAAAAGTTTTGGTGCGACTGTAGACTTATGGTCTATTGGAGTAACATTATACCATGTAGCAACTGGTCAACTACCATTTAGGCCTTATGGTGGAAGGAGGAATAAGGAGACAATGTTTTATATAACAACTAAAAAAGCTTCAGGTGTTATTTCTGTAAGAGTAATACTTGTATTTCTTGTCAATAAGTTAACTAAAAGCTCACAAATCATTTTGTAAATGAAAATGTATTAATTGTGCAATCCTACTCCTACTAATATTATAAATGCGATAGTTTGTGAGTATGTATGTATAGATGTTTGTTACTCTTTCACGCAATTACTACTGAACCGATTATGACGAAATTTGGTATGTAGATTGCTGAGGACCCAGAATAACACATAGGCTATTTTTTATCCCGGAAAAGTTAGGTGATCCGGTGGGATTCACTAAAAACTTTTATAATGCAGCAGGCTGCACACTGCAGCTAGTTAGACATAAATAGTATAAAAAGAATTTTGTTTTTAAAATCCTGGGTCGTAAAAATAATTTAATTATAAGATTAGAATATGTGTTATCTTTTGCTATTTCAGGGTACCCAAACAACAGAAAATGGTCCAATCGACTGGTCAAGGGAACTACCCTCTCACTGTCAACTAAGTGTAGGACTCCGCAAGCTCGTTGTTCCTCTATTGGCAGGACTGTTGGAAGTGGATCCACATCGTATATGGTCCTTTGAAAGATTCTTTTCCGAAGTTCAAACAGTAACCTCAACTAAACCAATACATGTATTTCATGTTAATAAAGCAGCTAGTCTAAAGGTGGGTGAATTAAATATTTCTTCATGTGTGTATCTTCTACGGCACATGCTGAAACAAGTGTAACTTAAACATGGAATTAGATGATTTTGATTCAGTTTATCTGTTACTGTTTATTTTTTTATTGTTTTATTATTTACTTTTACCTGTTTGGAAAACTGATTCTAGGTTTTAGTATATATAACAAACATACATAATCATGTGATTACACCTTACAATGGAGATTATTATTATACATGGGGCACACTAAAAGTTTTGCACTTCTAGCTAATCGGAACTATTTGAATTTCGAATGTTATAATTTTAAAATGTTGCAACCTTCTTAATAATAAAAAAAACGATTGGCGGGAAATGATTTGTCAATTTTTTTTATCACACATCAAAGTTCTACGTACACAATGAAAATGGAATTAAGTCGAAAAGATTTATGATTTATGATTCTAATGCTGTTTATGACATTGTCACAGAAGAGGAAACGTGGATTTATTGTTTAGAACCCAAAAAAAACAGCAATCTTGTGAATGGGTGTTTGAAAATGAGAACAGGCCAACAAAAGTGAGACAGGCAGGAAACGTTGGTAAAAAAAAATGATCGCATTTTTTTTCTCAGCTACGGGTCCCATTTGTACAATTCCACTTGAAGATCAAAAGAGTGTTAATGCCGAGTGGTATTCTACCATTTGTTTACCCAGGGTGTTAGAAAAAGTTCACAAAAGACGACCCAAAAGCCGCATTCTCCTACACCATGATAATGCTTCTTCACACACGGCCAATAAAACAAAGTCATTTTTAGTTTCCGAAAAAGTACATCTCGTCACTCATCCTGCGCAATGCCCTGACCTGTGATTCACCCTGTGATTTCTGTATTTTCTCCGAAATCAAAGATTTGATGAGAGGTTTTACTTTTACCAACTCCGAAGAGGCAGTGATAGCGTTCAATCAGCACATAGAAAACATGCCTTCAGATCTGTGGTCCTCCTGTTTTAAAAAAGTGGTTCAATTGCATGAAAAAATGTTTAAAATGTAAAGGAGATTATTTTGAAAAGCAATAAACATAATATTTTGATTATAACATGTTGTTTTTTAAGTTAGGCAAAACTTATAGTGTGACCTATGTATATGCATTTCAAGTTAATGTTCCAAGAACAGACAGCATTTCTAATGTAAATTAGGTAACAGCAAGAACTCACGACATTGTACTATAATAGTACAATATAAGGTTGAGCTTTTTTTTATATGATAATCGAGACAATGCAGAACTCGACAACCTAGTAGCCACAATGGTAGAGACTTGCATAGCCAATCAGTTGCCTTTTACGACCTGCCCAGCAGAACGGCAATTGGCATATTCTTCAAAAGAGCCCAGTCCAACACGGGGGCATGAATATCATCCAAGTTTTTAATAACACTATGATGCACTATGACGACATTAAACAAGTCGAAGGAACAACGTGGGGTAGAGTGGCCATAGAAAGGCCAGTATGGAAAAGATTGGAGGAGGCCTTTGCCACCTGGCAAACGGACACACAAAAATGGAATAAAAGAACTTATGACTAACTAAAGAAATATCGTCATGTCCGAAGAAAGGCTATATTATATGATGCATGACTTTACGTTACAATGTTTTTTGATGGAATGGCCTTTACATCTGAGTTCTTTTTGTTTACAAATGCTTGGTCTTGTGTGTTATCTTACATATACTTGTTATTTCACCTTTTAATATGCAGTGTGTAAGGCATGGTTTACCGAAAATTTAAACCCACAGATTTGGACAATCCTTTGGTATCCTAAAAATAAAACCTTTTTTATTTTTAGGATACCTCAACTCTGTAGTTTTTATTTATTCCGATACTCTTCAGTGCTTGTTCTAAAAACAAGAAAATTAAATGAAGTATACAAAAGTAGCAATCTATTATGCTCTAATTACTATGGAACATCTGGTTTAGAGTTCACGCAATTAACACATTACATAGCATAATAAGAAAATAATAAATAATCATAAAACACAAAATTTGCATTTCCCACAATCAGAAATTGCCATTATGAATAGTGTGTTAAAATTATTCAGTACATTGTCGAAACAATAAGTTTGTATGCAATTTCACGAACATACCAATGTTTTCTTAGATGCAAGCATTATAATACATGCATAGACATTTATTAATTAAGTACCCAAATGCATTTCAGACTTTTTCCAGCAATCTGTCAACAAATTAATTCTTAATTTTCAGGTGTTTTTGAAACCAGAAGAGAAATATGAGCACTTGCAAACATACATCATTGAGCAGACCAGTGTAGTGGCTGAGTCACAGATTTTACTGTACAAGGATACACTATTACTTAGTGAAATTGATGAAAATACATTAGGTGAATATGTTTTTTTTAAACAGTAATAGCTGACAGACTGCAGATAAATATGTGAGCAAAGTGATAAGACAGACTAGTTTGCACTTCTAGAGTGTGTTAAGAGTTGTCTCTTGGGAATCAAATCATGATCATGCTGTGAATTGAAACCTTGTTTTTTGTGTTTGTCTGAGCCCCTTTAGTAAGCATAGACCAACTGCTTTACTGCTGCTTGACTGTGGATTCCGAATGGAAAACAACATTGGATGTTTAGGCTTGTGTATTATTTTTTTTTATTTGGAGATGGATTTATTTTTAATAATGTTATTCCCTTCTGACATTGTTTTTGTCACAATATAGATTTTTTTTATATTTCGTTATAAATAAAAGATTTACTACCAAAATAACATGAAGGATAAATGATGTGAATGAGGAAAGAATGTAATTGCAAACACTATACATTTTTGGTACCAACATTTACATGCTGAAATGAAGGACTATTGCCAGTTTCCCCCGAACGCTTTTCCCCGAACGGGGGAAACTGGGATTTTTTGTCGCATCTTCCCCCGAATTCATAATCGGGGGAAACTGGGAACAAAATGGTCCTCTCTTCCCCCAGAATAATTTTTAATTTATAAATCCATTTTGCAAACTAAAATCATAACCAAGGTAAACTGTGAGAAAATGCTTAATTGCATTAAGTTACGCCTTTTGTACTGATTTGTGCAATAAAGTGTTTAAATAAATAAATAAAATCGCACTACTTGCCTATTGGTATTAATGAAATAAACTTGAGTATTTTGCAGCAGTGTTCCACAAACTTTTTGTACTCTAGGTACATCTAGGAAAATTAAAATTATTGGAGGTACACTACAAAAATAAAAGTTCGTTTTTTAAGTAATATTAATCAACATTTATTTTTAATCAACAAACCCAAACTTTAAATTTCAGAAAATGGTTGACAGGGCTGCTCTCATTTCTTCGTCGGTCGTCCTGAGGCATTCCCTTTTTTAGTTTTTATTGTGGTAAGAGTCGAAAATCCTAATTCACTCAAATATGTCTTTGCAAATGGCAAAAGCATTGAAATAGCATGCTTTGAAAGCAGAAGATATTGCATTCGCTCGCGTGATTTGTGTAGGTATTTTACTTACCCTTACTGACTTACTAAAATATTTTTATAAGATAACCTTATTTTTCCCCGGCACACCAACTAATCATCACGGTACACAAGAGTGCCGCGGTACACACTTTGCGGAACACTGTTTTACAGGAATGATTAAAACAATATGACTATTCTGTGATTTTGTATGCTGTGATGGTTATTAGTATGTAAGTTGCTGATTTTTTAAAGGTATGTGCCTACTCATTGTATTATATTCATTTACGAGTGTAAGCAGAAGAAATTTTTATTATAAGATTTTTTTAAAGGATATTTTTATACTACCGTACCTATACTTTATTTTTGTTGTATAATTGTTGATTTTATATAGTTATTGTTACAATTTTAAGACTGATCTTGAAGTAAGATACTAAAAAAAGCGGATTTCGAATATTTTTTTGATAAATCATAGACTGATTTTAAATAGAACACTGAAGCCTGTTTAACATTACTTTGATTGTTACTAGTAAAACTGTAATTTTTAATAAGTGAAAGAATCACTACACTATCAAAATGGAAAATACAGTTTCTTTTTTATAAAAAAAAAAATACCTTACCAAACTTTGTTTTAATCATTCCTGTAAAATAGTCAAGTTTATTACATTAATACCAACAGGCAAGTAGCGCGATTTTAATTCGCAAAATGGATTTATAAATTAAATAATATTCTGGGGGAAGATGGGACCATTTTGTTCCCAGTTTCCCCCGATTATGAATTCAGGGTAAGATGCGACAAAAATTCCCAGTTTCCCCCGTTCGGGGGAAAGCATTCGGGGGAACTGGGGATAATCCAAAATAAACTTTCGTCATGATGATGGTTCTCATCTGGTTGGAACTCAACATGATGGTTTAATTCGATTTAACTGCCAAATCCACTGAAATGAAAGTTGACTCAGTAAAAGCTGTGCTAAATGTTTGGTGGACCAATACTGTTGTCTTCAACTACAGCTCCTAATGTCTGGACAGACAAATATGGCAAAAGACAAATATGTTGGTCCCGGCCTCCTTTGAAGAATAGGCCAACTGCCATTCTGCCAGGCAGGTCGTAAAAGGCGACCAATTGGCTATCGAGTCACTACCATCGTGGCTACTAGGTGGTAGAGTTCTGCCTTGTCTCGCCCGGGTCTGGTACCACCGCTTTACCTATTCCTGCCGCAATAGTGTCAGTGCTTGTTGCTGTCGTGTTCCGGTTTGGAGGGTAAGGTAGCTGGTAAACTTATGCATGTGGCATTAGACCTCGCCACAAGATAGCAACGCACCATTAACATCTTTGGTGTCTATAGGCGATGGTTGACTCTTTCCATCAGGAGACCCATCTGCTTGTTTGCTATCTTATAATATAAAAAAAAACTGTCTTGTCAACAGTTACAAGCTCTAATAGAAAAGCTAGTTGGTGAACAACTGAGACTAGCCAATTACTCTGGCTCACTTTTTGGCACAAGTTAGAGGAGCTGCAGCCGGTATTCTTTTGACACCCATCATACTCTCTAAGCCTTATTCTCTAACAGGAATTTGGTAAATACTTGTAAAATCAATTCCAATGAGGCAGTCTAAGCCACCTTTAAAAATCTTTCTTGATTTTTTTTGGCATAGGATTGTATAAAATGTCGAAAATGCATGGATAACAATGTTTTGTGTAGTAAAAAGTAAAGTATTATACTTTGATTAATTATATGAATATATGAAAAACGCAAAATTTTTTGGATTTTGCGTTTTTCATATAAAACGCACCACTTTTTCACTCAGCCATTGTTCTTGTTTTTAGGTAAAAATTATCCAGATACAACAGCAGAGGTACCATTATTGTTGTTTAACAAAAACGACCATAATGTGAGCATGACGCCCGAGCCGGAGATTCCCAAGTTTCCAGTCTTTCCTAATATTGTTTCAGTTGAAAATGATGCTACACAAGCTAAGGTAATTATTGTTTTTTTCATAACTTACATTGAGTACAAGTAACTCAATGTAAACTTTGCAGTCTAAGAGGATTAGTCATTTCATTAGTCTATGGTTCTGTAATAGTAAACTAACCAAAAAATATTAATCTATACAAATAAATAAAATTGGAGTCTGTTTGTAATATTAAAATAACCGTTTTTTAATAAATGCATATACACGGTACATATACCAAAATAACATTTTTTACAATTTTTGTCTGTCGGTCTGTCTGTCTGTCTGTTTGTTCCGGCTAATCTCTGGAACGGCTGGACCTATTTTAACGGGACTTTCACTGGCAGATAGCTGATGTAATAAGGAGTAACTTAGGCTACTTTTAATTTCAAAGTTTTCCACGCGGACGAAGTAATTTATTAATATATAAAATAATAATAAAATACTGAAGAAGTTAATAATCTTATGATTTCTTAATTTTTTTATGTAATTATGTAAATTGGTGTACCATTTTGGTTTTATACGATTAAAATATGTCAAAAAATCATTAAAATTTACCTAAGTTAAATAAGATTTGGTTGCAATCCTAAAAAACATTAGATTATTGCCAAATATCTTTGTCATCGATCATGTAAGTGCATAAAACTGTACATTTATTTGTGGTTAGCATTAGTTTTGTATATTTTGCTATCCTTTAACCAAGGGTTGTGTGGAAGAGATCGTTTTTTTAGTGACAAGACCACCTTTGTGTATCTAACGAAGCTGTATTTTACTTTTATGTTGTCATATATTTTGGTGCACAATAAAGAGTTATTGTATTGTATTGTACTCACTTATTTCGTAGTATGCTCTTTGAATAAGCGTTGATTTTACTAGTTTATAGAATTTCTTAACAGGGAAGTTAATTATTTCTGTAGGAATTTTATTATAAAATCTTACTCTGTTTCCTAAAAATGATTTATTGCTTTTGTGGAGCCTAAATCGAGAGACTACTCAATTATTTCTTTTTTGAGAACTGGTGTGATAAGCGACATATTTTTTATAGCCAGTTATGTTTTTCCTGACATGAACAATATTTTCATAAACGTATAAAGATGGTAGGGTGATTATATTTATTTGTTTAAACAATTCTCGAAGAGAGTGTCTTGGTTTTAGATTATATATAGATCTTATGGTACTTTTTTTGTAGAATAAATACTCTTTCTAAGTTGGCCACTGTTCCCCAAAGCAAAAACCATAACTTGTGACGCTATGGAAGTAGACATGATAAACTAACCTAGCTGTAGCTACGTCTGTTATGTTTCTTGTCGTATGGCGAAAGCAGCCAAACTTAATTTACCAACTAATTTTTCGATATGGTAATTCTATTGCAATTTGCTGTCTAGAGTCACTCCCAAAAAAGTACCCGAAGGTACTAGTTCGAGGTCATTATTATTAAGTTTTATTTTTTAGATCTGTTGAATCAACATTTGGGAGAGTAAATTTATTGTATTTTGTTTTGGAAGCATTCAACATTAAATTGTTTACTGAAAATCAGTTTCATAATGATAATTGTAATTTATTGTTAATTATATCGTATTTTTTCTTTTCTTTTCACATTTAATAATAGAAATGTATCGTCGGCAAAAAGGACTATTATATATATTTGTAAACTGCTTTATCATGAAAGGTAAGTCGTTAATGTAAATTAGAAATCACAAAGAGCCTAAAATGGAACCTTGAGGTTCTCCCATTGTCACTGGAGCGCCGGCAGATATGGCATTACCTATAGTGATTTTTTGTATTCGATTTAATAGACAAGATATAATAAGTTCAACCGCAAAATCACGAATTCTATAAAATTTCAACTTACGGATTAAAGTTTGATGTTCTACACAATCAAAAGCCTTTGTAAGATCATAAAAAAATCCAATGTTATTACTTGATTTTCCCATGCTTTATATATTTTTGTCAATAAATCAATTCCCGCATCCTGAGTAGATTTACCCTTAGTAAAACCATATTGTCGATTATGTAAGATGTTGTGATTAATTAAATGAGAGAGTAATAGAAATAGAAAGTAAACATTTTTTTTCATAGATTTTACTAAGAGTAGGCAAAATAGAAGGGCGATCATTAGAAGGGTCCGCTTGTTTGCCTGATCAGTACTACTTTACTTATCTTCATTAGATCTGGGAAAACACCTGTGTCTATACAGTTATTAAAGAGCTTCGACAGCAAAGGTGCAATAGAATCGAAAATTGCGCTAATTGATTTACAGGCAAACCCCAAAGATCTTCTGTTGTTTTGACATGTAGCAATTTGAATGCATTTATAATATCTGTAGAGGATACGTGTGACAAATAGAAGTTGGGGAACTTAATATTTATATGTCGCTTTAGGATGGATTCAGCTTTATCTGGGTTTGACTGTAAGTGTATTATAATGAAGTTTGGTATGTTTGTAAAAAAATTTTTTTCTTGTTTCTGTATTTATAATATAACTTTCCATATTGTTTTGTTTTGTTGACCCAGTTATTTTACAGTTTATGTATTTTGATTTTGCTATTTTACAGACCTTTTTTAAACAAAGCTGAGTACTTACTTAGAGTACTTTTTAACATAATCATGAAATTGTCTGTTAGTGGTGTATGATGTTTTTTTCATATAACTGATATAGATTTTCTTTACTCAATCTAATTCCTTTTGTTGCCCACATATTAATCGTTAATTTGTAATTTAATTTTTGTGTTTTTATAATACACAATCTTGAAAAGAACTAGAAATTGAATTAACCAAGTTGTTGTAAATAGAATTTGAAACTTTTGAATCTTTAGATAGTTTATGAAGTTTAGCTTCCACATTACTTCTAATTTTTTCTAGTCTTTTTTTGATAAAGATCTGTAATTTATGATTGGTTGGTTTTTCGTTGTCGATGGAATAAAACGACAATCAAGCCCTAAGTAATAATTTCTTTATTTCAAATATTAAAATTCACTAGGATGTTGTCGATGCACGTAGTAATTCCGGGTGTGACTTAGGTTCGTTAAACACTAGTTCTAGACCAAAAGTTTCCAAACTTTTTTTCTCATAGACCACTTTCAAAATTTTGCTGGTTCCGGTGGACCCCCTGAATCTAAAATTCTACCATACTCCTAATACTTAAAAAATAATGAAGATTTTACCTAACTATGGAAATTTGCGTTGCAGCTGAGTTCCAACTGTGAATTAACAGTTTCAGAAAAAAAGTGAGAATTGAACGGGTAATTATTTGATATTTTTTTCATATTATTAAAATGTTATCTGTACATTGATAATATGTGAAATCAAGCCAATATTTAGGTTCTTCACTATCAAAACCAGATAAATTTTCATGGACCCTCGCTTACGAATTTTGAACCCCCATTTTGGTCACGCCAACGTAGACTTCTGTTGAGTCTCCCGTGGTCCACTTGGACCACTTTGGGAATCAGTGTTCTAGACCAAAACATTGAAATAGAGACAGTAAATCCTGTTTTTCATGGGTTTCCACCAAGATGATTAGACTGAAATCAATTATACATAACTATTTGGAGAATTAATTTTTTTGTAGATCGTGGTATTTGATCTCAGACCACAAAAAGGTTTCTTTGCGTGTTCAATTGTGCTCTGTCCCTATTATATTTTTTGGGTCGATGGGGGTTGGTGTGGGGCTGAGTACCTTTTTAACCCATTCACTGCTAACTACGATTTCTCCTCAGATGCGGCAGTCATTTTTAAAGGAGCGCCAATCGGCGTCCGGCGCACCTGTAATGGAAAATTTTAGACGCCTATCGGCGTTTTTAGCACTCGAATAAGATTTCACAGAATGTTTTGCTTAGTTTTGTTGATATATTGTAAATTGTAGAGAGATATACGCAGTTTTTAATAAATCATTATATATTTTTGTCACAAAAAGTTAGAAAGCATAAACTGTTAAAACCTAAGAAATCAGTGTTGTTGTGGAAAATTAAGGAAGAAAACAGTGAGTAAAAGTAAAATAATATATTATAAATCATTTTGCATCACATGGTCCCAATATTTAATAGATATTTGTCTTTAAATTTAATTTTCTTATTATTTATTGATTTTGCCAGAGTACACCAACCTTCGGTAACCTTTTAGTTATATTAAACTTAATATTATATTTAGCTGCAAAATCATAAAATGTTATCGTTTTAGCTAAATTGTAGCATATTTTTATGGTCATCACTGTTCACCCTGTTCACAAAATACATTTGATGATTATTATGTATTTTAATAAAAAAAGTCAAATAATGAAATTCCGTTACAGATATAAAATTATAGCATTCGTGGTGTAGGAAATTTATCAAAGAATGATGTGACAGAATTTTAAACACGCGAAGATTTAAAATGAAACGGATCGTGGTCCCTGGAGACTAAACGGTGGGCGAGTTTGGTCAAACCCACCACCTCCCATGGCCCTCCCAACCATTCTTGGTTTTACGGGTCGAATCTTTAGGAGAATGCACGACGTCTGCTCTCAGGCTCTCTTCGTCGTGCACTTCTTCTCTCCCTACAAGTTATTTACATCTTTAACCTTTGCCCCTATGTCACTCTCCCCTGAAGGGGCAGACTACATAAGTAATGGCTCTCGTTCGCCGAGATTCCATTAACTTTAAGACCGTTAATTTACCTCCAGGGATCTTCTGCGCGCATGCCACTCATGTGCAAAAGCGACTAGTTTTCAATAGTTAGCTGGAGAACTAACTAGGTCCCGGTAATAGATTGGCCCCACTTCACTCCGTTCCAGATTGTCCAACATTCGGGTCCTCAAGTCCGCGTACAGCGGACAATCCCACAGAACATGATCCCGGTACTCTACTTTGTTCGCATCACAAAAACACTCAGCCGTGTCACTGTGGTTCAGGTCCTTGAGTCTACCCCTGAAACACCCGTGTCCCGTCAGGATCTGCGACGTTTCGTGATCCGGTTCCACCCATCGCGCCCTCACTCTAACATTTTAAACAGGCGACGATTTAAAATGAAACGGATCGTGGTCCCTGGAGACCAAACGGTGGGCGAGTTTGGTGAGTGGGGAGCACGTGGGAGTGAGGGTGCGGTTGTGTGTGTCAGACGGCGTGCAGCGTGGGGCACGTGGTGAAGCGGCGCGTGGAGGCGGCGTGCGCGGCGTCGGTGCTGTGCGGCGCGTGCGTGTCGCGCTGGGCGGCGCTGCTGGCCGCGCGGCTGGCCGCCGCCGACACGCGCGCCGCCGCGCTCGCCGCGCACGCCGCGCGCCTGCACGACGCCGCGCGCGCGCTCGAGCTCGCCGAGCGCGCCGCGCAACACGCGCACCACGGGCGCGCGCACGACGCCGCCGACAGGTACGACACACACTGTCCGTCTGTCGACTGAGCGCCGACAAACTACCACTCGTACACTAAATGTTAGTTAGTCATCTAAATTTATTTTATTGATTTCAAAATATTAGGCATGGAAATGATTGCTACTTTTAAATCATTATCATTCGATGAAATTAAGAAAAAAAATCGCAATGATTTCGCATGCGAAATACCGCTAACGACGATTTTCAAGTTCTAAATAACCTCAATAACATTTTTTCCCCATCCGGGTATCGAATCTGGGACCTCGTGATCTCAGCCGAATAGACTACTCCTATACCGCAAGGCAGGCAGGCTTAGAAGTTAATATGTATATCTCAAAAAAAAAAGCTATCATGGCACGAGTTTAGTATTCAGTTTAAGCCAAAAAAGATACTTCAAAATTTTCTCTGTTTTAATTGGAATTTAAAAAATTTAGATGCCTTTTTAAATGTGTACTAGAAGTTTTATACGAATACTCTTTTACATAATATACATTTAGCCATAATTTTTCCTGGGATTTTTTATAATGATTCCATATAAGTCCACTCATTGTATTTATTTAGATCTTATTTATACTAACGCTATACATGTACCTACTCACTAAAGCACAATCTAAATACTTACTAAAAATTATTACGATAAATAATTACTTTCTATATAAATCGCAACAAATCGCAAAGTACACAAATCACAATACATCACAGTTCGAACGCCATGCTCGAATCACTGACCTGTGACTTGTCGTCAAAAATCATTATTATGAAATAATGAAAGACTTAATTCATGTACGTAAACAAACAAATGATTTTTAGATCTGCGAAAAATCATTCCAAGGAAATTAATACTTTAACGCACTTAGTTTAAAGCTTATTTTAAAATACGACATCGAGTGGGTAGGGCACTTCGCTCTTCGTAATCATAAACACGGCATACACAACACGCACGATTCGTCACTACTCGCTCGCTAACTACGTCGATGTCAATACTATGATACTCCGAATATTTACCAACGATGAGATTTCATCGAGTGCGACATATCACAAACCAAATGAAGAAACGTCGCATATGCGATTTGCGACAAATCATGTATGATATGTCGCAAGCTATTTATGAAATATTCCATGCCTACAATATATATTCCATTTGACGTCGATACGGCCACGCCTACAGACGCGTCAGTTTTGGTACGCGAGTGTCTGAGCGGGTAAAAGGCTGTGTGGTGTTGCAGATGTTAACAGGTGGTCGTGATCGTCTATCGTCAAAACAATTTGTTCCTTTTCAGTGCAATTGTTAATATAATAAAATACTTGTAAACGACAGCGATTTAATATTTTGGTGTTTGTTTGTTGTTTGACGCAGTTTTAGTCGACTCGTAGGCTAGGCGTGTGTTGGATGTTCTCTTGTACAGTTTGTAGTTTCGTTACGAACGAGTGTTAGTGAATGTGCAGCACGCCACTTGTCCGCGGTGTGGCCAGTAGTGAGTGTAGTGAGTGTGGTGAGTGTGGTGTGTGTAGCGCAGGGCGCGCGGCGGGGCTGCGGTGTGGCCAGTAGTGAGTGTAGTGAGTGTGGTGTGTGTGGCGCAGGGCGCGCGCGGCGGCGCGGCTGGCGGGCGAGGCGGAGGCGCTGCGCGGCGCGGCGGCGGGGCTGCGGTGTGGCCAGTAGTGAGTGAGTGAGTGTGGTGAGTGTGGTGTGTGTAGCGCAGGGCGCGCGGCGGGGCTGCGGTGTGGCCAGTAGTGAGTGTAGTGAGTGTGGTGTGTGTGGCGCAGGGCGCGCGCGGCGGCGCGGCTGGCGGGCGAGGCGGAGGCGCTGCGCGGCGCGGCGGCGGGGCTGCGGTGTGGCCAGTAGTGAGTGTAGTGAGTGTGGTGTGTGTGGCGCAGGGCGCGCGCGGCGGCGCGGCTGGCGGGCGAGGCGGAGGCGCTGCGCGGCGCGGCGGCGGGGCTGCGGTGTGGCCAGTAGTGAGTGTAGTGAGTGTGGTGTGTGTGGCGCAGGGCGCGCGCGGCGGCGCGGCTGGCGGGCGAGGCGGAGGCGCTGCGCGGCGCGGCGGCGGGGCTGCGGTGTGGCCAGTAGTGAGTGTAGTGAGTGTGGTGTGTGTGGCGCAGGGCGCGCGCGGCGGCGCGGCTGGCGGGCGAGGCGGAAGCGCTGCGCGGCGCGGCGGCGGGGCTGCGCGCGCGGCATTCGCCCGCGGCCCTGCGCGCACTGTGGGAGGACGCGCTGCAGCATGCGCCTTGCCCCAGCGAGCAGCGACTGCACCTCAAGGCCAGGACGCTCGTCGAAAGGTAACACTTAATGAACCAGTCAAGCTGGTTATTTATCTGTAGCTCGCGTAGCCCTGTTGACTCACTGTACTCTAATAACTTCAATATTACTGTTTCACTGGTTAGCGTGACCTTCCAATCACACGTTCGTGCTAGATGGTCAGTTCAGTGTGGACTTACAACCCCACGTCCATTGCGGATGCACCGATCAGCGTGTCAGTCGCTCTAGTCATCATTTGTATCATATAAATATTAGCATATTTATTATTAGCTGTTGCCAGCGACTTTGTCCATGCGGAGTTCGTTTACTCCGCACAGCCCCTCCGCCGTAGGTGATAGCGTGATAATATGTAGCCTATATGTTGACCCGACCTGTTAGTAATATTCATGCAAAAATTGAAGTAAATCCATGCAGTACTTTTTGAGTTTACCCCGGACATATGTACATACAGACAAACAGACAAAAATTCTAAAAACTATATTTTTGGCTTCGATATTGATTGTAGATCACGCCCCAAGTATTCTTTTAAAAAAATATTCAATGTATAGTTTTGACTTTCCTACGATTTTATTATATGTATTAGATCATAAATCAGTGATCAATGAGCAGTCAATCGGTTCTTGTTCTCCTCCCGTATATCAAGTATTTTATAAATAGCACCTATTTGCAAGCACACAAACATTATGTTTGCCAGGCGTATAGTCCAAATCCTGCGGTCGAGGTTCGCAGGACATTTGTTCGCATGTGTTTAGTAATTTTGCTGTCTGTAGACAGTTTGCAAACGCACACACCCATGAATATCAAAGGCGCGATTCCAGCGGCAGGCTATAATCCGACCAAAAATAATACACAGAAATCTAATAAGTCATATATGCACATTATTAATTTTTGTTTAGTAAGGTTTTATTTGTTTTAATAGCAGAAATGTTTTTTGTTTCGCGGGGGCCATTTGCTTTTTTCGTGTAATAAGCATTGTTTATTACTTATTTTGTTTGCGCCAGTATATTATATAAAGATTCCTTAAAAGATTTTTCCTTTTTAATATTTTAAAGTTTGTACATTTAATAATTTATTACTGAGTTTCTATAATAATTGTAGTGATTTGCTTTTACTAGTGCATTTCTTGATTCTTTTAAAATGTTATTTGATTGTGACGTTTGTGTTGAAAATGTGTGTTTATTAAAAATTAAAAATAACAAGTTGTCACAATTGTCATTCAGTGAAAATATTCAAATCGTGTCTAAAGGTAGGTGTGTGTCCTAAATTACAATTAAACCAGCAAGGTCAGCAAAACGTATCCACACATATTTGAGAAACACACAAAATTAACAACGATTTACAGAGCTTTCCATGATTTCTATAGAAAAGGCATTAATTATAGAATTAAAAAGCAATCCAACTTTCTATGACGATATCCTAAAATCGTATTTAAAAAAGGATAGGGTAAAGGTTTAAAGGTTTAAAGACATTTATTATCACAAAGACAAGATTTTCGCTTACGTGATAACACTATTGATAAAAAACAAAAGGTGTTCGTCAGTTAACAATGCGGTGATAGACGCTTAATACAATGCGATATGACATAAATAACGTAAATAAAGATAAGATAAAATAAAATTTTGAAAAATGGTAAATAAAGTATAACAGCTTACCTAATTAAATAATGATAATAAAGCACACAGGATACAAAAAACAATGACACCTTTCACATCACATAGCCGTTACGTATTTATAATGTACTATTAATTGTTACTTATAATATATTGAGATAATAGTTTTTTGAATGCGTGAATCGAGTTAACATTTTTAATGTTTGAGGGTAGTTTGTTATAAAGTCGCGCTCCTTCCGTAGTAACCATTGTCTTACCGTAATTTGTCCGGTGTCTAGGAATGACAAGGTAACTCGTAGACTTGTGTAACTCAGGAGTGATTAACTCAAAAAGATATAATCTTTACAAAGGAGTGAATATATCAGTAACTCCGTAGTATTCAAACTAACTCTCTATATCTTTATATCACAGAGTGATTGTATTTCATCTAAGCGGAATAGAATGAAAGGAATGATATGTTTATCAGGGAGTAGAAAGAGAGGAAACCATCATTCGGAATGAAGAATGTTGTAGCATCGAACTACATACACACAAAGTTATACTTTAAACTAATGGGATTAAGCTATCTTTAATATTGTTCAAATGCGGATAGTAATAATAAACAGCGATGAGAATTATTTTGTTTGTACTTTGTTTTAAAAACGCACGCATAATAAAAAATAAGCGTTTGTTTTTAAATAATTTAATAAAATAATATCGATTCTGTTCGATATACCATAAATACATCATTTATTTTAACTGTTTATCTTGTCATTATATCGCACCGGTTAAACCCTTAAGACTAGAAACTTAAAATCTTTAATATATCGGCGAATACACCTACTTCTCATTTTAAAAATATTAAAAGTCGGTTAAATGTAATTTACATAATTCTTTCACACGCAGTGGAAGCCGCGGTCAATCCTTAGTATCAAATAAAACAAGCGTGATTGCTTTTTAAATAATTAAGTAAAAGAATACCAAACAGAATCCATAAATACATATCGTTTATTTCAACTCTTTTTCTTGTCTTTAAATCTGTAAATCATTTCATTTCCTTATATTCTCATTAAATCTAAATATGTCACCAATCCCAATCACTCTGATTTCTACTGAGTTATAAGGAGTTGAAGATATAAATGAGTGATATATATCCGTAACTCTGAAAGATACATATCACTCTTTTCTTTTCACGGATATATTTTGCGCAAGTCTAGTAACTCGGCCGCCTACTGTTAACATGTTTATTTATAGTGAACGTAAGATTAGTATGGATGTTCTTACTTAGGCATTTTTGCAAATGTTTTATTTGTATAATTGTTTGATATTCATAATTTTTGTTTTATTGTATATCGTTTCTGTTGGTGTGAAATAGTGGTAATTATATAGTATTTTAATAATTTTGTTTTGAATTCTTTGTAACTTATCTAATCTAGTTTTTGCAGCACATCCCCAGATTTCGATTAAATATTGTAAGTGAGGTTTAACGAGGGTGTTATAGATAGTGGGTCGTAAATTATTTGGAATGAAACGTATTATATTTTTGAATGATCCACAAAGAGAAGAAGAAGGTCCCGGCCTCCTTTGTAGAATAGGCCAGCTGCCGTTCTGCCAGGCAGGTCGTAAAAGGCGACCGATTGGCTATCGAGTCACTACCATCGTGGCTACTAGGTGGTAGAGTTCTGCATTGTCTCGCCCGGGTCTGGTACCACCGCCTTACCTATTCCTGTCGCAATAGCGTCAGTGCTTGTCGCTGTCGTGTTCCGGTTTGGAGGGTAAGATAGCCGGTAAACTTATGCATGTGGCACTAGACCTCGCCACAAGATAGCAACGCACTATTAACATCTTTGGTGTCTATAGGCGATGGTTGACTCTTTCCATCAGGAGACCCATCTGCTTGTTTGCTATCTTATGATATAAAAAAAAATAATTAGTTTTTATATGTTCTATATGAATATTCCATGTTAGATAAGTGTCTAAATAGAGACCCAGATATTTCTCTTCATTTTCTAGTGTAAGAGGCTCATTATTGATATATAAAGGGGTATGTACGGGTATTGGTTTGTTTTTTGCTTTTAATAGTATGTAACTAGTTTTAGATATATTAATTGTAAGTAGGTTGTGTTGGTACCAGTTATATAATGTATTTAGATCGTCTTGGGCTTTTGAGACTATACTATGGATAGAGGATCCAAAATGAAATAAACAAGTGTCATCGGCGTAAAGAGTGATATGACCATTTAAGCCCAGCTCATCTATATTGTTTATGTAGCCGACAAATTCTAAGGGACCAAGAATGGAGCCCTGTGGAATTCCACAATTTATAGGAAGTGCACTACTTTGATAGGCGCATAGATTTCTCTACATAGTATAAAACAAAGTCGCTTTCTCTGTCTGTCCCTATGTCCCTATGTGTGCTTAAATCTTTAAAACTACGCAACGGATTTTAAGGGGGTTTTTTTAATAGATAGATTGATTCTTGAGGAAGGTTTTAGTATATAAACTTTCCGATATTGTTACGGGAACAAAAGCTACGCGGGTGAAACCGCGGGCAGGTCGATAGTAATCTATAAATGAATGAGTACTTTGTTTTTTTTTTACTAACCTGTAGTTTTATTATTAAGTTTATTTATATATTTTGCGAATCACATGAAAATCTGCCTTTTTAATTAAAGGCCACATCGGATATCTTGCAAGGGATGTGTTCTGTAACACTCACTTGGATAATATATTTGAGATGGTCAAAATCTTGCGTTTACTTATATCGGGGTATAGTAATCTCAAGTAACCGGTACCTTCAGTGAAAATTGAAGCTGACTAGGTGAGTAGTTATATATTAATGTAGCTTATTATTTTACTTATTTAATAAGAATTTCATTCGCCGCGACGATTAATGTTAGATATTAATTTACCTTATTATTTTACTTATTTTATTAGAATTTCATTCGCCGCGACGATCGATTGCTGTTTTGCCGTGCCGTAGAAGATGTACATGAATAGTAGACAGTAGTACATCTAAGACTTGTTCTGCCCTACAATTACAACAACATTAAGGTTAAAAAACTTATGCCAAAGTTAGATATTACTACATCTGCTGGACCTTGGTCACTTTGTTTCCTACTTTCTGATTTTTGGTATCTTTGGAATTCTTTACGTAGTGATAGGTCGATATTAAGAAGGATTGAGACAATTACTTTCCGTGACTATACCAACCATCATGGTTATAAGAGTCGAAACGCGGGAGGTGCTCGAAGTTTGCCCTTACGCTCTCTTCTTCGTGCAATTCTTAATTCTCTACAAATAATTAGTCATCTCTATTCAAGATTTTAAGTCACCTCTTCCCTAAAGGGGTGGTCTAAACACGATACGAACTCGGCCCGAGGTCTCTCAAATGACCCCTAAAACACTATTCTAACTAAACTATTCTCACGTCTTTTTCCTTGCTCGCTTTATGTTCTACCGCCAGCTCAACATGCAGATCCGCTGGCAGCATCCCAGCTAAAACTAATACGGCGTCCGTGTTAGAAGATCTATATGCCTTTGTAACACCGAAAAGACATCATTGCAGATTCCTTTGACGGCCATGGTTGATCTCTCTCTGATGAAAATTGCAACCTGTTTCGTTTATTCTGTTCGATATCAGTTTAAAGCAGCGGCCGCTTTTTGCTCTATGACGCTACGCGAGTTGGCGACGTTGGAGTTCTGTTGAATCATCTGTGTAAGCAATGAGTGTGATGCCAATGAGTATAGGTAAACACAGATAACCATTCAAGACATTCCAAAGCGTAGGCCCTGTTACTGAACGCTGTGGGCAACCCGTCGTGGATGGATGGATGAATTGGATCGAAATTGCGACCAAACTGAGGGCAAAAAAAAAAACCGGCGGGCTTGTCTTTTTTTTATTTATCTATTTTATTATATACTAGCGGCCCGCCTCGGCTTCGCACGGGAAAAATGATTAAAATCGATCCAGTAGTTTTGATTTATATTCATTACTACCCGTGTCCCGCACGCGTTAAATTTGGAGTAAAACGATTCCCCTTTCCCTATGAAGAATTCCTGCTATCTTTGGAATATCTAAATTTATATAGGTACTACATTTTAGTTTTTACATTTTCACCTATTTCTTTTATTTTTACAATTAATATATTATGGAATGTCTTTATATACAACGTTCACAGCTTTCTTGCCATTAGACAATACAAATATGTTTTCTTTAAAGGTTACTCTTGAAAGAGCGATATATAGTTGGCCATGTGAAAAGCAGTCAACGCTCAAATCTAAGCCTGCAACGTTGAAAGCTTGACCCTGCGATTTATTAAAGCGAGGCATCAGGACAAACGGGAAAAAAATGTGTAAATGGTTGACCCTACGGGCCAACCCTGAAACTTCTCACTAAATTAAGGTATTTTAAGCTCAAGAGTAAAAAATATTAGCATAGATTTTTCAGTTCAAACATCTATTTTGTTAAAAATGACAGTTTTATTAATTTTCGAAAAGCTGTATATTTGAAAACGGTGATGGCATTCAACTCAATTTTTGAGATCTAAAATATTGTTTTATCTAAATAATCGATAGGTTGAAAAATTTCGATGCTATGTCAAAAAATATTTTACTTTAATTTTCTTCATTGATAAATCCCAAACAAATTGACTAATTTTGATTAAATTAACGGAACAAAAGCTGATAATATTTTTAAGTCAATAAATAACTTGAAAATAAATTAACTTGAAAGTTATTTAAAAAAAAATTAAGTAAGTTTGCTAAAAATAACGTATGAAAAGCTATAAGTTTGAGAATTAGATTCGATTTTGATTTTTGAAACGGCATTTGACGGAGTTTTTTAAGTACTAAAATATCGTAGAACACCAAAAAATGATTGGTTGAAAAATTTCGAAGCTATGTCGAAAAAACACCTTTTCAAAATTTTTCGTCAACTATTACTCTCAAAAGGATAAACCGATTTTGATGCAATTTATTTATTAGACATAGTTTTTTGACGAATAGAGCTGATTAGTTTTTCTACTCAATCGGTACATAAATCTGGAAGTTATATTAAAAAAATACTGTTTCGTCAAAATTTTTTTGGTGTTTTTTCAAAATTTTTCAAA
The DNA here is from genome assembly GCA_036924255.1 of Apodemia mormo. Taxonomy (NCBI): domain Eukaryota; kingdom Metazoa; phylum Arthropoda; class Insecta; order Lepidoptera; family Riodinidae; genus Apodemia; species Apodemia mormo. The sequence continues at coordinate 35,260,097 of JAUPFN010000019.1, forward strand.
ATCTCCTGGACCGAATCGGTTCAAATTTTCAGGAAATCTAAGTTGAGCGGAATCCGACCACGTTTTGATCGGTCTAGCCGTTCCAAAGTTATGAGATGTTTACATACACACATACAGACACACACACACACACACACACACACACACACACACACACACACATACATACATACATACATACATACAGACATACTGACGTCATCGTGAAAATAGTCGGAAAAGATTCCTAGGACCTCTAAACGTGGACATCTGGTAAAAACTCGATTTTCGAAAATCGGGGTAAAATCAATAACTTCCTTATCTACATACGTAGTGGGAAGTTTGTTTTTTCAAATAGCCTATGTAACTCAATGAAAAAAATGAAAAGTAAAATGAAAAGTAAGTTAGTAAAGTAGTAAAAAACTGGTTTGCTAAATCACGTTTTTTACATTGATTGTTAAATAACAATTTTACAAAAATTATACAATATACCTGAAGATATTAGCTAAGGAATGTGCTAACATATTACATGATAGAATGTACTTTACTTGATCATATAAAATTCCGAAAACAGGAAAAATAATTTGTTAATACTATTTCTAATCATCCACATGATTTTTATATGGTGATATTTAGTTAAAAAAGGAATGTACTAAATTTTGGTTTTCAGCTGAAGTCCTATATTTATTTATAAGAAAATTAACACGTTTCCCAGCGGCCCCGCGGCGGCGCGCGCCGCTTGACCGGCCGGTAATCCCGCAACCGCTACGCCCCTGCATTTTAAATCTGTAATATCTTCGAAAATATTCATTTAAATTACATGCTGTAAAAGGCCATATTGATCTATATTAAATCAACAATATATTTAAGGTATTTAATTGGATAAGGATTAGTGCTGTATTGTTTAAAATTGCTTTGAAAAAAAGCCATTATTTTAATCACTTTATCGCTTTAATCACTCTATCTATTACAAAAAACCGCATCATAATCCGTTGCGTAGTTTTAAAGATTTAAGCATACATAGGGATATAGGGACAGACAGAGAAAACGACTTTGTTTTATACTATGTAGTGATGTAGCGGTTCAAGCAATCTACAGACGCTACCTGAAAAAATAATAAAAAATGGTAAAAAATTAAATTCATAATAAATTTCTAAATCGCGATATCACAGTTATTTATCTTGTACACCATAAACACAAGTTTTACCGCTTCTCAAATGGACTCTTTCTTTTCCCCTTCTTGTCCTTGTGTGACGTCATCAAACACCACAGGTTTGACGTCATCCTGTGTACGGTTACGTACATTGGTGATATAAAAAGGGCCGACCAGGCGTTAATAAAAGAGGCGATACAGTCACGGCGAGCGCGAGTCGTTTAACTTAACGATTATAATAAACATCGCGTATCAACCAACTTTACTCACTTCATTTATCGCCTTCTCAAACTACAACTAACTACGTGTACAGGTACCCCGTAGGTAACTGGTAACTGGTAGCCCGTACATCCTGACAATAGTTAGCTCGTTGGTTCGATCACACTATGACCCTTCAGCGGTACGAACCAACGGCGCCACAATAACAGTTTATATGATGTTAAATATTGTTCAGAATTTGTATAGGAAATTTAAACAAGATCTTATCTATGACCTATGGAATGTCCTAAAATCCTGAATAAAAACTTTTATATTCCACCGAAATCCATCAGAACCTTTTTTCGCTTATTATAACACTTTAATTATAGCTTGTAAAAATATTTTTTTGTTATTAAATTGTTTATATAAATAAGTTTTTCTGAGACAAGAAAAGCAGTAATCCTGGATTTTTTTAAACCATTATAATTGTGGTCAATTTGTATCGGACGATCTGCGAATGATGTGTGTGGTGTGTGTGCGGTGTGCAGGCTGCGCGAGTCGTGGCAGCACCTGGTGCGAGACCGCGCGACGCGCTCGCTGACGTACAACGACGAACAGTTCCACGTGCTGGAGCGCATCACCGTGGCCGAGGCGGGGCGGCGCGCGCGCGCGCTGCTGGCGCGGGCCGCGCCGGCCGCGAGGGCGCGGGCCGACGCGCTGGCGGACTGGCTGCGGGCCGCCACCGCCGCCGCGCTGCAGGCCCGCATCCTGGACCGCGACGCCGCCGCCGCCGAGCTGCGGCTGTTGGCGCTCGCCGCGCGCCTGCAGGCCGCCGAGCGGGCCACCGCCGCCGCGCTCGCCACGGTACACTACACCACCACACCACGCCATCTCACACCCGCCACACCACGCCACCTCACACCCGCCACACCACGCCACCTCACACTCACCACACCACGCCACCTCACACCCGCCACATCACCGAGCGGACCACCGCTGCTGTTCTCGTCGCCGTGTTTGCCGCCACCAGATTGCAATAAAATGCTTTTTCTTTCTTTACATCCCACCCTTAGGAGTGAATATGTAATCGAAATATCATAGCCAACTGTGTTGCGGGTGTGGTGGTGGTATGGAAATTTTTATTCCATTTTCTGCTTGTTTTGGTTTGGTCATAGCAAATCCCAACTTTAATGTTCTACCGGGCTTGAGCTGCTGCATTGGCAATCTGTTATCTAAAAACCAGCACATTAGGAAAGGTCCTCTAAAATCGTGTCATCAAGCTGATGTCATATATACCAATTACAGCAAGACATTTGACAGAATAGACTACAAGATGCTAATTTTTAAGCTGGCTGCTATTGGGATTAGGGGAGACTAACTGAGAGATGATTCTCATCTTACATTGAGAACAGAACGCAAGCTGTCGTATTTAATTAATTACATTTCTACCTGTGTGAAAATTCCTAGTGGAGTGCCTCAAGGCTCTTTATTTAGACTACTATTATTTCTTATTTTTATTAATGATATTTCTAACTGCTGCTTACATTCCCAAATTTTCTTTTTTCCCAAGTTTTCATATACAGCATTGTTTTTATCTCTAGGTTGAAGTTGCGCAGAGTTGGTTTTTAACGCATTGAGAGGTTCGAATCTTTGATGTTTAGGCTGTTCTAAATCCACTTGATTTTTTGGTGTTGCATAGAGATGTAGGTCCATTTTATTTTCTATCGCATATTTCATGGGGAGTGTTTTGAAAAGCTGTTTGTTTTCGTATCTGTTGATGAATTTTATTATTGAAAATCGTGTTAAAATTTTAGGTTTTATTTATTTTAACTACCTCGTTGTGTAGAAATCTATTGTTATCTGGTTTTTAGGCATTTTTTGCCTCACACTATATATTTTTTAAATTATTATTGTGGGTTTTTTAAGGGATACAAGCTAGGAACTTTCAAGAAAACACTATAGTTATTGTCAAAAGGTCGGTAATGCATTTGTAAGATTTTTATGGATTACGGATGTTCATGGACGACGTTTATCATTTACTTTTAGGTGAATCTTTTGTTCGTTTGCCTTCTGTGGTATAAATGGATTTGATTTTTTTTATTATAAGATAGCAAACAAGCAAATGGGTTTCCCGATGGAAGGAGTCAACTATTGGAGCATACTATATTAACATCTTTGATATATAGATATCAAAGATGTTAACGGTGTGTTGCTATCTTGTGGCGACGTTTTATGCCATATACAGAAGTTTACCGGCTACCTCACCTTTCAAACTGCAACACGACAGTGACAAGCACTGTTACTATCGCGGCAGGAACAGGTAAGGCGGTGGCACCGGGCCCGGGCGAGACGTTGCAGAACTTTACCATCAAATTGAGTAGTCACGTAAAGTTTAACGCAATCGTAATGTAATCTTGATGCAAAATTGTATTACAAGTGCGTAATGTATAGTGCCTTACGAACGTGCAGGGAAATATTATGTATTTTTCTTACACCATATTGTGGATCAAGAATCAGTTAATTATATTTTTTAACAGATGACGTCAAAAATAGAACCCGTTGAAGAAAAAGAGAAAGAGAAAGGTCGCGGTGAGAGCACGAGCGCCGCGAGCGCGGGTGTGGGCGGGGGCGTGGACGCGGAGGGCGCGGGGGCGCGCGCGCTGGTGGCGGCCGCCGCGGGGCTGGGGGACGCCGCCGCCGCCGCCCGCGCGCAGCTGACGCGCCTGCTCGCGCTCTCCGCCGCGCTCGAGCGCGCCTAGCACACGCCCCCGCTACACCCCCTCTCCGACATCTCCTCCCCGATTCCTCTTTATAAACAAAATCAAACTTTTACTATTGTACAAAATGCTTCCTCTTTTCGCTCCCCGACGGTCCCAGAATGCCAAACTTTTTATAATACTAAAAATTCTCACCCTCGACTCCCCGAACAAATCCGATACCCCGATCCGTCCACGATTCGGAACACCTTACCGACGCCCATCAGAAATATACCTTCACCCTGTTGCCGGTCTGTTGAACCGTTGAATCTGTCCGTCCGACGTTTCGATACGCCTTCCAGTGTTATAGAAAATAATAATAAAACAAATTTCAACAAGCGAAACCTGTCCCCAAATGGAAATACTATATCATTCCGTTGTCAAAATGTATACCCCATTCGTGAAACGGACGGGAACGAACCTAACGAATCCGTAATAAACGTGACATCGGACTCGGAGAGTTCGTATTTGTCGAGTTCGGACTCGGAGATGACGTCACTCGACTCGGGCATTAGGACGGTGATATACGAATCTGCCAGCTCGAGGGAGGACGAGCCGAACACTGACCAATGTGAAGTGCAAACTAAATCCACTTGTAACATAACCTAACTGTTCCTGATACAATGTTGTGTGCGTTTACTAAAGCATTGAGTTTACTATCGTAAGAATATTTGTTACTTCTAATAATAATAATATTTGTGATAGTTACTTCTAATTGAACTCCAGAAGTTCAACTCACAATAAAAAAAAAATTTTTTCTAAATTTGTTTAAAGTATCGATATCGAATATTTGTAAAATATTAGGTTCTAAAAAATTTACTTATATAATTCAATTATATGTGCACTACGTTTTACAAATGAAACAGTCATAAAATATATTTGTACAAAAATCAATGAAATATATAATAAGGAAGAATCTTGTCTGACTAATCTACCGGCACAAACAAATTTACAGAGAGCTTTTGTGGTATAGGCTTCCGCTAAGGAAACACCTTTTTCAAAACTTAATCCCTAATAAATAAAAATTAGTGATCCAAAGGAGAATGATGAAAGTCTATACAAAGTATATATTGTCACTCGTTAACAGAGTAAATAGATAAAAGAACACAGGCCATTTTAATTTTGTATAATCCTTGCGTGTCTTTTGGAGTGACGAATATTAGATAAACTAAAATAATTTTCTACGATTTTTAAAGCAATTAAATAAAATATATCGCTAGGTACAATCATTTAAAAATAATTGAGACTATAATTTGATTGAATTCTATCATCATATTTAAGTGTTACCATTTTATAAAACTTTAATTACATTTTCATTAAAACAGTAATAAGTTTATATATCATAATTTTCATTATGTGTCAAATAAAAATTCTCCCTGTTTTTGTATCAAAGAATAGTTAATGCTAATTTATTTTTTGTTCTTTTAAGTACCTATAAAGTATTTTTTGCAAAATCTTAGCTGAGAATACTGTCAATCTAACTTAGATTTCTGAGATTAGCAGTTGTACTGAAAACATCCAATGACAAGATAAATACCTAACCACAGACTACTAAGGAGAGAACTGATTGTTTATGTTAATAAAGTTAAAAAAATATTTATTCACTGCGGATAAGTTAAGGAGTTGATATAGAATCTTAAAGAATATATTAAACTTTAAGGTAATAACTAAAACAAACGATGTATGAAGTCTTGCCCGTGTTCTTTGTTAGTTTTTGTTTCATTATTATACAGCCTTAAGTAACTTGTTTATACAGCTTTCTGTATTGTGAGGTTTCGACTAGTAATACTTGACATTTTGATGCATTTTATACAATAGCTTGTTTAACATTTTGCGTCTTGCCTATCCGACATTTTTCTTACTTGTTCATGGTCATAAATCAAGTATTGATTTTATGGCAGAAAAAAATCTTTGCTTGATCTAGAAATAAGCAAAAGCGTACAAATTTGATTATTTTCATGAATTTTCAACTTTTTAAAAATTGCTATTAAAAGTGTCCGTTGAATTCTAACATGGGCTTATTGTACATTAAATTAATTTAATAATATTTTTGTAGCACTGAAGTCGATCTCACCAATCTCCTTTGTATTAAAATAGATGAAGTTATAAAAAAAAATTGATTCGTTAAAATACAATTTATTAGAACTAACTAAATCGAACCAAATATTTAATTTAGTTGAAGAAAAAGAGAAGGAAATGGTACTAGATGATTACTACCTTTATCGAATCCGATTATTTAAATGTAATAACATTTGGGAACGGACGGATACGTAGCGGGTCTACTCCCGAAAGAAAATCGTACGTTCTTAAATATTTCACTGCGAAGTATCGTAAAATAATGTCTATTTGTTAAAATTCATTTTAAGTATTTAGACGGCAAAGTCCCTAAGGAATGTGTTACCGGATTCCCAAAACTCTAAATGCCTCATTAGCGACGCCGTTCACGGAACTGATAAATTGGTGGCTATACTTAATAAGCTATAAATCTTATTATCTAAGTATATCCAAAGGCAAAGGTTGATGATTTGGGAATGCGAATGCGAGACAATATTGTACTTCTGGACTACTCTCAAACTCATACAAGCACTGGTCACAGCGAAATGATTTTAGAAAAATTATACTTAATATAGTTAACACTTTTGTAAGTTTTCAGCCATGATGCTTGATTGATATCACTTTATACCATTACGCATATAGCCTCTCAAAGTTTAAAAAATGATTGATGATTGATAGTTTACACGGCAAATAGTAATTATAGTTATTGTATTGTGCATATACAATATAAAGGTTGACTGGTAAAGGACTATCATATTGAAGGACCGATAGTTAATTCCAAACTCTAAACAACACTCGTAGGGGTCCTGTGCGGTGACCATACTTTTTGAATATTGCTCTAATTTGGTTGAAATTTACTATGCAGTTAAACAATATTCTCTTTTTATTATATTTTTATTGGTTAATATTATAACCATTACTTATCGTGTCCTGCTATATCTATATGTATTCACTTGTCAGTCGGTATAAATTAAATCTAATTATAAAAAACGTTATTCCCATTATTTCTCGATGTCGCTTCTACACTTGTCATGGTAGCCGTACGCCGTGTCGTAGTATTCATTAGACAATTAAGTGAACGATCTCTTTACTAATAGATATTCAACGTTCCTAATAATTATTATGTTTGTATTTAATTATCTTGTAATCATTGATATAAAAATCACAAGATACGCAATCAGTGTCTCAAAAACGTCCTCCAAAAATGAGCGCACAATTTTAAATTGTGCGCTCATTTCAAATAGAATCGCTTCGATAACGACACTGTCAATTTTATTTCTTTCTATATGTTGCTTTGCAAAAACGACTATAAACCTTGCGCTTAAGGTTGTATATGCAAAGGCATATGTATTTTCCACATCTATAACTACTTAAAAAAATTAGGGACACTTTTGAGTGTCAGTTTTGTTCGGGACTGTGCATCTTGGGTTTTTTATGTCAATGCTTGTAATATAAGCAATTTTAGTTTTTATTGTGATCTGCTACAACCTGCATTTAGAATGTAGTTGATGTGATGTATGTGATGTATGGGTGGACACGGGAGCCTCGAGTGTGACACGAAGGGTCAAACTGAAAGTTCTTAGAAAAATCAAAACTGAGCATCATAAAATCAAACTGATCCATTTACATCAATACATCGCTACATCCGATGGAACCACTGAGAAAAGAACTTCGCCCTTTCATCTTTAGGTTTTTTCGTTTTTTTCGTCTGCCCTTTGAAACGCAACCACTGCTTCTTCGGCATCCTTAAAACATTTTATTGAAGTTTTTCTTTTATTTTCGGGAATAAATAGGTAAAAATCGCATGGTGCGAAGTCGGGGCTATACGGCGGTTGATCCAGTAATTCCACGTCTAACTTCGCCAAATAGTCGATCGTTCGGCCGGCGGTGTGCGACGAAGCGTTGTCGTGGTGACGCAGGATTCTGTTGCGAGACCGTTTTTCGCAAACTTAGAACCCAGACAAGTAGCAAACAATAGTTAGTGTATCACTCTGCAGTAACTGTTTTTGATCCCCTAAGACAATTGCCACAATGACCTGTCCCTCCGAAGAACGGGGCCACCATCTTTATTCCCACACTTCGAACTCTTTTCACTTTGATTGGAAACTCTTCGGAAGGAAACACCCACTGAGCTGACTGTCTTTTGGTTTCCGGATCATAACAGTAAATTCAACTTTCGCCGAAAGTCGAACAAAGCTTTTGTGTCACCTCCGTTAAATCTTTGAAGCCTTCCACGGCACCAATCAACACGACGGAGTTTTTGGGCTTCGGTCAAAATATGAGGTGTTCACCAGGCACCGAGCTTCCTGACCGCTAAATATTCATGGAGGATTTTGTGCACTTTACTCATACTGATCCTAAGCTTGTCAGAATCTGCCGATAGGTCACTCATTTGTCAGTCAGTATCATACGCCGCGCCGCACAACACTGATGTTGGCAAAAAAGACTTCGTTGCGGTGACGGATTGAACTAAATATATTAGTTATGGCAACACTAAAATTATCGAGATTCGAGTAGGTAATAAACGTCAATTACTTCTTATTTACTTTCCAATAATTTCACATTTTTATTATAATTCTAGTCTAGTAGTTTTGTAGCCTATTTAAAGAAACAAACAAACAATCAAATCTTGTGTGTTGTAGCTAAACTTCGAAGTATCAAAAACAATTATGTGATACCATATAAACGATAGTGGCGGCCTCAATTTTTTTTTACTCTTTTTTGCCAGGCTGTATATTCGGTCGTCGCCGTAGAAGGCCGTCCCTCACGCAGATCATCGGTGAGATTAGTGCAAACACTTTTAAACTCATTAAACCAGTTGTGAACAGTGGAACGAGGGCTTTATCGTGAAAGGCCAATCAAAGTCGAATCATAACTTTCTTGTTAACTTAAATGACATCCAAAGTGCCGCTAAGTAATCCAAATTTCAACTTGCCGCTAAATCTTCTTCTTCTTTATTATACTAATGGCAATTATCAGAGAATTGTGCCAGTGTCGAGTAAACTTAGGAAGTCACACGTGTTATCCATTTCTTGAAATGGAATTACGGAGGCCATGTATTATTATTTATTTTACTTTTTGAGTCCGCTAAATCTTAAAACAAACGACAAATGAATAAAATATGTACTCAATAATATTGGTAGAGTTCCATTTACAAAATTTAAACTTATTTTTTTATTTTGTCGTAGTTACATATATCGGCCTACGGTGAAGTATCGCGCTAGCGCGTTGTCACTAACTACATCGCGATGGCTGCTTACGTCACAATGACGTCATGATATCACTGGTCTTCGAATCGCGGCCCGCAGGTTATTTTTGTGCGGTCTGTTGATATTTATGCGGCCCACGACAAAGCAAACAAGAATATTGAAAATTTCCTTAAATTCTTTTCTACTCAATTTCTTAATTCAGTAACGTTCTTTCCCCGTGTTAGTCCTGGGTTCCTTTGAAGAATAGGCCAACTGCTGTTCTGCCAGGCAGGTCGTAAAAGGCGACTGATTGGCTATGTGGGTCACTACCATCGTGTCTATTAGGTGGTAGAATTCTGAATTGTCTCGCCACCACCGCCTTACCTATTCCTGCAGCAATAGCGTCAGAGCTTGTCACTGTCGTGTTCCGGTTTGGTGGGTCAGGTAGCCGGTAAACTTATGCATGTGGCATTAGACCTCGCCACAAGATAGCAACGCACCATTAACACCTTTGGTGTCTATAGGCGATGGTTGACTCTTTCCATCAGGAGGCCCATCTGCTTGTTTGCTATCTTATGATATAAAAAAACACTTAGTCAATATCAAAATACGGCTTCTACTGAAGTTACCTAAACATAGGCATGCGAGCAAATTATAGTTTGCTATTTTTATGATTATTGTTTATCGTAATTATATTATTGTTTCTATGTCGTGAGTCGAAAAAATATTACCTGCGGCCCACAGTGTGACGCCCACTGCAGTGACGCGTCCGGCCCCTTCGCGATACAGTTCCACGCAAGCCCGATATATCGTGTTAGCGCCATACTTCGCCGTAGCCCGATTCAAATAAAATGAAATGTATTCATTTGCAAGATTATGGTGTTATTAAAAGTTATTAAAATTAATCAAAGATACACCAGCATATTCTACCATTATATGGTGTGAAAATCATGAAGGTATATTATATCTGGAGGCATCACTTCTAATATCTACTTGAAACACAATTTTAAATACTGCTGTCGTCTTCTGAGATCTAACCCTGTTTTTAGAACACAGCTGTATAAAAAGAGACGGAGATAGACAGATATATAACGTAAATATTTATTTCAATTGATTGATACGAGTGCTAGCTCCACCTTTACCTAATACTTCATGGTGCAAATATAAAAAAAAAAATAATAAAAATTACCATAATATTCTATGTTAAGAATTTTTATATCCATTATTTATTTACACATTACTATATATTTACATTACTTAAATAAATTAAAATTTTGTCAAGTTATTTTTATTTAAATTCAAATTAAAATTTATATTATTATGTATTCGCACCATTAGGTGTATTGTTTACACGTGGTCAGTTCTAAAAACTTTCAGTTTGACCCTCGTAATTTAAAAGTAAGTAAGAATCGAAACAAAATCAGCCCGCATAGGATTCGCAACATCAGAATGTTGCGCTGGAGTGAATAAATTTCGGCAATGTCGACTAAATTATGAGAGCACACTGGGATATGCCGCAACGGACCCGGCCGCTTCGAAAAAACCGGCCGCCCAGATCGCTTTCATGCATTTTATTTGGCTGTATCAGGGTGGATTTTAGTGAATACGATACGATCCGCCCTGCCCGTCCCGCTGCGCCCCATCGCTAGTGTGCTATGACGATCAGAATGGCGAGCACGAGTATTACAAAGATTAAATATACTTCATTCTAAACTTAACTTGAAGCTTAACGAAAGCTTGGCAAACTTCTACCAGCTAGTAGTAATACTTAGTTCAAGCCTTTAAAAACCCTTGGATGCCATTTACATGCTTGCGAAATGCGATTGTTTGAGTGTTCCAGACAGGCCAGCACATCATGCTTGCCTGTCTGGAACACACTAACTATGAAGTTATGTCGGCTATTGCGTTTTATTTCAAAATACTAGCTGACCGCGTAGATTCGCCCGCTAGTAATTTAACATTTCGTTCATATATTATCAATACAAAATTTCAGCCCCGTTTTTAATACATATAAAGTTACCCTATGTGGGATTCCGGAACTTCAGCTGTTTCCATTCCAAAGTAAGTATCTTCACGCCCAAAACAAAGGAAGCGAAAAACTCGGTGGAGAAGATGGAAAAATCAAAGGAAACCGTAACAGCCTTTCGATACGATCCGGTATTTTCTAAAATGTCAAAGTGCATAAAGGTACATTTTTGATTCATCGACTAAACACGCGCCAACTCTTAAATACTTCGCAGGCTCTTGCCGCCAGCTTCTATTGATCTGTATTCAAACCCCACATTTGACCGGATTGGCGACAAGCTTCCCCAAGCACACGCAAGCCAAACACCCGCGTAGATCACACGTTGGTTGGTTGGTTTGTGGACACTTGTACACTTGACAAGCGTGTAAACATAGCATAGCATTAGTCATTAAATAACATAGCTTGCATCTCCTTTTGGATTTATTTGTAGACATTGTCTTTTCTTTTTGACTGAATCCCTTTTTGTTGTAAGAGTGGACAGTCCGCAACAGACTAACGGGTTCGCCGAGCTCCGCAGTTTGAGCTAGTCGGCTGCGCGTTGCAATCTGGCGATTTTATTTAATTTTAGATATTGTAAGATCGTAAACACTAAGGTTGATTATAATGATAATCTCATATGATCTGTTCAAATATCTTTTATACTATGCGTTCCAACTGAGAATAGGATCGCGCTTGTTATCAACTCCATACCACGAGTGTGAAATTAGTAATGTCAGCAAAAAAATATTTGTTCAAAAAATATTGCTGATTTATTGAAGAACAAATAATGTTTTAATAATTTTATTTTCATCAATAAAAAAATTGTAAAAAACATCAGTTTAGCTGTTCATCTATATATATTAAAAAGTCATGTTAGTTACACCACTTATGAGTCAAATCGACGGGGCCAATTTTGTTGCGATTTTGTGGGTTTGGGTTGTGTTTGTTCAGAATAGGCTAAAAAGTATTCATAACTAAATAAACAGTAAAATATATCAGTCTAGCCATTCATCTATATATCTATATTTACCTCTAAAACACCAGCAACCTCGCAGGACTAGATAGCTAACGTCATGTACAACATTTGTTCTACGACTTTTGATAATTTGTTGGATTTTACTTTTATACAAAAGTTTATATGAATTAAATTTTTCGCTTGAACGTTCTTAACTCTACGTGCATCGCAAAGATTAGGTAGGAAAGTGTTACTATTATTACTACTAGCAGCGCATACGAATGAAGAGTTAGAAATGGTACGACAGGACAATGAAAACTTAAAAAATCATTTTTATTTAATGTATTGAGTTATGTCGTTATTTATAATGTTAGGTATCTAGTAAAACAAATGTCGTTATTTATAATGTTAGGTATCTAGTCTTGCGAGGTTGCTGGTGTTTTAGAGGTGACCCTGTATATAAAAGTCGTGTTGGTTATTTTACACCTTATTTTAATACAGGGTAACATGATCTGATGGTAATCTAAATAAAAAATATACCAATTAGAATGAAAATATTTTTTTAAAGTATTTCTTTGTTAGATATTTTTTTGCACACCTTACTTAGCAGCATCACTTGTGAAGTTTTTGTAAAATGCGGAGTCATATGTCATCCTGACGGTCTTATTCTCAGTTGGAACGCATAGTAAATATATAACTTTAAATAATGATTGCACAGGTTGAAGGATAGTGTCAGAATATTATTCAATGAATTACCTCTAGCATACGCAGTCGAACGTCCAAATTTTAATACATTTTTGAAGACAAGAAACGGGTTTGGGATGATACTACTCGGCCATCGTGGCTGCTAGATGGAAGAATAAGGTTGACTTGCCCGTTCCTGTGATAGCGTCAGCACTTACCGTATTTGTGGCCTGACTTCTTAGCTTAATTAGATATTGTTAATCATTTAGTCTTAAAACTACGGTTGTCCATCACCAGGGCAGTTGTATGCAGGTTTACTGTAAAATATTTTATATTGTAAATTTTGTACATACATAAATATTTGTATATATTCGTCACAGATGCTCAAATTATACAAAGTCCTGAATCGAATAGGATACATTCCGATGTAAATAATAAAAAGGCTGGAATGTGTAATTTTTTATTAAATAAATATAAATAATCTTATTAATTAATATACATATACATAATCTAGATTCTAGACGTACACATGTACTATCTGTACAATTGTCTAAGGTACTGTTCAGCATGGAATGCCTACTCACGAACAATCCATGCCGGAGATTACCAAACACTGTATAAATAAATGTATTGCCTAAGAAAAGCGCTTTTCATTGTCTTATCCTAAACTCACTTGCGAATAACATGATTTCAGGGAGTTTTACATTCACTAAAGTACTTAGTACATTTTTGAGATATTCTCCGGTTTTAATAAATGATAACCTGAAAATAAAAGTAGCAAATGTGTGTGACTAAAAGTAAAATTAATGTCTGCGAAATTGACCCCGACTCAAATTGAGTACAATACTCAATTGGGTGCATATTATGCATGCCATGTCGACACCGACTTCTGCGCACTATACCTATGATATTACGAAATAATTGCGCCTTTGCAGAAGCGTTAGGTGTAAATAAATAAAACATTTTTTTTTGGGCTAGAGGCTAGAATTTTTGAAGAAAAAAATTTAACATTATTATATTGTGATGGCACACTGACATGGAAATAAATGAAAAAAGATTTTCGCGGATTTTTAAAATTGTCTTTACAAGAACTTACATATGAATTTAAACCAAGGAACTTATATACGATAACTGGAATTACTACGAAGCAATATTTGAAAAATAAAAATGTACTTTATTTCGTTCTTAATAAAGTTGACATTTGTTTCTTACATAACAGAGGGGAAAAACGTTCTGAGCAAGACAACGACATGAGTGGATGTTGTCCCTTTCTTGCAATTGCCAGTGTAAATAAAACTATCTGATGGTAGATTTTCATATATTCGTTAATCGTTAAATCCCTTTTATTCATACACGTCGATAGATACATTAGCATAAAATGTATTGTAATTAACATAGTGAGTTCTAAAATGTGCTTATTTTAATTATTACGTAATTACTTATGCAATGCAAAAACTGTTTCTCAAATTAGTAGAATTACTTAGTAGTAATTTGCAAACTACGCATGGCCACACTTATATATATGGCGATTGGCGCTTTATTTAGTAGAAAGAGACACACTCCACTCATGTCGTGGTACTCTTCGGAACGATTTTGAAGCGCGTGTAAGCATTCCGGGTAGAATGTAACTTCCTTGATTTAAACACAGTCTATATTACTGAAATTTAAAAAAAAATACACGCAGTTATTAGGCAATGCCTAAAAAACGGAATTTGAGTTGAAAACGGTAAAATTTATCTATTTTGAGTGTGTTTATGTATTATACGAAAAAACTTAAAAAAAATGTTTTATTATTAATTTTAAAAGTCACCATCTCTAAATATTATTTTTTATCAGCTGCAAATCACACCCCCAACCAAAGAAAAAATGTTTTATTTATTTTCGCTCCACCCTACTTTTCCGATAAGTATGCAAATTATTTGCAGCATAATTTTACGACATTTAATGTACATACAGTAGCAGTAGCAAAGAGACTTATGCCAGGTTTCTATAATTCTTCATTTTTAACCAATAACAACCAATTTAATAATAACGACGCGCTCCACAAGCTCTTTTTAACCATTTTGACTTAATTTTATAAGAACAGTTTTAGCTTACGCGTCGTAGGAAATGTGGTAACATTGTAACTAAAACGAATCATTTTACTGATATATGAAACGGGCATTATACTGATCAGCCTGATTGCTACTTGACGTAATTTTAAAATGTTTTTGGAAACAAAATAAAACATAGCTGCGTATTTATCGGGTTTATCTTTGATACTACCTCATATCTATTATTACATATAATAAAATCGTAGGAAAGTCAATGTATGTCTGAGGTAAACTCAAAAAGTACTGCATGGATTTACTTCAAATTTTGCATATTACTAATAGGTCGGGTCAACATATAGGCTACATATTATCACGCTATCACCTACGGGGGAGGAGCTGTGCGGAGTAAACAAAGTCAGCGCGGACGAAGTTGCGGGCCGTTTGTAAACAATGAACTTATAAGTTTGCGTCGTACGCGGGAGTCCGTACTAAACATTTTTATTGGACAACTAGCTGTTGCCCGCGACTTCGTCCGTGCGGACTTCGTTTACTCCGCACTGCTCCTCCCCCGTAGGTGATAGCGTGATAATATGTAGCCTATATGTTGACCCGACCTGTTAGTAATATTCATGCAAAATTTGAAGTAAATCCATGCAGTACATTTTGAGTTTACCCCGGATATACATACAGACAAAAATTCTAAAAACTATATTTTTGGCTTCGGTATCCATCCTAGATCACGCCCCAAGTATTCTTTTAAAAAAAATATTCAATGTACAGTTTTGACTTTCCTACGATTTTATTATATGTATATAGATACAGAGACAATTAGGACAATTTGTTTTACTCAATACTCAATCATTTATTGCGTTATATGTTACAAATAATTTTAGGTATTACAATAATTAGTAGGTAGTGAATATATACACCCTATTAGGGTATTGCAAGATGGGACTGGACCGATCCATTTCATTAGATTTATGTGATTGTCATTAAGCAAGTCTTTAACAGTGTTTACATATCCAATATCAGAATCGAGTACTGGTCTGATCTCCCTCCTCCAGTATATACGTAGTCTTTTACCAGCCAACCTGTATACAGGCTGATTTTTTAGCCGTGGGACCTATTGAACGAGTGTACTCAGTATTCGATTCTAAGCCAAAATATCTATGTATGACCCTAATTTTTGACCTAATTATAGTATCTTCACGCCCGTATCCCCGAAGGGGTAGGCAGAGGTACAACAAGTGCACCCACGATTAGCCGAAGATACTTGGTGCCACAAATGTGATAGGTGGCAAGCCTATCGCCAACCGGGCACTTTCCATCCCGGGCAACTTTGTGTTTAACAGAAAACTGAAAAAAAACTTTTGTGCCCGACCCAGGAATTGAACCCGGGACCTCATGTAGTCAACGCCAACGCTGAACCACTAGACCACAGAGGCGACTGACCTAATTATCCCATAAAATATATCATATTTCTAGATACGTACGTACGCGCGCCGTGAGTCTATGAACGTTACGCTAGCACAAATTATCCGGATGTTTGGATGGGTTTCTGCGCAATGCAATAAACCGCCTCACGTATTTTTATGATAGTATTTGACTAATAATAACACTGTCATCACTACTTCAATGAAGAATATTGTAATATAATACGTGTCGATGCGTTACGTAATGTTGCGTGTCTCAAATTGCCAAATTCAGAAGAATAATTCAACAATGGAGATTATTTTAAAATATCGTTAATAACACCGGCACACAAAAAAAAAGTTGTCTGTGCACCGGGCGCCACCTATCTACGGGCATGTTTTTCGACCCGCTGAACACGAATTTCAAGTCAGTTTAGGCCGTCCGGGCTTCAATTTCGAGTAAATTGCAAAAAAACCCCAAAAAAACAATGCACAGAAATTACGAAAATTGTAGATGGAATTAAAATATGTCAGCAGTCAAAATTTCGGATAAACAATAGTGGTGTGCCCCAAGGAAGTATTTTAGGACCCTTACTGTTCCTCTTATATATAAATGATCTTCCGAAAATAACCCCCCACCCTTGTATTTTATATGCGGATGACACAACCGTATTGATAAAATGTGAAAACATAAACAATTACGAAAATGAAATTAAATATACAATAAATAAAATAATTAAATGGTTACAGAATAATAATTTAAATATTAATATAAAAAAAACCAAATTAGTGCAATTCAGTAATATAAATAGGAAGAAAATACCCTTAGAAATTAAATATAATGATGAAATTATAGAGGAAATAGATAATATAAAATTTTTGGGAGTTATGTACGATCGCCATTGCAATTGGAAATCACATATAGATATGATTTGTTCCAAATTAGATAAGTTCATATATGCTATAAGACGACTGCGCCAAGTAGTATCTAAAGAGGTAGCGCTCAGTGCATATTATGGCTACATATCGTCAGTTCTTTCGTATGGTCTTATTTTATGGGGCAATTCAGTAGACGTGAATAAAGCGTTTAAAATTCAAAAAAAATGTGTAAGAGCAATTTATAATATTAAACCAACGGATAGCTGCAAACCATACTTTAAAAATAATTTTATATTACCATTACCATGCATGTATATCAGGGATATTGTAATGTTTGTCAAAAAATACCCGCACCTCTTTAAACTTAATATAGAACATAATCCAAGATCTATTAGACATACACATAAATTGCTAATTCCAAAATGTAATGTAAGATTGTTTCAGAAAAATGTTTATTTTATGGCCATTAAAATATATAATACAATACCAAATAATATTAAGGATCTACCAATTAACAAATTCAAGAAAAAAGTAACGACATGGCTGTTAGATAAGTGTTTCTACGATGTGAACGAGCTATTCTCTAATAAAATGTGAAATGAACACATACTTAGCCTAGGTTAATAAAAATAACATTTATTATTAAATAGAAAGTTTTCATTATTAAAAACATTTGTTTAGTTATTAAAACGTACTCGTAAGTGAAATCAGCACTTAACAATAAACTGAGAATGAAGTTAAATATGGTTATTTTTATATGATATGAATTTATTAATTATATTGTAAGCTTTTCCGTATTTCAAATATTTTTATTAGTATGAAATGTTAGTTTTGTAAAAGCTTGCATGCTTGTTAAATATTATAGTTTTGCTAAAAATACATAGGTACTAACTAAAGTTAAAACAAAAATTTGCATACCAATTGATGGTGAAGTAGGAAGGATTGTTACTTTTAGCTAATTAAGATCTATTTGTACTCCTATTTCATGCAAATAAAGAATTATTATTATTATTATTATTATTATTATTAAAAAAATATCAAAAATTCGATGTTTTGGTAAGAAAAAAATTTTCGAAATCTAATGCAAGCATATTTTTCATGTATTTTGATCTGTTAAATACTAATTTCGATCGTACTTTAATCATTAACCGTTTTCAATCCAATATCTCTAATCTAAATAAAAATTGTAAAAAAATCATCAAAAATTACAAAAATCGAAGAAAATTGGGATTATCTTGGTATAAAAAATTTTGTGGATCCGAATTGATGAAGATTTTCATGTAATTAGTCTGCTTAATCTGATTCTGCAATAAATTTGGCCCATACTCTCCTCAAACATTCATAAAATTGCAAAAATTGATTAAATGGCAGAAAACTGCTGCTGAAAAAATAGAAAAAAATCTTTTAAACACAATTCAATAAATTTCTTGTATTTTTATTAACAAGCATCCTAAGTTTTTGTAATTTGTCACTAATTCTTCGACTATTGTCCTGTAATTTTCACTTTTATTATTTCCTAAAATTCCTATTTTTTGGGGTTTTTTGCAATTTACTCGAAATTGAAGCC
This sequence comes from Apodemia mormo, assembly GCA_036924255.1. Taxonomy (NCBI): domain Eukaryota; kingdom Metazoa; phylum Arthropoda; class Insecta; order Lepidoptera; family Riodinidae; genus Apodemia; species Apodemia mormo. The sequence continues at coordinate 35,278,961 of JAUPFN010000019.1, forward strand.
CGGACGGCCTAAACTGACTTGAAATTCGTGTTCAGCGTGTCGAAAAACATGCCCGTAGATAGGTGGCGCCCGGTGCACAGACAACTTTTTTTTGTGTGTCGGTGTAATTAATTAATCAAGTTCGATCATTGTCAAGAGGATGATTCCATTTACGCCAGAAATACTGAGGTAAAGGTAACCATGAGTTACGAGACTTTTGACAATATTTCAATTACTGTTTTCTTAGTTATTTAATTCACGGATTCGATTATGTCCCACGGCTGAAAAAACAGCCTGTGTATTTGTGTATATGTATGTATATATAACATATTTGACTGCCAAATTTTATCTAAATCTGTCAGCGTGGAGGAGTATCGAATAGTTTCCTTGACATTGTTAAAACTGAGCCAGAAGACTGTCGGGTGCCGCTGACGACATTATTTCCCGCCTTATAAAAAGTATCGATAATAGCGGGCTTCTTGGCTGGCTGGGCTAGAAGATATACAGTAAGATAGTGGTGGGGGCGCGGCCCTAGGGCTGCGGGCGGTCGTAGAGGCGCGCGCGGCTGACGCGGCGCTCCAGCAGCCGGAACTGGCGGTGCGCCTCCTGCACGCGCACGAACTGCTGCACCAGCGACTCCCAATCTATGTCCACCGGCGCGCCCCGCTGCGACTCGATGCTACATCCAAGTACAAAATCAGATGAGCCTAGGAAAATATTTCTAAAAACCTCTTTTACAACGTACACCTTACAGAGATCTATTCGTATTAAAAGTGACATTCAAAGTCATACATTTTTTCTTAAAATATCGCGGAAATATTGTCATAATTCGTCATTATTTTATACTAAAAAGCACGCGCAGTACCGTATTCACGAACACAGAGAAATAAGTACCGTAAAATGTGGTGAATAGGCACAATTCGAAATTTCAGACCTGTATTTCTTTATAAGTTTCAAGGACTGCATACCACTATCCCTGTTTCTTTTGATGAGTCTACCAGTATATTTTTCTATCGAAATTTTATTTAGTAGTTTTTCCATGCATTAAGAAGAAAATTGACAAAATATAGACTAGTTCTATTTACCCAGTATACGGGGTGAACAGAAACACTATTCACCCCACACTTCGTGTCTATTTACACCGTTTTGTGCCTATTAACCTCGCAAAAACACAGTCAACTTTGAGACGTTAATTTCTTTTTGTCTTTTATTTCATAGACAATCAGGTGTTGCCAATTCACAGAGTAAATAACGGTGTGCAGATAAAAAAACACATGGCATTTTTACGCTAATGCGACTTGGATCTGTGGACTTTTGTGGGTTTGTTCCTATTCAGACCGTGATTCCTATTCACCCCGTTTTACGGTATTGGCGATTTTAGAATTTGAAATAAAAACACGCTGCCAATGTTAATTAAAAAGGCGTGCTAGGATGTCAATTAAATTTAGAATTCTTACTTGATACAAATTGCGTTGACGAGGCTGTATAGCCATAGACTCGTTTATCTTTCGGCACAAGCAAAAAAGAAAGATGTCCTAGAAAAATATGAAGCGTGGACCAGCATTATGTACACTACGCTATATATAAATATAGTTACATAATATATTAACCATTTCCTATTGTATCCAATGTATCTACTATGCGTTCCAAACAATGATGTGTATAATAGTGGTAATATCATACACGTCATTGGTTCCAAATAAGCATAGGATCACACTTGTCAATTTCATAAATATAAGTATGAAATTACTAATGTCAACAAAAAATATTTGTTTAAAGAATAAGGCTGATTTATTGAAAAATTTTTCTTTTTCTTTAAATTCGTTTCCTGCTGTTTGGAAATTGGCTAATGTTATTCCTCTTCCCAAAATTTCTAAGCCTTCTGTTGTATCAAACTATCGGCCTATTTCCATACTTCCTTTCCTTTCAAAAGTTTTAGAAAGTATCGTTCAATCTCAATTAGCAGTTTTCCTACACACAAATAAGTTGCTAAATTCATATCAATCTGGGTTCAGGCCTGGCCATAGTACCGTTACTGCGCTTGTGAAAGTTTCCGATGATATTTAATTGGCAATTGATTCAAAACGACTTACTTTAGAAGTTCTAATAGACTAGCAACGCATTTAACTCAGTTGATTTTGATGTGCTCCTTGGGATTATGCTTTCTCTTAATATTTCGACTTCCTTACCTTCAGGGTCGTAAGCAGCGTGTTTTATACAAAGAATTTCATTCTGATTGGCTAGATATATGGGGCACACTAAAAGTTTTGCACTTCTAGCTAATCGGAACTATTTGAATTTCGAATGTTATATTTTTAAAACGTTGCAACCTTCTTAGTAAAAAAAAAATTGGCGGGAAATGATGTGTTTTGTCAATTGATTTTTTTATCACACATCAAAGTTCCGCGTACGCAACGAAAAAGAAATTAAGTCGAAAAGATTTTAGAGCGATGATTTTTTTATGATTTTAAAAGTTCTCTTTCTCCGCAAGACTGTGCCGCTCGTCTTCAAAATGCTTTTGGGAGAGAATCATCTTGTTTGTGCACCGTGAAGCGATGGTTTGCTGAATTTGAGAGAGGTCGAGTTTCTCTACATGACGAATTTGGTGAAGAGCGGCCTTCAACTGCCGTCAACGAAAATAATGTGGCTACTGTTAAGCGGTTAATTGAAGAAAACCCCCGGATGATTACCTATGAGACAATTCGAGGACTACTGGGGATTGTTATTAGCCAAATTCAGAAAATTTTACACGACGAATTGATAGTTCGGAAACTTTGTTGTCGTTGGATCCCTCATGAACTGTCAGCGAAGCAGAAGCGGGCTCGCGTGAAATGGTGCTCACAGATGCTACTGAAGTACGACCACGGACATTCTAATGCTGTTTATGACATTGTCACAGGAGACGAAACGTGGATTTATTATTTTGAACCAGAAAAAAACAGCAATCTTGTGAATGGGTGTTTGAAAATGAGAACAGGCCAATAAAAGCGAGACAGGCGAGAAACGTTGGTAAAAACATGATCGCGTTTTTTTTTTCTCAACTACGGGTCCCATCTGTACAATTCCACTTGAAGATCAAGAGTGTTAATGCCGAGTGGTAGTCTACCATTTGTTTACCCAGAATATTAGAAAAAGTTCGTGAATTACGATCCAAAAGCCGCATTCTCCTACACCATGATAACGCTTCTTCACACACGGCCAATAAAACAAAGTCATTTTTAGCTCCAAAAAAAGTACATGTCGTCACTCATCCTACGCATAGCCCCGACCTAGCACCTTGTGATTTCTTTATTTTCCCCGAAATCAAAGATTTGATGAGTGGTTTTACTTTTAGCAACTCCGAAGAGGCAGTGATAGCGTTCAATCAGCACGTAGAAAACATGCCTTCAAATCTGTGGTCCTCCTGTTTTAAAAAATGGTTCGATCGCATTAATAAATGTTATAATGTAAAGAAGATTATTTTAAAAAGCAATAAACATAACATTTTGGTTATAACATGTTGTTTTTTAAGTTACGCAAAACTTATAGTGTGACCTACGTATTACAGCTGGCGTACCCCAAGGTGGAGTTATTTCTCCTCTGATATTTTCCCTTTTTATTAATTCAATATCTTCTTATATATCTTCCAATTTTACAGCTATATCGACATTTTAGCCGCGAAGGTTTAACAAATGTTGTAGATATGATTAATAAAGATCTGGATGCTATTCATTCATGGGCTCAGTCCTATGGTCTCTGTGTTGACACGAATAAATCAAAAGCTATAGTTATTGGCAGTCGGTATTCTTTGGATATTTTAAATTTTCCGCCAGCAGTATTTAATAATTCTATTATCTCTTAGGTAGGTCACGAAATAAGGTGTAATTTTCAGCTCAGATTTATCTCGGGAATCCCATATCAACAATATAATATGTAAAAAAGTTTATTTTGCCTGTATTCTTTAAATGCTTTAAAAAACTTTCTCCCCTTGAAAACTAATTTTTTTCTAATTCATACTCTAATTTAACCTATACTAGATTATGCCTATTCTTGTTTTCTAGATGCTACTAAACTTCAGAGCCCAGTTTAAGTTACTTCCTATTCGTTTTGGCAGGAATACTCATATTTTGTGTCTACTTTTTAGAATACTGTTTAACCCAGCAATACCTTCGTGAACGGTTTTCCTCTTTACATTCCCCTGATTCTCCTTGTCGCTATTCTGTGCGTGTACAGTCAACAGCTTGTCGACAGTGCCGTACATCACGTTTGGCATTGTCAGCGTATATGTCGCCACGCGTTATTATAATTTACATATTCTAAACAGTTCGCGTCAAGCCGCCAATCGGTTCGCGTGCTCACCTAACCATACTTCACCATTTTTACCTTTAAACCATTTTAGCATTAGTTAAGCTTTCAATAAACATAATATTTAACCTAACTTGTCTTTTACTCTGCACGGAACCAAACCACCGTACAGTGCGTTCTTTACTAGTTTCCTGAATCTCATTCTCAAGCCTATTCTCGCTCTTTTAGTGTTCAGGACGTTAAGCTATGGAATTAAGTCCCATTTCACGTTCGTGATAGCCCGTCCCTGCTAGTTTAAAAAAACGATTAAAATCACTATCTGTCTTTCCCTTTTAAAATTTAGTTATTCCTGTGTATTTTTTTTTTGTTATTTTTTATTTTATAGTTTCGTAAGTCAATCTCATTTTTTTGCTTATCTCATCTGTATTTTAACTTTAAGGTTGATTGTGTACAATGTCTGCTGTTTCTTTGTAATCGCTTCATAAGCTGGGTAGGCTGGAAGAAATATTTTTACCTTAGAGATAAGTGTACGTTTTAAGTTATTTTTTTTTTCTCTGTAAAATCTTATAAGTTGTGTACAATAAAATGTTAAATAAATAAGAACAAATAAGAAAAAAGTCGCTCCGCGGCAACAACATCAGCAGTGTGTGTGTGTGTGTGTGTGTGTGTGTGTGTGTGTGTGTGTGTGTGTGTGTGTGCGTACGTGCGTGCGTGAGTGCTTGCGTGCGTGCGTGCGTGCATGTGTGTATGTGTGTGTGTGTGTACCCGGGCAGGCAGGGAGTGAGCGGCGCGCACTGTAGGCGGCGCCGCAGCGCGTGGAAGGCGTCGCTCTGCGGCAACAACATCAGCAGTGTGTGTGTGTGTGTGTGTGTGTGTGTGTGTGTGTGTGTGTACCCGGGCAGGCAGGGAGTGAGCGGCGCGCACTGTAGGCGGCGCCGCAGCGCGTGGAAGGCGTCGCTCTGCGGCAACAACATCAGCAGTGTGTGTGTGTGTGTGTGTGTGTGTGTGTGTGTGTGTGTGTACCCGGGCAGGCAGGGAGTGAGCGGCGCGCACTGTAGGCGGCGCCGCAGCGCGTGGAAGGCGTCGCTCTGCGGCAACAACATCAGCAGTGTGTGTGTGTGTGTGTGTGTGTGTGTGTGTGTGTGTACCCGGGCAGGCAGGGAGTGAGCGGCGCGCACTGTAGGCGGCGCCGCAGCGCGTGGAAGGCGTCGCTCTGCGGCAACAACATCAGCAGCCCGAACAACGCGCCGCGCAGAGCCCCGCTCTCCCCGCCGCTTAGCAGCTCCAATCGCAAATCTGCAATCACAACCGCAAGGCTTACTTTTTCCCCATCATCCCGCGACAATTGTGGAACGCAATACCACTATTGCACTCTTAATATTTAGTCCGAACGCCGCACTTTAACTAAGGTCCTGTCTGAAAGGAAACAGCCCATACTGCAGGCATTATTAGCCCTAATTTAAACTTAGAATCTAGCTGCGCACCCCGCTCGCCCCAAAAGCCCAGTGTTACGGTAACAACCGCCACATCAACTGTAGTGAGTCATTTCTAAAATAATAGCAAACTTTTTTATTGTATCTGCAGATATACAAGTGAGCGCGCCACTTGAGTGGAAGCAGTGGGCAGTGGTTACTGCCCATGGACATTTGCAGTAAAAAAAAACTGTAAACCAGTTGACCCTGCAGGCCATCCCTGCAACTTCCCGCTAAGTTGAGGTAATTTAAGCTTCAAGGAGTAAAAACTATAAGCATAGATTTTTCAGTTCAAACATCGAGTGTTAACATTGATAGTATTTCTGTCTATAAAACTCGACTACGAAAAAATACGCTTTGTCACCAAACGTCTGAATTACGTTGAATTATTGTTATGAAAAACGTCATTGTTTCTGAGCGTAATAAGAAATTTAATCTACGTAAGTAAAAAAAAAAAAACATTTTACACGATTGTGTTTTAATGTTATCGTAATAAGAACTAAATATTTTTTTTTATAATAGATTTCAAAATGAAATAAGTAATTAGTGCCTTCAACCAAATTAAAAGTGATCGGGAAAATGTACTTATAGTCAGAGATAACATAGTACTTGCTAATCGTATTTTAAAATACTTTGTTTGGTATCTTACTGTAAATTTTACTAGAATTGACAGTTTTAATGTTACAGTTTCGTAGCTTGGTATCTTTTTTTGAACATACATGCCACATTTTAAGACATAGAGCGAAAGGAATGTCATCAAACTTAATTGTTTGAATAGAGGTCTACAAGAATCTATGGGGCCTGTCATTACAAATCGCTCGTATGCATTTTCTTTTATTTTGGGCGTTTCCAAGTGAACTTTATACAATAGCACTTTGAGATATTTGAGCACATTTTGTTCTTTATACATCACTCATAAATATTGTCTAGGTCGTCTTAAATCAATTTTGCGTCTAAGGAGTTTGTTACTGTTTTCATTGTTTTTAGGTCGTCAGCAGATAGATATACAATGATTAATTACTTGCGTTATGTCTTAGAAAGATACGTTAAAATACAAAGGATTAAGCGTTGAGCCTTATGGGATTCCTGATGACACAGTAAAAGGACGAGATTGCTAACCAACGATTACCACAGATGACATACGATTCGAGAGGGATGAAGTACTCCAGTCAAGTATATTGTTTCTTACTCCAAATTAGTGTAATTTATCAAGAAGAATTGCGTGATTTACTTTGTCAAATGCTTCTGAAAAATATGTACATATACCACGTCAACTTATGTCTAATTGTCAACTTTGTCCTTGAGATCTGCGGTGAAAAGAAAAAGGTTCGGATTTGTAGATCTTTTCTTCATAAAGCCGTGCTGCTCAGTCGGAATGTTTTTTTTTTTCATATGTGTCACATGACATATTTGACTCAAATAATTAGGGCGAGCGAAGCGAGCCCTACGCTAGGGGATTTTCTATGCACTTTTGTGGTACCGTTTTACTTAAAAAGTATCGCACTTTTAGGTTTGAGCTTTGAAGTGATAGTTTAAATTCATGTCTAGATATGATCTACAACTAAAATACAATTTTATAAACATTAAAAAAAAAAGAATATACATGTTGTATTAGAATTTTATTACTACTAACGCCATTTATTATGAAACTAACGAGTTAAAATGTAACTTTAGCGTGGTAGATTTAATTCATTTTCATTCAGTCCATTTTAATACTTTATTTTTTATTAATAAATTAATATTAACCTATTAATACACTTGTACTTTTTAACTTCCCGCTACGTATGTAGATAAGGAAATTACTTATTTTGCTCCGATTTTCAAAAATCGAATTTTCACCAGATGTGCACGTTTTGAGGTCCTAGGAATCTTTTCCGACTATTTTCGCGATGACGTCAGTATGTCTGTATGTGTGTGTGTGTGTGTGTGTGTGTGTGTGTGTGTCTGAATGTGTATGTATGTATGTATGTGAACATCTCATAACTTTTTAACGGCTGGACCGATCGAAACACGGTTGATGGCATTCGACTGGATTCCACTCGAATTAGACTTCCCGAAAATTTGAATCAAATGGGCCCAAGGGATTTTGAGAAATTTTGAAGAAACCCAAAAAAAATTAGGCGAAACAGTTTTTTTTTATATATTAACTTCCAGGTTAATGTACCGATTGAGTACAAAAACTAATCATCTCTATTCTTATGCATACTTACGTCTTAATGCATAAATTGCATCAAATCAGTTTATCTGTTTGGAAGTAATCGCTGACGAAAATTTTAAAAGTGTTTTTTCGACATAACTTCGAAATATTTCAACCAATCATATTTTAGTATTCTAAGATATTTTAGTACTAAAAAAATTACGTCGAATGCCGAATCGATATCGAAGGCAAAAATATAGTTTTTAGAATTTTTGTCTGTTTGTTTATCTGTTTGTCTGTTTATCTGTTTGCCTGTTTGTCTGTATGTAGGTCCGGGGTAAACTCAAAAAGTACTGCATGGATTTACTTCAAATTTTGCATGAATATTACTAATAGGTCGGGTCAACATATAGGCTATATATTATCACGCTATCACCTAAGGGGAGGTGCTGTGCGGAGTAACCGAAGTCCGCGCGGACGAAGTCGTGGGCAACAGCTAGTTATTCCATATTTTATAAGATGTGGCGATTATCACGCCTAAGTAATAAGGACTTAAGAGCGTGTATTCGATTTGCAACGAAAAATTCATATTTTCAAGTTTTTTCAAGAGCAATAACGTGATAACGTGAGCAGATTATTCGAAGGATATTATTGTTTTAGAAAGATTAATTCTTGATTTAGTGAATATAATTTTTGAAAATGATTTTTTTAAACGCAGACAATCCTGCTTAGTGTTTTACGAAAACTGGCGTCAGAGCTATCTTTCAAGACGAATACAACCATAGTAATGTACCATAATATTTTATTTTATGCATTTTTCCAACAGAATATATTATGGTCCTTAAGTGCAACACAGAGCCAAAATGACGATAATATTGTTGTTAGATATTAAAAAACAATATTATAAAATTACAAAATCAGTTCACTTTAACATTTTTTTTCACCAGTAAGCATTTCAATAGATACCTAAAATATTTATTATATACTAACGATTGCCCGCGGTTTTACCTGCGCAGCTTTTGTTCCCGTGGGAATATCGGAAAGGTTTATACACTTAAACCTTCCTCAAGAATCAGTCTGTCTATTTAAAAAAACCGCATCAAAATCCGTTGCGTAGTTTTAAAGATTTAAGCATACATAGGGACATAGGGACAGACAGAGAAAGCGACTTTGTTTTATACTATGTAATGATGAATTAAGGTAATGCTTAATATATTGATTTTTTTTCAGTCCGTTATATGAACTCATTTATTTAAAAGAATTATTTTCATAACATAAGAATTTTGAACCTGCGGTAAATTGGACAATCAAGACTTATTAATCTGCTCACATTATTACGATATTGCTCTGGAAAAAACTTCAAAACATAAAGTTTTCGTTACGAATCTAATACGTGCCCTTAATTGTAAGTCTTTATTACGATTTTTAAAAAGGCACTACTCTCGCTTCTTTCCGTATTTTAGGGAATCGGCCAGTTTGAAGAGATTCATTGAAAATTGCAATGGGCCAAAGGCCAATAAATCTGCATATCTGACTAATATCAACAGGTGTATATTACCCGGTCTATGCTCTAAGTTATATAAGACAAGGTAGTATTTATTGGTACCACATTTTCACATAATCTTTTACAGTAGACAATATACAATAAAAGAACAAGTTAAAAAATATAACAAGTAACAAAACGTAAACTTATACTACTTTTTTTTATAAGTGATGTGATACCAAAAGGATGCTCATTTCAGCATACGCTATAGCAATATTTGCTATACCACTGATTTTCAGTATATATCAAGTCGTTTATGTTTTATTTTGACTTCTACAAATGTGTATTGAATATTACCTATTGTTTAATGTGATTCGCTATTAAATAAATTATTATTAACGGTTACATTACTTTTTCATTAAATACTGAATAAAGTTTCACTGCATTACACAAACAAGTTTAAAATGTTTACTTCTTTATCAGATGACGTCGAGAGATGTGTATGTGTGACGAGTGTGTGTTATACCAACATATCACACAAAAACTTTTGTTTTTCAATTTACATAAAGCCAAAGCTTAAATTGAAGGTATTTTATAACAAAAAAGTTTACTTACATGCAAATATCGGAGATTCTATTAGCTGCACCAACTTATCAACTTCCGTGAGAAAGTCAACTGTTATTTCTAGATCACCACTGTTACACGTTAAGGAACTCACTAAAGAAATACATATACAAATAATTACGTGTTAATTCGTGTTTCATTCTTCTTCTTAACACTAGGAGTAAATTCAATATACTTACAATCAACATTGATACGAGCGGCTTGCTTTAAAAACTGGGCAGTGGAAAAAAAACATTACGACATAGTCGCTCAAAGAATTACACTCTCAGATATATTTTTTACATTCGTTTTTATCCTACTTGTTTGTTTTGTTTACTGTATGTTATATAAAGAAATGTGTGGTAAATATAATAGTACTAATTCTTACAGATAAAAAGTTATCTTATTAACTTAATGGTAACGTGGCTTCGCTGGTCGCCACTGCAAGGGTGGTGATCACGTCGGGATGACGTCACCACTGTGAATGTTAAAGACGTTTTGGAAGAACTTGGAAGGAGAAAGAAAGATCTTCCCAACTAAGTAAGGCGTGTATAGTGCCTGGGGACCGAAGTCCATTTGAGAAGCGTTGAAACTTGTGTATATAGTGTGTACAGTCACGGTAAAAATAGGTTCGTCACCTTAAAATCTAGTTTCGCTTGCATTAGTGTACCAATCAATCATGCCAACATACCAGTACAAAAAACAGTTCTACTAACATTAAATAAATGTGACGTTTTCTATCAAATAAAGTTTATCTCAATTGAATAGATTTAACTTTTGCTGCTAATTTGAAAATTATTCGAGGCTGTTGATGGCGTATCAATTATCATAATAGGTATAATGCACAATTGAAATAAAACTAAAGAGGAAGATTAACTCAAAAAAATCATATATTGAATTGACAACTAGCCAAATAAACAAGCAAATTTCTAAAAAGCTACAAACAAAGAAATTTAATATATTAATAACGGATATAGCCACAATTAGCGTCAATAATACATTATCATCTATTTCTCATGGAACCTACGAGGCGAGAGCACAGATTTGACCCTCTTGTATCTTCCCAAATAGTTGGGCAGTGGTTTTCTATGGCCTATTTTGCCCTTTCATTTTCGTTTTCCCATCGCTGAACCATTAAATCCCATAGTTTTTCTATGGGGTTTATATTTGCAGATTTTACTGGCCAGGGTATCACCACTCGAAGAAGAACGAGCTCGCTCACTCCATCCGCTGACATCCACCCCCACATATTGACCGAGATTCGCCCAGAATTGAAATTCAGCACTACATGGTCTTCGGTATATCTCGTACCATTATATCTCCACAAACGAAGCTTTCCATGTTGGCTTGACATAAAGCTTTTTTCGTCTGTAAATATAGTGGTGCTTCATTCAAAGTTCAAATAAGTCTCTGCAAACCTTAAGCATGCTTGCTCATGAGCGGGCGTCAGAGCAACTTTTTTTTGCATGTCGCATATAATGTAATCCCATTGAGTGTAATGCATTTCTTATCACTCTTTGACTAACACCATACAACTGGGCATAATGATTAGTTGATGTAAAGCCGTTTGCTTCATATTGTCTTCTCATGTCAGCTTTTTGTGCAGCATTGAGAATAGGACGGCGGCCAGGATTATTATTACGGTGATCTACGAATGCAGCTTCTTCACCGTGTCTCCTTATCCAGAATCTCACACTATCCTTGGTCACATTCAGACGACATTATATCTCACTGATGTTGTAGCCAGTTTCATGTTCGGCAATTATTGCTGCTCGTTCTTCAATTCTTTAAGGTCTCGTCATTATTACGAAAATAAAGGATATTATATTCATGGCAAATATATTTTGCAATAAAATATTGAATAACATTAGAAATCTAGAAATAATAACGGTGACATTAACCATGACAATAATTTTATCATAAATATTAATGGTAAGTCAAATCAATAAAAAGGTTTTAATTAAAAAAACACTAGTATCTTTTTAGATAATAATCATTTACACAAGATAAAATAAGGAAATAGTGTTGTTGCAAGCAAGTCTGAACCATGTTAGCGAACAGGTAAGCATAATTTTCTATGCAACAGTCTATTATGTGACAAATTTTCAAAAGATCTTAATATGTGCTCACAGCTTGTTAAATAAATCAATTTGGAAACTGACGAACCTATTCGTACCGCTACTATACAAGGTAAATAATTGTGATATCGCGATTTAGGATTCGATTTTGAAATTTCATTACTTTAAAAAATTTTTATTTTTTTCTGGTAGTGTTCGTAGATTGCTTGAACCGTTACAGTGATTTCACAATAGTTAGGGGCCGATCGTTGTTGTATCCCTAGTTTCCGGCGGATATCAAGTGTTAATGTTAAGGGATCGCGTAACTGTGAAGGGACATTCCCCGTGTGGTAGGCGGTGTGCCAAAGGATACAAGGTGGTGAGCAGGCGGTTGCAGTGGCGGTAGTTGTGCGTGAGCAGACACAGCGCCAGCAGCGCCACGGGGCTGTGGCACCAGCACGCGTACAGTCGCGCGAACAGCATGTGCGTCGCCTGCACACGCGCCACACCTCATGCACACTCGCCACTACATCGCACTGGACTCTTGCTGCCTACTCCGTAAGGGATCTCGCGTCGACATTATGTATGTATGTACGTATAAACGAGCCAGTTTATTTCGATTTTTTTTATCAATTCAAATAAATGTCCACAAATCGTAAAACCGCTAACCATTAGTAAATCGTGACATCATTGTAAAGCATACACAACAAACTTTTTTTTAACCGACTTCAAAAAAGGAGGATGTTCTCAATTCGGCCGGTATATTTTTTTTGTTCCATGTATTTAGTGAGTCCACAGGAAAGATGTCAAGTAGGAATGGCAAGTAGTACTAAATAAGCGAAGCTACGCGTAGTCATAAGTTGACGCCCTCATCTAAGACGTCAGTCGTGCTCCGTCATTATTTACGATTTTGTTTGAAAAGTAAAAATAAACATGAAGTATTAGGCAGTTTTGAAGGGCGGAAACGATAGCCGGGTCAAAAATGTATCCAAAGGAGGCATATCATACCATCGTAAGTCGTATTTTATGTTATTTTGAATAAAGTTCGAAAATCGAAAATCGAAATAATATTAGCATAGCGATAAAAAATATATAATGGAAGTCAACTTTAATTCTTTATGATCCATTTTCATTTAAACTACAAATTTTCTCAAAGTCACCGTCTACGCGCCGTGGCACTACTAAGTCAGGGTAATAATAATTTCAGCCTTAACACATTGGACTAAGGTTGAAATGCGTAAGTTCAAAGTAGTAAGTCAGAAAGACGAATCACTTGCATTGTTTCAATGTGTTAAAAACATACAAATGACCACGTTTGAGTTGCAAATGTGTTACGGCTGTTTTCCTAAGCTAGCCCCGGCTTTGGGCTTTCTACTTGATATTTGTTCTGTCAGTGAGTGTACATCGCCAGTGTTCTTATAAATAAGCAAGCGGGCAAATATTTAATTTATTACTTACTAGCTGACCCGGCAAACGTTGTTCTGCCTTTTTAACCACTTTTATTTTTTTTCTATATTTTCTCACCTTTTAAATCTTACCTGGACTTCAACAATTAATTCAAAACCAAAATTAGCCAAATCGGTTCAGCCGTTCTCGAGTTTTAGCGAGACTAACGAACAGCAATTAATTTTTATATATAAAGATTACAATAATTTAATCTTACGAATATACATTACATTCGTGTCAAGGTATGATTGTGCCAGATTGCACTCACAAAATGACATAAATGTAATCACTTATGAAATTAGTATTATTTTTCGTTAAATTTTTGATATTTTGACGTAAGTAAAAGTTTTTATTCTGATCATTTGAAGTTTAGACTTGTTTTGAATTGGGTTTTAAATAAACTAAATAATAATAACAATTTCTGTGCATATACATAATATGTACTTAATGTGAAATGTGACACTGAACTGCTGCATATATAACTGACCGTATATATACACCACTACGTAAGTTGTGTTGCGTTGCGAATGTGTGTGTGTGTGTGTGTGTGTGTGTGTGTGTGTGTATACCGGGTCGCTGAATGCGCGCAGCTGCCTGCGCGTGTGGTGCAGCTCGGCGGCGGTGAGCAGCAGCGTGCTGAGCACATCCACCAGCCGCGCCGCAAACCGCAGCTCGCGCTCCTCGCACAGGATCCCCGCCAGCGCGCCGAACACCTCCTCCGCGCCCAGCAGCACGCACAGCTGTCTGACACACGACACACTCTCTACACACACAGCCCCCGCTCCCCGCACAGGATCCCCGCCAGCGCGCCGAACACCACCTCCGCGCCCAGCAGCACGCACAGCTGTCTGACACACGACACACTCTCTACACACACAGCCCCCGCTCCCCGCACAGGATCCCCGCCAGCGCGCCGAACACCTCCTCCGCGCCCAGCAGCACGCACAGCTGTCTGACACACGACACACTCTCTACACACACAGCCCCCGCTCCCCGCACAGGATCCCCGCCAGCGCGCCGAACACCTCCTCCGCGCCCAGCAGCACGCACAGCTGTCTGACACACGACACACTCTCTACACACACAGCCCCCGCTCCCCGCACAGGATCCCCGCCAGCGCGCCGAACACCTCCTCCGCGCCCAGCAGCACGCACAGCTGTCTGACACACGACACACTCTCTACACACACAGCCCCCGCTCCCCGCACAGGATCCCCGCCAGCGCGCCGAACACCTCCTCCGCGCCCAGCAGCACGCACAGCTGTCTGACACACGACACACTCTCTACACACACAGCCCCCGCTCCCCGCACAGGATCCCCGCCAGCGCGCCGAACACCTCCTCCGCGCCCAGCAGCACGCACAGCTGTCTGACACACGACACACTCTCTACACACACAGCCCCCGCTCCCCGCACAGGATCCCCGCCAGCGCGCCGAACACCTCCTCCGCGCCCAGCAGCACGCACAGCTGTCTGACACACGACACACTCTCTACACACACAGCCCCCGCTCCCCGCACAGGATCCCCGCCAGCGCGCCGAACACCTCCTCCGCGCCCAGCAGCACGCACAGCTGTCTGACACACGACACACTCTCTACACACACAGCCCCCGCTCCCCGCACAGGATCCCCGCCAGCGCGCCGAACACCTCCTCCGCGCCCAGCAGCACGCACAGCTGTCTGACACACAACACACTCTCTACACACACAGCCCCCGCTCCCCGCACAGGATCCCCGCCAGCGCGCCGAACACCTCCTCCGCGCCCAGCAGCACGCACAGCTGTCTGACACACGACACACTCTCTACACACACAGCCCCCGCTCCCCGCACAGGATCCCCGCCAGCGCGCCGAACACCTCCTCCGCGCCCAGCAGCACGCACAGCTGTCTGACACACGACACACTCTCTACACACACAGCCCCCGCTCCCCGCACAGGATCCCCGCCAGCGCGCCGAACACCTCCTCCGCGCCCAGCAGCACGCACAGCTGTCTGACACACGACACACTCTCTACACACACAGCCCCCGCTCCCCGCACAGGATCCCCGCCAGCGCGCCGAACACCTCCTCCGCGCCCAGCAGCACGCACAGCTGTCTGACACACGACACACTCTCTACACACACAGCCCCCGCTCCCCGCACAGGATCCCCGCCAGCGCGCCGAACACCTCCTCCGCGCCCAGCAGCACGCACAGCTGTCTGACACACGACACACTCTCTACACACACAGCCCCCGCTCCCCGCACAGGATCCCCGCCAGCGCGCCGAACACCTCCTCCGCGCCCAGCAGCACGCACAGCTGTCTGACACACGACACACTCTCTACACACACAGCCCCCGCTCCCCGCACAGGATCCCCGCCAGCGCGCCGAACACCTCCTCCGCGCCCAGCAGCACGCACAGCTGTCTGACACACGACACACTCTACACACACAGCCCCCGCTCCCCGCACAGGATCCCCGCCAGCGCGCCGAACACCTCCTCCGCGCCCAGCAGCACGCACAGCTGTCTGACACACGACACACTCTCTACACACACAGCCCCCGCTCCCCGCACAGGATCCCCGCCAGCGCGCCGAACACCTCCTCCGCGCCCAGCAGCACGCACAGCTGTCTGACACACGACACACTCTCTACACACACAGCCCCCGCTCCCCGCACAGGATCCCCGCCAGCGCGCCGAACACCTCCTCCGCGCCCAGCAGCACGCACAGCTGTCTGACACACGACACACTCTCTACACACACAGCCCCCGCTCCCCGCACAGGATCCCCGCCAGCGCGCCGAACACCTCCTCCGCGCCCAGCAGCACGCACAGCTGTCTGACACACGACACACTCTCTACACACACAGCCCCCGCTCCCCGCACAGGATCCCCGCCAGCGCGCCGAACACCTCCTCCGCGCCCAGCAGCACGCACAGCTGTCTGACACACGACACACTCTCTACACACACAGCCCCCGCTCCCCGCACAGGATCCCCGCCAGCGCGCCGAACACCTCCTCCGCGCCCAGCAGCACGCACAGCTGTCTGACACACGACACACTCTCTACACACACAGCCCCCGCTCCCCGCACAGGATCCCCGCCAGCGCGCCGAACACCTCCTCCGCGCCCAGCAGCACGCACAGCTGTCTGACACACGACACACTCTCTACACACACAGCCCCCGCTCCCCGCACAGGATCCCCGCCAGCGCGCCGAACACCTCCTCCGCGCCCAGCAGCACGCACAGCTGTCTGACACACGACACACTCTCTACACACACAGCCCCCGCTCCCCGCACAGGATCCCCGCCAGCGCGCCGAACACCTCCTCCGCGCCCAGCAGCACGCACAGCTGTCTGACACACGACACACTCTCTACACACACAGCCCCCGCTCCCCGCACAGGATCCCCGCCAGCGCGCCGAACACCTCCTCCGCGCCCAGCAGCACGCACAGCTGTCTGACACACGACACACTCTCTACACACACAGCCCCCGCTCCCCGCACAGGATCCCCGCCAGCGCGCCGAACACCTCCTCCGCGCCCAGCAGCACGCACAGCTGTCTGACACACGACACACTCTCTACACACACAGCCCCCGCTCCCCGCACAGGATCCCCGCCAGCGCGCCGAACACCTCCTCCGCGCCCAGCAGCACGCACAGCTGTCTGACACACGACACACTCTCTACACACACAGCCCCCGCTCCCCGCACAGGATCCCCGCCAACGCGCCGAACACCTCCTCCGCGCCCAGCAGCACGCACAGCTGTCTGACACACGACACACTCTCTACACACACAGCCCCCGCTCCCCGCACAGGATCCCCGCCAGCGCGCCGAACACCTCCTCCGCGCCCAGCAGCACGCACAGCTGTCTGACACACGACACACTCTCTACACACACAGCCCCCGCTCCCCGCACAGGATCCCCGCCAGCGCGCCGAACACCTCCTCCGCGCCCAGCAGCACGCACAGCTGTCTGACACACGACACACTCTCTACACACACAGCCCCCGCTCCCCGCACAGGATCCCCGCCAGCGCGCCGAACACCTCCTCCGCGCCCAGCAGCACGCACAGCTGTCTGACACACGACACACTCTCTACACACACAGCCCCCGCTCCCCGCACAGGATCCCCGCCAGCGCGCCGAACACCTCCTCCGCGCCCAGCAGCACGCACAGCTGTCTGACACACGACACACTCTCTACACACACAGCCCCCGCTCCCCGCACAGGATCCCCGCCAGCGCGCCGAACACCTCCTCCGCGCCCAGCAGCACGCACAGCTGTCTGACACACGACACACTCTCTACACACACAGCCCCCGCTCCCCGCACAGGATCCCCGCCAGCGCGCCGAACACCTCCTCCGCGCCCAGCAGCACGCACAGCTGTCTGACACACGACACACTCTCTACACACACAGCCCCCGCTCCCCGCACAGGATCCCCGCCAGCGCGCCGAAC
Organism: Apodemia mormo; assembly: GCA_036924255.1. Taxonomy (NCBI): domain Eukaryota; kingdom Metazoa; phylum Arthropoda; class Insecta; order Lepidoptera; family Riodinidae; genus Apodemia; species Apodemia mormo. The sequence goes on from JAUPFN010000019.1 coordinate 35,296,875, forward strand.
ACCTCCTCCGCGCCCAGCAGCACGCACAGCTGTCTGACACACGACACACTCTCTACACACACAGCCCCCGCTCCCCGCACAGGATCCCCGCCAGCGCGCCGAACACCTCCTCCGCGCCCAGCAGCACGCACAGCTGTCTGACACACGACACACTCTCTACACACACAGCCCCCGCTCCCCGCACAGGATCCCCGCCAGCGCGCCGAACACCTCCTCCGCGCCCAGCAGCACGCACAGCTGTCTGACACACGACACACTCTCTACACACACAGCCCCCGCTCCCCGCACAGGATCCCCGCCAGCGCGCCGAACACCTCCTCCGCGCCCAGCAGCACGCACAGCTGTCTGACACACGACACACTCTCTACACACACAGCCCCCGCTCCCCGCACAGGATCCCCGCCAGCGCGCCGAACACCTCCTCCGCGCCCAGCAGCACGCACAGCTGTCTGACACACGACACACTCTCTACACACACAGCCCCCGCTCCCCGCACAGGATCCCCGCCAGCGCGCCGAACACCTCCTCCGCGCCCAGCAGCACGCACAGCTGTCTGACACACGACACACTCTCTACACACACAGCCCCCGCTCCCCGCACAGGATCCCCGCCAGCGCGCCGAACACCTCCTCCGCGCCCAGCAGCACGCACAGCTGTCTGACACACGACACACTCTCTACACACACAGCCCCCGCTCCCCGCACAGGATCCCCGCCAGCGCGCCGAACACCTCCTCCGCGCCCAGCAGCACGCACAGCTGTCTGACACACGACACACTCTACACACACAGCCCCCGCTCCCCGCACAGGATCCCCGCCAGCGCGCCGAACACCTCCTCCGCGCCCAGCAGCACGCACAGCTGTCTGACACACGACACACTCTCTACACACACAGCCCCCGCTCCCCGCACAGGATCCCCGCCAGCGCGCCGAACACCTCCTCCGCGCCCAGCAGCACGCACAGCTGTCTGACACACGACACACTCTCTACACACACAGCCCCCGCTCCCCGCACAGGATCCCCGCCAGCGCGCCGAACACCTCCTCCGCGCCCAGCAGCACGCACAGCTGTCTGACACACGACACACTCTCTACACACACAGCCCCCGCTCCCCGCACAGGATCCCCGCCAGCGCGCCGAACACCTCCTCCGCGCCCAGCAGCACGCACAGCTGTCTGACACACGACACACTCTCTACACACACAGCCCCCGCTCCCCGCACAGGATCCCCGCCAGCGCGCCGAACACCTCCTCCGCGCCCAGCAGCACGCACAGCTGTCTGACACACGACACACTCTCTACACACACAGCCCCCGCTCCCCGCACAGGATCCCCGCCAGCGCGCCGAACACCTCCTCCGCGCCCAGCAGCACGCACAGCTGTCTGACACACGACACACTCTCTACACACACAGCCCCCGCTCCCCGCACAGGATCCCCGCCAGCGCGCCGAACACCTCCTCCGCGCCCAGCAGCACGCACAGCTGTCTGACACACGACACACTCTCTACACACACAGCCCCCGCTCCCCGCACAGGATCCCCGCCAGCGCGCCGAACACCTCCTCCGCGCCCAGCAGCACGCACAGCTGTCTGACACACGACACACTCTCTACACACACAGCCCCCGCTCCCCGCACAGGATCCCCGCCAGCGCGCCGAACACCTCCTCCGCGCCCAGCAGCACGCACAGCTGTCTGACACACGACACACTCTCTACACACACAGCCCCCGCTCCCCGCACAGGATCCCCGCCAGCGCGCCGAACACCTCCTCCGCGCCCAGCAGCACGCACAGCTGTCTGACACACGACACACTCTCTACACACACAGCCCCCGCTCCCCGCACAGGATCCCCGCCAGCGCGCCGAACACCTCCTCCGCGCCCAGCAGCACGCACAGCTGTCTGACACACGACACACTCTCTACACACACAGCCCCCGCTCCCCGCACAGGATCCCCGCCAGCGCGCCGAACACCTCCTCCGCGCCCAGCAGCACGCACAGCTGTCTGACACACGACACACTCTCTACACACACAGCCCCCGCTCCCCGCACAGGATCCCCGCCAGCGCGCCGAACACCTCCTCCGCGCCCAGCAGCACGCACAGCTGTCTGACACACGACACACTCTCTACACACACAGCCCCCGCTCCCCGCACAGGATCCCCGCCAGCGCGCCGAACACCTCCTCCGCGCCCAGCAGCACGCACAGCTGTCTGACACACGACACACTCTCTACACACACAGCCCCCGCTCCCCGCACAGGATCCCCGCCAGCGCGCCGAACACCTCCTCCGCGCCCAGCAGCACGCACAGCTGTCTGACACACGACACACTCTCTACACACACAGCCCCCGCTCCCCGCACAGGATCCCCGCCAGCGCGCCGAACACCTCCTCCGCGCCCAGCAGCACGCACAGCTGTCTGACACACGACACACTCTCTACACACACAGCCCCCGCTCCCCGCACAGGATCCCCGCCAGCGCGCCGAACACCTCCTCCGCGCCCAGCAGCACGCACAGCTGTCTGACACACGACACACTCTCTACACACACAGCCCCCGCTCCCCGCACAGGATCCCCGCCAGCGCGCCGAACACCTCCTCCGCGCCCAGCAGCACGCACAGCTGTCTGACACACGACACACTCTCTACACATACAGCCCCTGCTACGTTTACCTACTCATATTTTTGTGTCAACTCACAGAATACATAGAGACTAACAAAAGTCAATGTTACATACAAGTAATATTCGAGCATAGCACACACAGACACCTCTCACGGACGCGATATCTCGGACTGGTGCGGAACAAACTGTACCGAACCATTCCGAGATATCGCGTCCATGAGAGGTGTCTATGTGTGCGTTGCTCGAATATCACATGTATGTAGATTGACTACTGTTAGTCTCCAGTATACTGTGCTACGGTATTTCTGTTTTGGTGAGTAATCCCATTACTTATACCGCCATATACTTCTTTTGTGTTCAAAGGTAATGGTTGTCTTTTACTATCAAGAACCACCCGTTTGCTATTCTATGACATAAAAAACCCTTTTTAATAAACGTAGTAGCGTTAACTAATCGCAAGTGCATCTGAAGACAGATGTGAGTTTGTTGGGAGCAAGAGCATGACGGTGTATGAGAATTATTACGTTGGTGCCGTTGCAGGTAAACAGAGTGAAACGAATATCACTAAACGTTCCTACTTAATTCCTGTTCAGCACGATTGGCGCACTACGGTGACGTTTGCCGAGGCGGGCGATAATCACTACCACCTGCAGATATAAATTTTATAATATCTCCACAAAATACCTGAAGTACAGTTGCTCGACTCGGAGATCGTGCTCCCCACCCCATATCTTAGTCTAGCCATACAGACTACCCATAAGACCATGAGATCATCAATATCTCATTATATCAAACATGTTAACGAGTAATGCATTGTTTGAGAAAAAATAATGTAATTTCGGAACACACAAATAGAAATTTTATTAAAAACTTCCATGAACAAATATTTAGTCAACTTGAGTTCGAAACATACCTTATTATAAACGCCCCCCTGTCTTCCAGCAAAGTTTCGTCAGCCGCCAGTAGCCTCAATAGCGCGCGCAAGAATTTGTAGTAGTATGGACTTGATTCCAGTATACCTGAAACGTAACGGTAGATATAGAGAAACAACAATGGGATGCTTCTCAACATGTTGCGAAGTAAGACTAATTGATCTGTACATCCCTGCCTCTGAAATAACCTTTTGTCTCGCATAACATTTATACGGTCTTTAATTTTTTATGTCGGTAGCATCTATACATTTAGATAGATGGCTAATGTCTATTCGTCTGGAAATATATTTATTTATTTAATTAATTTATTTAATTTAGGTGCAGTAACAGAAAACAGAGTAGATTATACAAAAATAAACTATGATATAATAACAATTTAAAAATGTCTTCCGGTTAATACTGTACATAACTCACAAAATAGTCTGCTCGACAAGTTAAATATCGTCTAAAATAGAGATACTGCTCTTAAAATTATGTGCGATAGCTAATTGAATCCGGAATGACGCCTAGAAAAATGTGCTAAAAGCGTGTATTAGCACATAAAAAATTGCAAAAGTTATAAACAATTAAAGATGAAAAAAATTGCATTTCGTTTTTTGCCAATATTTCATAAACTATTAATATTTCAAAAAAAGATTCGGAAAAAGGAGGAAACTTCCAAGAAAAACTTCTTAGATCTTGGAACTCTATCTCTTTACAATTTTAATTTAACGCTGAAAATAGCTCTCCGCACGACATTTTTAGGTTGCACGCACGGCCTCAAAAGCGAGAACGACACATAAATTAATTTATTTAAGGTATTGAATATTCTTTTTTAAATTTGAAAAAAATATGATATATTCTGAACACAATAAATAATTTATTTCCGTTGGAAATTTTACTTAAAATTAATTTTTCAACAAGTTAGACGATTGTTAACTAACAAAATATTTTCATACTTCCGTCTTAATTGTAAATGAAAAAAAAAAAGTTTAAATAACTATCGTAAAAAATTTTCGTTTCGTGAAGCCTTTTTTATATGCATACTTAACAATATCACGCCATAAAAGTTAAGAAAAATATTCATATTTTGCTTATAATAATTATTGTACTTGAACAAATTGTTGTTTTTAGCACATTTTTCTAGACTTCTCATTCCGGATCCAATGAGCTATCGCACATAATTATGTGCGCTGAATATTTTTTA